>LPNX011194498.1:0-21727 GCA_001517045.1 Pseudotsuga menziesii | reverse complement strand
AAATAATACTAAACGAGTAGATCTATCCATTAAATTTAAAACTAATAAATGTAGTGTTCCTAACAACATTCAGATAAAGATATTATAATATATTCAATCATCCTAATTATAGTTCTTGAGCATATTCCAAATGAAAGTACAGATTCATAAATTTAATAGGAATTGAACCTAGATAGAATGCAGAAAGGGGGCAAACACCAATGGGAGACTGTTCCACCCAACCTTCTCCTGAAGCAGCCAAAGTTACTTGGTTAGGACCCCCAAGCCTGTTCAGTGAACCGTTAGGATGAAGATCTCTACCACACAACATAATTATGCAACTTAGCACTCAGTAGCAGACTTAACTCAACAAATCGCTTTGGCTATCCCCTCATCAAATTCCTTGTGTTCTTGACTTTTTAGTTTGCAGCAGTCACAAGGTTCATTCTCTTAGAAATCAGAATGAGTGGTGTGCCATGTGCTTGATTTGATGGTTTATATAATATTTCCTAGGCCTTTGGGTAGGGTTTGGAATTAAATGAGCCACCAGCTGAGTTCCCCCTCTTAGGGAACATGACTACGTTTTTAGGGATTATGCTCCTGGATTAGCTAGAAAGTGAAATGCTAGTGCTTCCACTTGTCAACCAGCCTTCTACAGATGCTCCTTCCTCCTAGCGGGTCAGTGAAAAATCATTTAAAAGTATCCCATGGATAGGTGTATCCATTTATTAATTATAAAAATAAATAATTCTTCAATTACAATCATCCTTGACCCACTTTGTCATGAACTTTACAATAAATTTAACATAATGTTTTTACTTATATAAATAATAAATATTTATTTTTCAGTTCTAGGTATGTTACACTAAAACCTAAGGTGGGTGATGGAATATGTTGGGACACGTACCTTAACGGTCCTTAATTTTGGTAACTCCGCGGTTTTTGTGGAAGCTTGTAAGCGGAGTTGCGGCTCAAAATAGTCTTAGGGGTGTTGGGGTTGATTCAAAGCCCTCTTTTTTGTAATTGTCCATAATTTTCAGGTGTAAGCCCATGATTTTGTAATAGTGCACTTGTATAAATAGGAACTCATGTAAAGATGTCAAGATCATCTAATGAAATGAGGATCGTATGATGCAAAGAAGTTAGATCTATTTTTAGGTTTTAAGGTCAAGTCCTAGCTGTGTGCGTGGAAGACCTCTGTAGCTGTGTGCACAGAGGGTTTTTGTAAGAAGGGAACTGCAACTGAGTGCACAGTTAGAGATTGTAAGAAAGGAACTGCAGCTAAGTGCACAGTTAGACTTGAAGGACGCATCTGCTGCTGAGTGCGTGGATCAGAACTATTGTTTTGTAAGAAGTGGAATAAAAGTGCAGTTTTGTGGATGTAGCCCCTACACTGGGGGTGAACCACGTTATATTTTTTGTTGTGGTTCTTTTGTGTGGTTTCTGTTATGTTTTGATGATTTTGATAAGTAGGTGAATGCTAAAGTAAGATAACTGTTAAATATTAACTTCGCTGTGAATTCCCAGTTAAGGGTTAAGCAAGAAAAGTATTTTATCTAACTACGAAGATAATTAAGCGAATATCGAAGCTCTATTTGGTATAAATATTTGTTGTTAAGGATAAAGGTACAGTAATATCCCTCTTTTGCTTGCAGAAACCTGATTCTGTGGCACCCCATAGCTGTTTTGGGTGAGACTGCAACCTGTTCGCAGGTTGTTGCCGAAAGGGCCAACACTGTGGGTCTTTTTGTTGGTGCGAAGTTAAAGTATAAACCCTGGGTCTGCCCTATAGCCGAACAAATTAGTTTTGTTTCCGGTTGAACTCAGTATCTTCTTTAAGAGGGATTTACGTCATACCTAGAGGGTTATGTTTTGGAGGCCCTCAATAAAAGAAATCGGTGATCGGGTTGAAGCTACCTATCAGAAATTTGCTGAACAAGAAAATAAGGATCATCGTCGTAGCTCAGACAAATTCTTGCAAATGTACATTTTTACTGATATTCATGAAATTTTATTTGTTAGTATCCACATAGAATTGCACCAGTGGTTATCCAGGTTGACAGAGAGAAAGACCAACTTCAAGTAAGATCAGTTTCCTAACTGGACCCCCGCAAGAATTAACATATTGAAAATAGTGAATAACGCGATATCACGAGCTGTTGATTTCTGGACAACGCGAACCCTTGAATCATTTGTGATAGAATTTTCCATCGACACAAGTACCTCTTTTAGCAAATCTGAAAGGAAGTTCTTCAAAGGACCAACGGGTAGGTTCCTAAATTCATTTAGTCTACAAATTAAAATGCTCTTGGCTGAGAAGGGCATATTGCTTATAGAATCAGATTGCTAGATTTATTTTTACTAACCTATGTTTGGAAGTGAAAGTAACTTCGATGAGCAAAGTGGTTTGCTGCAAAGTGGTAAAATATACAAGAGAAACCTAGAATCCTATACCCCAGGCCAAAATACCGAGTATACGCCAGAAGACCCTGAATCTGAAGAAACCCCTTTTGTTAGAAACCCTCCTATAACTTTGCAGTGAATATTTGTTACCCCTGAGAACCCGTTGCAGTCTGGAAGTAACCCTAGACTGATTATTCTTGTCGCAGGTCAGTCTACCCCAGTAATTTCTCCCCCCCTCGGTCCACTATGGCCCATATGATGGATGATATCAAGCTCCCAGTATTCAAAGGAGCTGGATCAGAGGATCCAGAACAGTTTTGGTTTTTATGCGAAGCTGTGTGGACTACTAAGAACATTTTGGATCAAGATATAAGAAGAGCGCAGCTGGTCACTTCTTTTAGAGACTGAGCTTTGACTTGGTTTATGAAATTTTCTAGTACTCAGAACCATGTCTTGGCTGACATTAAAATAGCAATGATCAAAGAGTTCAAGAAGCCTAAATCAGAGTCACAGTGTATAACTGAATTGAAAGAGATTCAGCAGAGGCGAGGTGAATCAGTTTAGGACTTTGATCAGAGGTTCAAAGTTCTGCTAGATCAAGTTAGTTTCACTATTGGACCAGCACAACATAAAGAATGGTTCATTGTATCCTTATTACCTCATATCAGAATGCCACTCATGCAACAGAAGGTTGCTGATCAACAAGAGGCTTTGGAGATTGCCATGAAACTGGAGACAGCTCATGTCGAAGATAATTCTAGCATAGCCCAAATACAAGCGCAGTTAGCAGAAATGGATTTGGAGCTGCGCGACATGAAAAAAGGGAAATCTATTCGCGAAGAGGTGTGGTGTACATGATGTAGGATAGAAGGTCATGACAAGGAACAATGTCCTGCACTAAGAAATTACCTGAATACTGGTGCGCCAAACCCATTTAACCCTAATGTTTTATATTGTGAGATTTGTAGAACAACTGGCCAGCATCGACTTGAAGACTTCTATATGCTACAAAGATATGTGCAAGCACCTAAGAATCCCTATTGCAAGTTATGTAAGTCAGTTGGACACAACGAAGAGGAATGTCACAGCTTTGACCTTATGAGAGAGAAAACATATGATGCTTATAGGGTACAAAATGATGCACAAGGCAATGATGGATATGGTTACCATGGTAGTACATCAGGTCGAGGTACCTTTGGAGGTCATGGTCATGGTGGTATGCCTGGAAGAGGTCGAGGCCAGGTTGTGTGCTATAACTATAATCAGGCAGGACATCTAGCTAGAGACTGTCGGAACCCAACTACGACATGTCGATATTGCATAGCAGTAGATCATGTCATTGAGCAATGCCCAAAGCTGATAGCCAAGATACAAGAAACAAATAGCGCTCCTCCTCAGAATATTCAGATGATTACTATAGAGCAAAGACTTGTCCCAGCCATTAATGTTGTTACAAGGAGTGGAGCTACGACGCAAGTGCAGAATAAGGAGAAACAGCCTGACGAGGCTTGGGTTCGTAAGACCCCAGAGAAAGTTCTAACCTTCGATGTGGGAAGAGAAAAAGAAACATTTATGGAAGATAAAAAATACTTTGTTGATCCGAGCACAGCAGTAGCACCTGCGCAGCAGCATCAACAACAGTCACAGTCTCAATAAGCTTCGACAGATAAAGTAAGTACACTGTCGACATTTTTACAGAGTTGTATGAAGCTCTTATGAAATCATAATGCTTTAAATAAGTTACAGAAAGTTATTGCTTCTTGCGAACCTCAGCGAAGCTCTGGTAAAGAAAAAACTGTCAATAGAGTTAGAAGAACTGGAAGAGAAATGAGATTGCATGCTCAGATAGGAGAGTATGACATGACTGATATCATTTTAGACCTGGGATCATAAGTAAATGTATTAACTAAGAAGACATGGGAACAAATGGGAAAACCTACTCTTGAATGGTTCCCTATATAGTTGAGATTAACCAATCAGCAGAAGGTTGTGCCCCTAGGAAGATTCCCTAGTGTCCCAGTAGACATTGATGGAGTAAGTACCTTAGCATATTTTGAAGTCATTGAGATAATTGATGATAGGAACCCCTATCCAACTTTTCTAGGAATTGAATGGGCAATAGAGAATTCTGCAGTAATCAACCTTAAAAATAGGCAGATGACTTTTGAGGGAAAAGGCTTGAGAGTCATAGTACCCTTGGACCCTTCTCAAGGAGAAAGGTACACAGAGCCAGTCAGAGATGAAGATCAGGATATTCTGGATCATATCTACAACATCACAGCTAAAGAAGAACACTATGTTAACCATACTCCAGAAGGTATAATGGACTGGCAGTGTGATAGTTCTTGCATGACTGATTCAGATGAAGCTTTAGAGAATTGGCAGAATAGACTTTATGAACTACATGGACATCGATGTGCAAGAATTACCAAGTCTCTCAGATGGCTTGGCTCATAGACAAGAGTCTTACCTATTTTTGATGGCTTGACAGACCCAACAGATTTTATTGTGCAATTTTTAGAGCAGGTACCAGATTCATAGAAAATGTAGACTCTAGATTCAGTATTTAGAGCCACAGCTGCCAGATGGTGGAATGGCCATAAGAAGTATATTCAAAGTTGGGAAGCTTGTCAAAATCTTCTTTGCCTCAGATTTGTGGATCAACCTCAGGAGGTGCGAATCAGATTTAATGGTAAGACTAGCCCTCAGGAACATTTGGAGCAATGTTATGAAGCATGGAAACATGTACCTCATGAAGAATGGGTACATAGGTTTGTGCGCACTCTGGAACCTATAGCAAAGAACTGGTATGCTGAGGTGGAGCTTCGCCATGTTATTGTAAGTTGGCATAGTCTTGTTGATAGTTTTGTATTGATATTTTCTATTAATGAGGTTTTTCCTGCTTTGTACGTAGCCATTAGGTTGATCCATACTAAGGTGTTTGATGATAAAGAAATAGCAAAGCACCAACCTGATTGGAAGGCACAAGAAGCTAATGCAGTAGAATGTTATAACCTCGCAATTGATGAGGATGAAGACCCGCGCAATATTAACATTCCTGAGTTAGAAGGACACTGCGAAGTACATGGACCAATAGTTGAAGCACTTGAAGTGACTCAGCCCTTGAAAACAAGGCAAGTAAACATTGGATCAGAAGAAAATCGTAAGTACGCTACCATTGGAGATTATTGGGATGAAGAAATGGTGAGCAAAGTGACCCAACTTCTCCATGAGTATCAAGACTTATTTCTGACGAAGTTCTCAGAAATGAAAGGTATCCTTGGTGATATAGGAGTGATAAAAATCCCTTTGAAGCCTGATGTGAAGCCTGTGAAACAACGCCCTTATAGGTTGAACCCCAAGTATAAAGAAAAAGTCAGGATGAAGTTAGAAAAGATGCTCGCTACAAGAATCAATGAGGCTGTCCAAGAAATTATGTCATGGTATACAGATGTGTTGAAGGTCCCTATTGTTGCAAAGCTGAAGTTAGTGGTTGTGAAAAAGAAGAAAGGTGTGTCGAAGCCTAAAATGCGACCGTTGGGAAAAATCAGACTTGGCGGCGCCGGTACGCTAACTACATTAACTACCTATAATAATGATATTTTGGGAAATCTAGCGCCATTTGGAAAAGATCTCTGTCAGATATTGTGTCTTCAATGCACAGTTATGGTAGATTTGATCGGTGGATTCTATAAGAATATACCCAGGCCTACGGAAGTCGCATTACGCATTTTCTTGAGTCTTACAATTGATTCCATGTCAGCTGACCGCAAAGTCCAGGAATTGTTGAGAGAGTTTGAATAGAGGGGTCTGCAGAACCTTATGAGCACTCCTCCTACGTCTGTACCGTGCAAAGAAACTCCCCCAGCACTGGCTTAGCCAATGCAGACACGATCTACCAGGAAGAAGTTTAAACCAGAAGTTCATTCTAAGAGGAACAAAGACAGACACAAGCAATCAGGGAAAACACTAAAGGATTTCAAGATGAACCCTTCTGGCTCAGCAGAGATCCCACCTGAAGGTTTTGAAGACTTCGGCGAGGAAGAGAATGTTGCATCACACCGGCCCCCTTATCTTCCACCTATTCCAGCAAGAGTTCAACTACCTCGATGGACAAAGAAGTTCACATTACACACCCCTTCGCTGCCACCGGGTGTGCAGTTGGTCGGGATAATGACAGGGAAAGTAGATCGGCTCAAGTATGCCGACCACGATACAAATGATCATGGGAAATTTCCACAGTTCGCACCTGGGACATACTTGCACTCTGTCCACTATCCGGAGACTGGAGCGACATTATTAGAAGCGAAACAGTGGGCTGCTGGCTTAGACAGAGCAGGCTTGCTGAAAATGCTGAACGTCCCCCACTTCGGTCACAGCACGCTGGTTACCGTGGTATTCAAGCAATTATTGGTGTTGGTGCATGATGGGCACCTATGGATTGGCGACGAGAGAATCCCTATTAATGGAGAGCTAGTTAATAGGATCACAGGCTTGCCGAAGGAAGGGCCTGATCCTGGGATCGAATTCGTTGGGAAGCAAAAAGACATGAAGCTGGCGCAGCATATGAAGGAATGATTTGGGTTAACAAAAGGAAAGCGAGGGTATCAAACCTTGACTATTCAACATCAAAAAATTCGCTTCGCCGCAGAACTGCTAGCATGCAAGATAATGCAGAAGTGTAGACCGAATGAAGTATCTGCACCGATTGTCAGCATTGCTGCAAACTGTGATGAAGGCTACAGTTACAAATGGGCAGAGTACATTGCAAAGGAATTTCTTGAATATGTCCAAGATGCGCAGGAGAAAGGTAGACCCTTTCACTATTCATGGTTGTTAGTGCTTATTGCACTGGTAGGATGGAAAGAACCTACCGAAGCACAATTTGTTGATGTGCCTCCGCATATGCCTGGCACAGCAAGGTACGCATCTCTGTGGGTTTCGTAGGATAAAAGATTCTAGCAAATTATGAACTACGTGTTCACCTTTTACTTGATGAGTCTCTCATATGAGATTCTGAAGACGCCGCGGCTCAGTAATGAGCTCTTTTCTCAGTATGCGGGAATAGCCAAATTCAGGGTTGACATGCATCATGTCTTTATTCATGCCCGCATAGATAACAAGCACAAATGGATGAAGTTGCCATATGTGGTGAATGAGGAAGACATCCTCACAATAGTCAAATAGTGGCCGGCTGAATGGTTGAAGGATGCAGGGACAAAACCTAACATTCTGGTCCCTCCAGTCACCAATGTGGGCACAGGCCCTAGTCACACACAGTAGAATGACCCACTTGAAGAAAGCAAAGAATAGAGTGAATCGCAGCAGAGTGAAGGCGACCAGGGTGGAGATGACAGAGATGAAGACAAAGAAGAATATTCGGTCAAAACCATCTCAGACCCCAATTGGCTAGATAAGCGCAAGTCGCCAGAGGCAGAGGAAGTGACCAAACCTCAGTCCAGAAAGAAAGAAAAGGCATCAAAAGGTACAAATATCGTTGAAGATCCTGCCGTGATGATGGAAGAGCTTGACCGGGCTCTGACAAAGTCTACAGAAGCACTAACTAGCAAGTGGTCACAATTTGCAGCTACGCATCTTGATGCCCTCACCAGCGTAACACAGCGAATTTCAGAACTAAAGGAGTTAGCAGAAAAATCCATGACTGGTTCTACAACAAGTAGTGTCCCAGTAAGCGTGTAGCCAGACACAAGGCAATGGCCAGCCAGAGATAACAGAGGACAAGTGTCAAGTGCAGCCCTCATAATAACTGACGCAGCGTCTCGCTCGGAGATGAGCATGATAGTCAGGATAGATTACACCAAGTTGTCTATGACGGAGCTGCATCTCTATCAATTAGAAATCATGAAGGAGATCCAAGCACGAGACCACTATTCACAAATGCAGTTGGAAAATACCATGAAGTAGAATGCGAGCCTCACAGCGCAATTTGAAGAAGCGGAGCAGAGGAAGAGGGACACAGAATGTAAGCAGGCTACCCTGGTGCGAGTGTTGGATTAGGGGTGTCGAAATATTCCTGACTTTGACATACAGGCTGAGGAAGAACTGGAACAAATAATTGCTAAGCTGAAAGACTATGCAAAATAGTCTCACAGCAAGATTGCAAAACTAAAAGCAGAACATGAGGCTCAGATCGTGGAGCTTCAACTTCGCATCACTCTGGAGAGTCCACTAGAGGTCAGGGAGCAGCGTCGCAGAGATATTCTGGCCTCAGCAACGAAGATCACCGATCTTGTGAGCAGCGCAACAAAACTACTAGAAGAAAGCATCGATGCCTAGACAAAACTGTAGGAAAATCCAGAAGTAGAAAAGCTGCAAGAAACCATGAAGCAGCAACAGGCAGAGCTAGATGCAGTGAAAGTGGAAATTAAGACTTTGCCTCCTATGCAGAAGAAGCTCAAGGTGAAGCAAAGCAATGAAATCTAGCAGGAAATTGAGTCATACAAAACAAAAGCAATGCTGTTGGAAAATTCTATGCAGCCCCTTGTCGACGAGGCCTTGGAGTTGAGCACTGCTGCGGACAACCAGCTCAAAGTTTTGAAGGAATATGATGCATTTACACAAGAAAAGGCCAGTGAAGCATCAACAGAAGCATTAGAGGATTTGGTGGAGAAGGAGCAAGCAGCCGATGATATCATGTGTGGCCTCAACAAACAATTCACTCTATTCGCCAGCAAGATTCTCCCACGAGACAAGCAGCAGAGTGTCCCGGGATGGGACACTGGTGAGTCTTAGGGGCCTGTTGGGGCATGCACCTTAATGGTCCTTAATTTTGGTAACTCCACAGTTTTTGTGGAAGCTTGTAAGCAGATTTGTGACTCAAAATAGTCTTAGGGGTGTCGGGGTTGAGTCAAAGCCCTCTTTTTTGTAATTGTCCATAATTTTTGGGTGTAAGCCCATGATTTTGTAATAGTGCACTTGTATAAATAGGCACTCATGTAAATATGTCAAGATAATCTATTGAAATGAGGATTGTATGATGCAAAGAAGTTAGATCTATTTTTGGGTTTTAAGGTCAAGTCCCAGCTGTGTGCATGGACTACCTCTGTAGCTGTGTGTGCAGAGGTTTTTTGTAAGAAGGGAACTGCAGCTGAGTGCGCAGTTAGAGATTGTAAGAAAGGAATTGCAGCTGATTTCGTAGTTAGACTTGAAGGATGGATCTGCTGCTGAGTGCACAGATCAGAACTGTTGTTTTGTAAGAAGTGGAATAAAAGTGCAGTTTTGTGGACGTAGCCCCTACACGGGGGGTGAACCATGTTACATCTTGTGTTGTGGTTCTTTTGTGTGGTTTCTGTTATGTTTTGATGCTTTTGATAAGTAGGTGAATGCTAAAGTAAGATAACTGTTAAATATTAACTTCGGTGTGAATTCCCAGTTAAGGGTTAAGTAAGAAAATTCTTTTATCTAACTGCGAAGCTAGTCAAGTGAATATCGAAGCTCTATTTGGTATAAATATTTGTTGTTAAGGATAAAGGTACATTAATATCCCTCTTCTGCTTGCAGAAACCTGATTCTGCAGCACCCCATAGCTGTTTTGGGTGAGACTGCAACCTGTTCGCAGGTTGTTGCCAAAAGGGCCAACACTGTGGGTCTTTTTGTTGGTGCGAATTTAAAGTATGAATCCCGAGTCTTCCCTATAGCCCAAAAGAATACTAATAGTGATGTTTTTCATGTTGGACATAAAAGGACCTGAACTTAGAGGAATTGACTCAGTCTCAACAATGGACCTCCCTTAGGAAAATTTTTGATAGGATGTAAAGTCTGAAAATTTGGTCTTTTAGTATTGGAAGCACCAACCCCACGAGGGTTGATATAAATCAAATTCTTGGGAATCCATATAGTAGATGAAGGAGGAACCTTAGTCGCTCCTCCCACCATTGCAGATGATGGGAATGGAGGGAACTCTAGGAATTTTGAAGTAGTACTCATGGTAAAAATTGTATGGGAATCTCTATGGAAAAAAAGAGGTGGAGGATCACAAGGAGGTAATCTTGCTAAATGTCGAGATCAACAAGATGCCAAAAATCAATCCATGATGACTCCATTATAGATAAAAATACTGAATTAACTGTGATCCCTAAATCCAACTAGAGAACATAGAGAACACCTCTAAGTAAAACTAGGTCAGATTAAAACAAGATAAGAGTGAGGAGAAGTGAGTTCCCAAATGTGGTAGGAATGTCTCGACTAGCAGAGGCCTAAGACTCCCACACATTACAAGTGGATGTGTGTAACCAATTATAGTGTCCATCAGCTTCAACATGTAAAGAGACTATGTTGTCAAACACCTACCTAGCTAGGACACTCGCAAAAGGGTCTCTCCAAGAACTCCCTGTAATACCTAGGTAAGGAAACTAGGGCCACTCCAATATAACCAATGCTCAAGTGGGAAGTCGTAGGTGAGATATACCATGTGGGTAGGGTAACAAAGCTCGAAGCTCGAAAGCACCAAAGGTACCTCAAAATCCCCCAAATACGAATAAGATCATGTAAATATCTCTGGTGCTCAATAAAAGGTAGTAGAGAGCTATACCCATCACCAATGTGCACATTGCCTCATGCTTAACTCTTGTGTAAGAGGAGCCTCATGAGAACACTAATTATAGCAAGGATTTCTCCTCTCTCCTGTGTAGACACTTAATTGTTTTGTTTCATAGTTTTGGATAATTTTACTCATAACATCCTATTCCAAGACTCTAAAAACTAACCTTGTAATTGGTTCACCTTATAAAATAAAATCATTGTAATCAATTTTAATTTAAGCGTTAATTTTAGAGGCTATGATTACTCAAGGGAAATGGTCGTGCAACTAGTAATGTTACGACTCAACAATGAAAGAAAATATGCACACCTAAGAACAATGCCAAGTGCAACTTTGTTTTCAAAATGAAAAATGGTATTCCACTAAATGTAATTCACAAGAATTATTTTCCTTTTCAAATTCCAATGAAACCCTTCCTATATGAAAGCTTAGACACTAATCTCATCTAAACAAACCTAATGCAACTACCAATTTCAATGCATATGCAATATGAAAATAAACATGCAACTATAGATTTATTTTTGTATTTTCAATGTAAATGAATGAAAATGCAATAAAATTCTTAGTCTCTACACCAAGCAAAAAACACAATCCAAGCAAGAGATCGAGCCTAAAATACTAATGCACTAATAGAAAAACAAAAAAGGAGATAAATTGACAAGAACTAATTTCAAAGAAAAATGAATAAAAAAAGAGGTCTCTAGTCACAACAAGAGTAATCAGTAGACAACAAAGGTACCTAGGAATACTTAACCACACCCACAACCCACCCATCAACTTCACAAATCAATAAATCAACCAAAAATGGATATGTATGTGACTGCTCAAAGAATAGTAGCGTATGTACGCGAAATGGTAGAGTACAACATGTGTATATATGGAATTGTATCTTCTATGACATGTGTATACAAAGAGTAAGCTGGTAAAAATAAATCTAAGAGACAAACCACTTCAACATACTGCCAATGAATGATCATACTACTAAATGCAACCTACAAAAACAGAGAAATAGAGAGCAATTCGAGCAAAAACTGAACCCAAACCCCAACTAAAAGGAAATTCCCCGGCGTTGTCACCAATTATGTTACAAAGAAAAACTTCTTATGTCTTGGGGTGGACCACAACTCTAACATCCCCTCAGTACGTGACTGGAAATGACATAGTGTAAGTAAAAAAACTGGAAGTACTATCCTAGCATCATCAAATTATAGATAAACTTAATATTTTTAGGAGACTAAAAGCATGCTCGACTAAAATGATGATTACGGATGAATCCACTAGGGGAAGAGGCTAATGGCTACCAAAAACCTTGGGGATCTAGTAAAGTTTAAACTAGTGTCATCATGATGATAGTGACATAGAAAAAAAAACTAATGACCATAAGGTATTTTTACACACTCATCGAATTATGGATGAGAGCGACATTTCATAAACACAAATTAAAATGTATGTATAAGTAATTATCGGAACCATGGCATAGTTAGAGAAGTGGGAAAAGTGGTTAAAGGTACTATGATTGAATTAACTAGTTAAACTAGTCGAAATCTTCAACATTTTGTTATGATAAATAAAAATCACACCTCGTTAAAATGATTAAGAACATTTTTTTAAAAGATAAGAGTGGTTGTCCTTTTTATATATGAAGGCCATAATTTTTATATATTATGAATTAGATGTTTATATATATATAAGAAAAATGATTTATTTTCATTATTATATATACTGAAGCTAAAATAAAAAAATAAAGAATTGATATAAGCCGAATGGTTTACATTATTGTTTCCATAGGACCTCAATTTCATCACACTTGATTTCGATACATTTGTTTACCTTTGGAGTGAACCATGGGGATTGTCCCCTTTGGAAGGTGAAGCATGTAAAATGCTTGACGCCACTTGTTGTCTTGCAAGCCAAAGTTTTGTGCATTTAAATGCATTGGATTCCGCATAGAAGGGGAAATTAGCAAGAAGAAAGGTAAGTGAGGTACACTATGAAGGGAGGAGTTCGCTGAGGAAGGGGATCAAGGAATGCAAGCCAATCACGGGTTTTTCCCAAGCTGCAATTGGATCTCAATGAAGGAGAGATGAACCTAACAATTCACTGATAAGTAGAGATAAGTAAATGAACTTAACTTCTCCGTCCTCCTTATCTCCTGGATATCTTTAGATTTTGCATTAAGTTTAACTGAATGCGATTTCCAGCTTACTATCTCACAATTGGAAGTGTTTGTATATTTATAGATATGGAGTTTCATTTCAAAAACTGTCTGTGATTTTATAACATATGGTTTTGCTGCCTTGTAGATTTTCATATAGATCTCGTATTTCATTTCCAAAACTGTCTTCGATTTTATAACAGATGGTTTCGTCGCCTTCTTGATCGACATATAGATCTGGAGTTCCATTTTCAAGACTGTCTGCGAATTTATAACATATGTTTTTTTTGTTGTCTTGATCTGCATATAGATCTATAGTTTCATTTCCAAATAGATTTTAGATCTCCTTTGTTTCATACTTCTTTGTGATCTGAATGTTTAAATTTATCTTGCGATTTCTAGACAGATTTTAGATCACCGGCGTTTCATTTTTCTTTGTGATCTTAATGTTGAAATTGACTCGTGATTTTATTTATTTAAAATAGGAAGTATTTTTTTAAACGCACTGAGACATATTCTCTGATATTTTATTTGAGACTCAACATGAGTTTTCCATCACTTACCCTATATAAACAAATTGAGTGAGAGGCGATTTCACAATGTATAATTCACTTTGTAGCTTTAACTTCAAATGTATCTTATAATTATATACAAAAAATATCTCCCATTTTACTGCGATCATTTTTACAATTAAATATTGCATAGTCGCTTTAAAATGTATCATCGCCCAATATTGCATCTTGTCATCTATACATCAATGGTTTGTGTTTTTTATTTAGATATATATACCAAAATCACATATCCATTACTATCACGGAAATTATATACCTCCTTTCCATTATAGTTTGGTTGTCAATTTGATCTAGATATATATGCATATATCTCAAATCCCTTATTATAGTTGAGAAGATATTTTATATATTTGTGTTTCATTTATTTTATGCTTGTTTTTGTTGAATATGTTTGGCCGATAATTACTAAATGCTATTTACCAGCAATGGTGGGTATAGTTTATGTGAAGAGCCCGAGAGGCATTTCCTTTTGTGACTTCCTGTGATATCATTGCATTGTGATGCCTTCAAATACATTGCATGGTGATCTACATATAAGTTCAGATCTGTAATTAGTTAGATATATTTATAGAGCGACAAGTGAAAACAATGACTCTACCATATATTTTCAAAACTGTAATATTTTTACACAACAACCTATTAATAGATATAAGCTTATTTCTTGGATGTAATTGGTGATTTATAAATATTCATTTGCATAAGTGGAATGTGGGAAAAAGGTTGTTATAATAATGGTGGATACCTTGTTTTCTAACATACTCTAGAATTTTGGGTAGTTAGTTGTATCTTTTAAATGAAGCAAGGTCAGGACCATAAAGAAACAAGGTTGCCTAAATACTATAATGCAGGGGTATATATGAGTGTTGACATTCCCTTTTATTTATAGATAAAACACGATGAGAATTTAGTCATGAGTAAAGGTTTTAGATATGTTATGATGACTAAGAGTTTTAAAGTCTCATACTCATAGATCAAGTATACCATCGATTACAATACTATCTTAACTTGGAGCTTGGAGAGTTCCTGTTTATAACCTTGAACCTTAGTGGATTCATCACCCAGCACAGGGGTGGCTTTAGACAAACAAACATACGTCGAATGAATCCTATGTTTGGGAGGAAATTCGTAGACACATTTTCAGTCTCCCAAGAAATTATGTCTGTAATTATGGATAGATAAGTTTCTTTGAGTCACAAAATTCCTAATTTAAATGAGGTACTTGCTAGTCGTTTTGTTTAAATAAGATGAACTAATGTGATACATGGTTTATGGTGAAATTAATAGAGTGAACAAGAAATGTGATTATTCTTTCCTTATAAAACATTGATATACATATTGAATTTTTTATGCTTTCATATGTATTTAATGTGAAAAATTAGTTCAAAAGATGTTTCAGGTTAGATTTCAAATCAAATGGTTATGTAAGGAATCAATCGTGCTAATGATCTGGTAAGATATTGTACTTTATACTTCTTTACTATGTACTGGTTTCCTTTTTTGAACATAAGTAAGTTTAAACGCACATTTAGAGAAGTAATCCTCTTATTTAAGACCAAAGTTAGAAATAATCTTTTGTTTGGTTTGAAATCTTATTAGATAGAGGAATGCCTTGTTTACTTATAAATGCTTATAAGGAGCTAAATTAATTACTTGGGTTATCATACCTCTATTTGGTTTTTTTTAAAGTATGTTAAAATATGTGTTATGTTACTAATAGAAGAATATTTAAGCAATTAAAATAAATGAGTATCTTAAGTAAAAAGATACTATGATAGTGGATACTAGGTGTGAGCTTGTATATTTGGTACCAAGAGATTATTTTATAAGATTATGTAAATACTTATTTCCTATTATTTAGGTGAGAGATGAGAAAGGAAGAATACAATAGAATTAATGTGATTCTATATTTGATGTATAAATTCTTACCATTATTCTTGTACTAGTAAGGTCATCAGTATAGTTCCTCTTGTCAACTACTCAATGGAACTTAATCAAATTGAATTACAATTTTCTTATATGAGAAGATGAAAATGATATTAATGTTTACGATTATGTGTTTATACACTCTAAAGAGACTAACATAGTTGACTTTTTAGATATAGTAAAAGCGAAAAATTTACCTCATTTTTTCAGAATTTACTTTTAGGAAATTCGGGTACGTTACATATGGTATTAGAGCTCCGATTACAAACAATCGGGCTTATATGGGATTAGTCGGAGGAAAATAATATAAGCTAGTTGAAAAATCAAAGGGACTTCATATATAGGACACAAGCATAAAGTTTCAAGGATCGAAAAGAGGTAACCGACAAGCCTTCTTTGAATTGCAAGTAAGTATGTTCCATTTGATGAAACATTATAATGGCCTAACATTTTCTATATATGAGCATTGTATATGTTTCATTATATATATGAATGATCTTTTTGGGTAAATATTAGTCAATGAATATATCCTCATACTCTACGACTAGTTTCATTGAAGGACAAGAAATTAATCGCTAAAACAATTGAAAAAGTTAAACTATTGGAGTTAAGGCTTTATGAATTTGGTTCTTGTAAAGTCATCCTAGTTATGAATGTTTAAAGGTAAAGAATTCTCCTAAAGTTGTTGACTTGGTAGTTTGAATTAAAATGTTTATTTCCTTTCTTTATGTTTCTTGTTATTCTTGAGAGTGGGTACCTTTCAATTTCAACAATAATTTTATTTAAGTGGGTACGGTTGATACATTCTGTTAACTTTATATAACTAATTGAATTTGATTGACCCAATCATCATGATTTCCAAACATGAGATTCATATGGACAATCTAAGCAATTAATTGGATTTGTTAGAAGATCCATTAAAGGAGGAGTCAACGTAAATACGAATCTAATTGATGTATTCTATATTCTTTTAGTTATGAAGGAAGCATAGTTATGTTGATGTTAATATTTTTCGTTAATTACATTACAGGGGTATCAACTAGGAATTATAGGTTTGTTACATAGGAAAAATTAATATCCCATAAGTAGTATAGCCTTGCTAGACCAAAGTATATATATTCTTTTTAAACAAGGGAATTAACTTTAATTAGTTTACTTGTATAGTCTATTCGTGTCAGGTTTTCTATGATTGAGAAATTGTCAAGTTATAAGGGAGGATAATGGGTAGTAGTCTCCTTGTTTCATTCTGGTATGTGATTGTATAAGATAGGTGATTATAAACTAATGTGCGACTTTGGAACTTGCTTATACCTTTGCTTGTCAATTCAACAAAAGGATAATGGTTATGATTACTTAAAAGGTATACAAGTATATTTTACATAGTTCATAGGATGCTTATGATGAAAATGCATTTCTCATTCCAGTGGTCTTTACTATGGATGTTAGAATAATTTGAGTGTTTTTTATAAAATTTATACTTTAATACAATTAAGATTTATGAGATAGAGGTATACGTTATATGCATGGATATCTT
Source organism: Pseudotsuga menziesii (assembly GCA_001517045.1). Taxonomy (NCBI): domain Eukaryota; kingdom Viridiplantae; phylum Streptophyta; class Pinopsida; order Pinales; family Pinaceae; genus Pseudotsuga; species Pseudotsuga menziesii. The sequence continues at coordinate 4,601 of LPNX011194498.1, read as the reverse complement.
GTCAAACTATTTCATTTTGATATATGGACTTCATGAGATATTTAGTGTAATAGTAATATGTGTTATTACAAGTAAACTTGTACCTTGACATATGAATGTTATATCAAAAGGAGATACAAGTCACCCTTATAAAGGTATGTGGTTATATTTATAAAGATGTGAAGGTATATATGTAGACCATTTGTTGTTACTTAAATAGTGTTATTATGTACAAGGAAAAGATGTTATCCTAAATTCTTTTAAGTGGTCACAAATTCTATTGTAGTTCTTTCGTATATAAACAATGCACGTATATATTTCCTTGTAAATTAATGTGCCAAGAAAATTATTTTGTATCTTGTTGAACCATGACGTAAGGATGAAAATAAGGAACCAAAAGAGGATGTTTATTTTAGATGGTCATGTAGTAAGAATGATGATTTCTTATTATTATACTTACGGAAAATATTTTCTTACAAAATTTGATTTTTGTTACACCAAGTGGTACTAACAAGTGAATATGGAATATGGTCAATACTGTTTGGAACTTGTTGAAAGTCAAGAGTGTAACATATTATGCATGGTAAACATATGGAAAGAATCTGAATAAAGATCAAGGAACTCATGAACAAATATATTAAAGCACAAGTAAGAAAACATGTGAACCTATTTGATGTTTTTTTGTTGCATGTTGTAATTATCAAATATGCAATAAACAATAAATGATTGATGGTTAAAAGAACTTTTCCTGGACTCAAGCAAGAGGCTAGGTAGAAAAGAAAATTCCTAGACTCAAGCAAGAAGTATTGAGCAGAAAATAACCTCTTCTCTGAGTGAACAATAAGGGGAAAAATTGAGGATCCAACTCTACTTTGCTAAAAGAACTTTTCTTGGACTCAAGAATGAGTTTGGGTGGAAAAGAAATTCCTGGACTCAAGCGAGGAGGCTTCAAGGGAATTTTGAGAGATTCTGTGATATGAATGGAAATATCTAGGCACAAAATTTGACATATAGAAAATGGGACGATGTTTGATGTTTTTGAGGGGAAAATTTTTGACTAGCAATCAAAAGGGAGGGTAACCTCAAAATTTATCCTGTAAGTCCAATTGGTGTCAGCAACTTGAGAAAGATTTTTGTGTTCAGCAGAGAGTTGTTAAATATGAAAAACTCAAGGGAGAGTTTGTTGATCAATAAAAGTGTTGTTGAAAGTTTTCATATTCATGATATAACCATAAAACACATATTAACAATTTTCCTAGTAACTAGACTGTTGAATGTATTAATGTGTAAATTTCATTTCTTAGGATGAATGATAATTTTTAAAAGGTTTCTGCTTAAAATTATGTGAAATAAATGATGTCTAGCTCAAGTTGAGGACTAGATAAATCATCCAAGTACTAGAGGAGAAAGACGTCCTCCAAAAAAACAAGTAAATTTGAATTACTTAGGAATTCTTTTGAAGGTAATCCTGTATTTAGGCTTCTTAAGAGGATAAAAGCACAAAAAAATGCTAAAATATGTTTTAGAAATTGCAAATGTTGTGTTACAGAATGGACTTGTTGTTTATGTTCTAAGTTGGACTATGAATTAATCACATGTTTACTGAATAAATTTTGGAAGACCTGGTTTTATTGCACAAAAGTGCAAGTTATGAAGGGTAAAAGCATGTGGGAATCACAAAATATTGAAGATGATCAAAACACATATGAAAAAGGGAAAAAAAGGATGAACTCAAGAGTGGAAGACAAACTATTGAAAAGCATGAACACCGAGGACGGTGTTAATTCTAAGGGAGAAAGGATGCAACATCCCCTCAGTACATGACTCGAAATGATAGAGTGTAAGTAAAAAACTACAAGTACTATCCTAGCATCATCAAATTATAGATGAAATTAACATTGCTGGGATGAATCCACTAAGGGGAGAGGCTAATGGCTACCAAAAACCATAGGGATCTAGTAAAGTTTAAACTGGTGTCGTCATGATGACAGTGACATAGAAAAAGGAAACTAATGATCATAAGTAAAGGTATTTTTACACACTCATCAAATTATGGATGAGAGTGACATTTCATAAACACAAAGTAAAATGTATGTATAAGTAATTATCAGAACCATGGCATAGTTAGAGAAGTGGGAAACATGGTTAAAGGTACTATGATTGAATTAACTAGTTATAATGATCGAAATTTTCAACATTTTGTTATGATAAATAAAAATAACACCTTGTTAAAATGATTAAGCACTTTTTTTAAGATAATAGTGGTTTTCCTTTTTATATATGAAGGCCATAATTCTAGTGTCCTTATATATATATTATGAATTAAATGATATATATATTTATATATATTAAATATATTATGACATGAAGGTATATATATATATATATATATATTAAAGAAAAATGATTTATTTTGATTATTATATATATTGAAGGTAAAATAATAAAAAAATACATAATTGATATAAGTCAAATGGTTTACATTATTGTCTCCATAGGATATCGATTTCATCACACTTGATTCCGTTACACTTGTTTACCTTTGGAGCGAACCATGGGGATTGTCCCCTTTGGATAGTGAAGTGTGTAAAATGCTTGACTCCACTTGTAGTCTCACATTCCAAAGGTTTGCACTTTTAAACACATTCGATTCTTTGTAGAAGGGGGAATTAGAAAGAATAAAGGGAAGTGAGGTGTGCTATGAAGGGAGGATTTCTCTGAGGAAGGGGATGAAGCAATGAAAGCCAATAGAGGGTTTTTTTCAAGATGCATTTGGATCTAAACGAAGGAGAGATAAACCTAACAAAGCATCGATAAGTAGAGATAAGTAACTAAACTTAACCGATGCATCCTCCTTATCACCTAGATCTCTTTAGATTTTGTGTTAAGTTTAACTAAATGTGATTTCCAGCTTACTAGCTCACCGTTGGAAGAGTATGTATATTTATAGATCTGGAGTTTCATTCCCAAAAAAATTTACGATTTTATAACATATGGTTTCTTCTCCTTCTTGATCTGCATATAGATCTAGATTTTCATTTCCAAAATTTTCTGCAATTTTATAAGATATGGTTTTGTCTCCTTCTTGATCGACATATAGATCTAGAGTTTCATTTTCAAAACTGTTTGTGAATTTCAAACATATAGTTTTGTTTCCTTCTCAATCTGCCTATAGATCTAGAGTTTCATTTCCAAATAGATTTTAGATCTCCTGAGTTTCATACCTCTTTGTGATCTGAATGTTTAAATTTAGCCTGCGATTTCTAGATAGATTTTAGATCACCAGTGTTTCATTTTTCTTGTTATATGAATGTTGAACTAGACCTACAATTTTATTTATTTAAAATAGGAAGTATTTTTTTAAATGCACTGAGACATATTCTCTGAGATTGTATTTGAGACTCAACATGATTTTTTCATCACTTCCCCTATATAAAGCGATCGAGTCAGAGGCAATTTCACAATGTGTGATTCACTTTGTAGCATTAACTTCAAATGTATCTTATATTTATATACAAAAAAATATCTCCAATTTTAATGCGATCATTTTTACAATTAAATATTGTATAATCGCTTTAAAATGTATCATCACCCAATATTGCATTGTATCATCTATACATCAATGGTTTGTGTTTTTTATTTAGATATATATACCTATATCCCAGATCCATTACTATTGCGAAGATTATATATGTGCGTTCCACTATATTTTGGGTGTCAATTTGATCTAGATATATTTGCATATATCTCAGATCCCTTATTATAGCTGAGATGATATTTTACATACCTGCGTTTCATTTATTTTATGCTTGTTTTTGTTGAATGTGTTTGGCCGGTAATTACTAAATTCTTTTTACCAACAATGGTTAGTACATTTTATGTGAAGAGCTCGAGAGGCATTTCCTTTTGTGACATCCTGCGATATCATTGCATTGTGATGCCTTTGATTCCATTGCATGGTGATCTACATATAAGTTTGGATCTATAATTAGTTAGATATATTTATAGAATGGCAAGTGAAAACAATGGATCTACATATATTTTCGTACCTGTAATATATTTACTCGACAACCTATTAATGGATATAAGCTTATTTCTTGGATGTAATAGGTGATTTATAAATATTCATTTGCATAAGTGGAATGGAGGAAAAAGGTTGTTATAATAATGGTGGATACCTTGTTTTCTAACATACTCTAGAATTTTGGGTAGTTAGTTGTATCCTTTAAATGAAGCAAGGTCGAGAACATAAAGAAATAGGTTGCCTAAACACTGTAATGCCGGGGTATAGATGAGTGTTAACATGCCCTTTCATTTATGTATAAAAAACAATGAGGGTTTGGTCATGAGTAAAGGTTTTAGATATGTTATGATTACTAAATTTTTTAAAGTATCATACTCATATATCAAGTATACCATCGATTACAATACTATCTTAACTTGGATCTTGGAGATTTTTTGTTTATAACCTTGAACCTTAGTGGATTTGTCGCCTAGCTTGCGGGTGGATTTAGATGGACAAACATATGTCGAATGAAGCCTTTGGTTGGGAGGAAAGTGGTAGACACATTTTCAATTGCCCAATAAATTATGTTCGGAATTATGGATAGATAAGTTGCTTT
>LPNX011194474.1:15486-34084 GCA_001517045.1 Pseudotsuga menziesii | reverse complement strand
TTAATTTAATTAAAAAACATGAAAAGAATCAATATGAACCACAATAATATATTCCCCACACCGTAAAGAGTACACAAGCCAAGCACCAAAAAAATACACCAAGGCACAGTTTCGGTCCTTAGTTTTTGCTTCCAGCATTCTAGAAGCTGAAAACTGATATCCACCATTCCTCACATTATAATCCCTGGATCTATCAACTTATGATATCAACTTAATCATATTAGTGCTTGATTGAAGTCAGGGTGGAACTTTGATTTCGTTAGGCAAATGACCCAGTCGAGAAGATGTAAACAAAAGAGTATTAAACAACAACAAAGGAGGATAAATAACCCTAAGTGCAAAATATCAGCAACTATTTTTATTGACCATAAAACATGTAACTAAAAAACTCCGAAAACTTTACAGTCAAAATTGGTTAAACATCCGAGATGTAATGCTTTCTTTGAGCGTTACACAAAGGAACAAAGATCATCATTAAAAAAAGAGAAAGCAAGACTGATCACCTTGTGCAGGTGAACTGAAATTTTTCATCTTGAACATGGATTAATAAATGTAAGTAATTTTTGTAAATACAAGTCTCTATTAATTTTTTTTTATCAAAATTTGATGTTTTTTATTTTGTAAAATTGAAATATAACTATATTTTAATCTCAATTTTTATGATAGAAATAAATTCACCTTGATTTTTAAAAATTCATACTAAATTTTATTAAAATTATGAAAAAAATCAACTTATTCTTACCCAAATAATAGAATTTTAAATTATACATATCTAAATGAAAATATCCTTTCAAATTATGTAAATATAAAAAATAAATGATTTTATTTTTTCATATTTTAATATTTACATTGTAATATCATAACAATTATCATTACTATTTTCCACAGGCTTTCTTTATATAAAGACAAAAAGACAAATAAAATTTTATTTTCAATAAATTAAATAAAAATAATAAAAAATAATAAATAAATACTATCAATCATTAATTTTAATAAATATATTATAAATAATTAATTTCAAAATTAAATTATTAAAAATTATAAATTAAAAAATATTTTTAATAAACTATCATTTAGAAATATGATTAATCTATAAATTTAAAAACATAATTTTAATGTTTTTAAACTTAGATTTTATCAAAAAAATTTCACGAAATTCTAAGCAAAACTAAATAAAAATTTGAAAAACGTATAATAAATAAATTACTTTTAAAAATAATTTTTAATTTCATTATATATTTTATTATTTTTATATAAAAAGAGAGTGTCTAAGCTCTCTTGATAACATAAACGTTCACTTGTGTTAATTCGTTAATAATGCAAGAGAATGAAAGTACGCTGTGGCTTTTCATAACGGTAACACTTTGGAGTAAGCTAGCTATGGAGCAATCCTCCCTCATCGGATGGAGGAGAAGCAAAGTTAGCGTTGACTTTGCTCCTCCTCCGTTCGATGGAGGGAGGATTGCTCCATAGCTAGCTCACTCCGTAACACTTTTCTTGACTTTGAGGAGGAGCAAAGATGGAGATTGAGAGGAGGTGTAGGTTATTATAATTCTTTAGGTTCGCTTTGTTCATGGTAGGGTGTCAGAGAAGTGAACCAGATCTTTATTCTTTGGGTTTGCTTTGATCGATGTTTTGGGTAACTTTAGTATCAGTAGATTAACTTGAGTGGGGGATTATCCCGGTTTTGAGGTTACCTTTTAATTTGGGATCTATCTCTTTATGAGTGGGATTTTATTAGCTGAGGTATTAATCCGGATTGTCTTGGGTGGCAAGATCTAAATCTTGGTATTAATGAGGGCAGATATTGTATGAGCATAATCCTAATTATACCATTCTTTGGGACTTAAGCCTGTTTGTAAGATGGATTATTCCTATAAGTATCTTGATTAGTAGCCTGATATTTTGTACTGTATCTTGGAAGACGTACTCCTTTTGGTGATTAGGCGGGTCTCATTAAGTGCTCTTCTGATGAATTATCTTCGAGATTTCACGTACTTTGATCAGCCAGGGACACGTATTTCTCGTTCTCTGTGGATTCTTGCCATGTGATGTCACTTCGTTCAATGAAAAAACTCGCTCGTACACCGCTGTGGGTTAAGCAAGACCATATTGATTGCATGGGAATCGAACAAAAGGCCTTTGTGGCTCTTCGTGGTCTTTCTGGGGAGTTGTTAGAGAGGGAGGTCATGGGTGTCCCTCTGGTGCATTCGGACGCAAATGGTGTAACTTTTCCTGTGTCAACTCGAAGGAAGGATTGTAATGGAGATGTGGGTGACAGTGGCGAGCCTACGAATTCTATGGACTTTGTTCATCATCCTTTGGCATCTGGTAGGTGTATGCTGGGTTCGGGCCAAGATCTATTTGATTGCTCTGTGGCAGGACAGAGGGTGGCAATGGGGGTTCATTGTCAATGCTCTGGTATTTCTTGCAACCTTGGAGAATGTAAGGTTCGTTTGGGTATTAGACTGCAGGTTGATAGAAATGCTATTCATGAGGATTTTAATAGGTCGCCAGGTGGAGTGAAGGTTAATGATGTTTCTTTCGAATATAGGGTTTCTGTTATAAATAATTTGGGTCTTGAAAGTTACGGATTGGGGATATCTTCCTCTAAAGATTTTCATGTGACTTCTTTGGTGGATGTAGGTTTGGGTGATCTGAGAAAGGAGTTTTGGGAATTGAGGCTCTAAAGGATTTCTATAAGGAGCCTATGGGTTCAGGGAATTTTATCTAGCATGTAGATGCTGTTAGTCCTGTTGCATTTGTGGGCTCTCTGAAAAATCATCTTTCTGCTTCTTTCTGTTTATCTGTTTCTAGTCAGCGAGAGAGTGGGGAGAAGATTAAGTTTCCTCAAAGGACTATAAAGAAATCTAAGAAGCCAGTTCTATAGACTGTGGGGGAAGATGTGGGGTTGAATGAAATTGTCCTAATGAATGCCATGACTTTGGTTGGGTGTTTTGGTAGCCGCAAAGATAATTCTGATAGCTTGAATGTTTGGGCAGCCTTGGTTTGGAAAAATGTTATCAGTCGGCCTCCTGTGATTTTCCTTCTCTCGTGAGGATGGATAGCATTTAAATTCTTTTCCATGGAGGATGTGGCTCTGGTCCTAGCTGGAATTTGGAAGTGGGAAAATACTGGTCTTCTAATCAAAATATGGATGCCATTATTTGATCCTCGCATAGAAAGGTATGATCAGATGTTTATCTGGGTTAAACTACCCAATTTACACAGGGACTTCACTTAGTGAACATCTCACATAGCATGTGCGATCGAGGGATATTAAAGAATACTCTTAATTTCAAGAGATATTGACCCAAACACTTTTTGTTGAAACCCCCTCCCAATAATTAAAACCTCCTCCCCACCCCTTTTTATACCTCAATCCTTATAAACCACCCTACCCACCCCCACCTTAAACCCCTCATCCCCCCAATACTTGCAATATATTGGTTCAATTTTTGATAATTTTAAAACCCACAATATGAACTAACGTGATAGGATATTGGTCAACAAGTGAATCCCCAATGCCAATTTACCATTCAAATACTGGTCAACTGATTTTTTCAAATTGGTGGGAAAAACATTAGGTTCTCCTTTGGAAACTAATTTCTCTTTTCTGAAGATGGGGGTTTGTTTCTTGGGGAGGGTTTTGGTACTGATTGATTTTAGGAAAGGCCTGCCTACTGATTTAATTATTAAAAAAGGCAGTACTGAATTTAGTCAGCCATTGGATTACCTTGTTGTTCCGTTTAGATGTTACAGATGTCATGTGTTCGGTCATTTGATGCATGAGTGTTCCCTTCCTTTTAACAAGAAATCTTCTAGTTCTACTCATAAGATCTAGCGGGTTAAATCTAGTGGGTTAAATGTGGATGATAAGGAGGGTTTGGATTTTGTTGATAAGTCGGAGGAATTGATACCTAACCCCAAGACTGTTGAAGAGATTGTTATAGGGATGCCTCTTAAACCTTTGAGCATTGTATCTTTAGCTGAGTCTGTGAGTCTGGGACATAATCAGATGGAAAAGGGTTCTACTATACCTGTTCTAGATTCTATCCAATCTGTAGCACTAAGGGATATGGGTTTTGTTTCTCCTCCCATCGTTGTTCCTATTGTAAACAAGGGACACTACCTGTTCTCTTGTTTGAAAAATTTTGGTGGAGGTTTTGGTTCAGATCGTGATCCTGATGGGATTCATCTTTCTGTTAAGACTTTTACTGGAGATTTGGGGAATGCATATTCTGATGCGAAATATGGATCTGAGGCACTCAGAGCATTGTTTTCCTCTACAGTGTTTCCCTCATGATCCTTATGACCCTTAACTGTAGGGGTTTGGCTAGTATACCCAAAAAACTAGAAGTGAAGAGATTGATTGACGAACAATCCTTGGATGTTATTTTTCTGTAAGAAGCTATGGTTGATGGTTGTGCTTTGGTGAAGGAAATGGAATCAATGTTAAAAGAATGGCAGTTTATTTCGGTTGATGCTAAAGGTAGATCCGAGGGACTTCTTTTGGGGTGAAGATCTCATAAATTTCTTCTACTTAATGCTTGTTCTATGAATTCGAGTCTATGTGCTGCATTGCATTTTTTTGAGTTGCAGTTGGATTTATGCTTTATAAATATTTATGGGCCTTATACTGAAAGGGAAGTTTTCTTGAATAATATATCGGGTATGAATTGCTTCAGTTATCCTAATTGTGTAGTAGGAGGGGATCTGAACTTTTCTCTGGGCCACTCCAAAATTTGGAGAGCTAAAGTAAGAGTAGATGTTTGTGACTCATTTCTTTATTCATCTTTTGGAGGGTCTTGGTCTCTTTGATATCACTCCTTTGGATTCCAAACCAACTTGGTTTAATCGCTAAATAGGTTCGGAGAGTATCTGTAAAAGATTAGATAGAATACTCTTATCGGCTGATTTCCTGGATAGTGCATTTCTTCTCAGAGAGTGGATTGGGTGTGGTGGAGATTTAGACCATCAACCTGTTTTCTTACAAATCCTTCCCAGTTCTTCTAAGGCTCATTGTCCTTTTAAGTTCAATGCTTGATGGTTAGAAAACACTGAGTTGGTTGATTCTTTGAAATCTTCTTGGATGGTCTTTGATGCATTTTCTGAGGTATCCCCTGCTTCCCAGTTTGTTGCAAACCTAAAAAAATTAAAAAATGTACCATAAACTAGTCAGTGAAGAAAAAAACCCTAGATATTATGGATCTGGTTGATATTGAAAGAGAAATGAAGATGCATATAGATAGACAAGGGATTGGTTTTATTTCGGAGAGGGATAAATTGTCTTTGATTGAGCTTGAATCCCATAAGAGATCTATTTTATGTGATCAGGAAAAAGAGGCACGACAAAAGCGTAGGGTTTTATGGCTATTATGTGGAGATAACAATACCCCTTTTTTTCCATAAATATGCTACTCATAGGAAAAATATTAACTCCATTTGGAAAATTAAGGATGATTCGGGTAATCTTGTTGAAGGTTTTGAGGCAATTGTGGAGGTTGGGATCCAGCATTTTGAGTCTTTGTTTTAGGAAGAAGTTGATCTTCATCTACCTGGAATTGTGCTTAGTGCTGGTTATTTTCCTACTTTTGTGTCTATGGAGGATAATTTTGATCTTATGAAGCCATTTATTTTGCAAGATATTCAGCAAATCCTTTCTATTAGCAAAAATGATAAGAGTTCGGGACCTGATGGGATACCAGTGGAGGTTTACAGATGTCTTTTTGATGTTCTAGGTTAGGATCTTTTGCAAGTTATTGAGCTTTCCCGGGTTAGTGGAAAAATCCCAGCAGTTTTCAATTCAACCTTTCTTGCTCTCATCCCAAAGATTGATCAACCTTTATCCTTTGATGATTTTAGGCCTATTTCTTTGTGTAATTTTTTTTACAAAAATATTGGTAAGATAATATCAATTCGAATCAAAACTGTGTTGGGTAGATATATTTTTGGGGAACAATTTGGGTTTCTGCCAGGCAGGCAGATACATGATGCAGTTGGGGTCATTCAGGAAGGTATGCATTCTATGCATAGCAAATGTATCAAGGTTGTAATGTTAAAAATTGATTTATCTAAAGCCTATGACCGGGTAAGTTGGACCTATATTTGGGTAATTCTTTCCCATATCTTCGGGTAATTCTTTCCAAAATGGGCTTTGCTGGGAATTTCATTAGTTGGGTCATGAGTAGCTTGTCTTATGTATCCTTTCCCTGCTCATTGATGGAGTTGTTACAACTTTCTTTAAGTCTGGCAGGGGGCTTAGACAAAGATGCCCTTTGGCTCCTTTATTATTTCTTATTATTGTTGAAGGGTTAGGAAGGGCTCTACTTTTTGCCAAAGACTATGGGAGTTATCATGGATTATCTTTTGGTAATAATATTGAGTTAACTCATGTACTATTTGTGGATGATGTTGTAATGGTTAATGATGGATCTGAACAATCTCTTTCCACTTTATATGAGATTTTAATGATCTTTTGCAAGGCATCTGGGATGAATATTAACAATGATAAATCTTCTTTATATTTTTCTTGTTTGGAAGAATCATAGCTTATTACTTTACAAAATATATTTTCATTTCCTCTTAACAAAATTGAAAATGGGATGAAATACCTTGGTTTTTATCTCAAACCTTGCAGATACCTCATTAAGGATTGGGACTAGCTGATTATTAAGGTGGAAAAGAGGATTAACAATTGGAGCTTCCGTTCGTTATCTAAGGGTGGTAAGTTGATACTGATTAAAGCTGTATTATAGGCCATTCCGGTCTTTTGGATGCACTTTTGGTTACCATTGGGGATTATCGAGAAGATTAGAAAGCTTTGTTTTAAATTCCTTTGGTCTGGAAATCAGAAGTCTTTTGGTTTACCTTGGACATACTGGAAGAATTTGGAAATCCAAAGTCTTTGGGTGGTTGGGGACTGAAAGTTCCTGCTATTTTTGCTAAAGCCCTTGTAGCTAAAAATGTCTGGAATATAATTCATGGAATGGGTCTTTGGGTCAACATAGCTGTGCAGAAATATATACATCCTTTAAATATTTTGGAATGGATTAGATCTCCTATTAAAAAGAAAACATGTATTTCAATATGCTAGAAAGCGGTTCTTTGGGATTTTGATATTGTTGGTAATTTCTTGGTATGGAATATTGAAAATGGAAATGTTGTTCATATTGAAGTACATCCTTGGATAGGATGCAAATGGAGACATACTTTGCCTTCCTCCGTGATTGAAAAATTACATTTGGCAGGCTTTTATTTCTTATTTGACATTGGTCTTCATGGTTTGTCAGCATTGTTGGCTCAACAATGGTTTAATGCTGATTTTATAGGATTTATTGATCCTCATGAGATTGCTGCATGGAATGGTTATTTAGCCATTCTTAAATCCAGTCATTCCAGGCTTACAAACAAGGATGATGCTCTGGTTTGGAATTCATCCAAAAATGGTAAGTATACACCTAAGGAAGGTTATGCTCAACTCATGCACAGGGATGTGGTACATAACTGGTGGTGGAAAGTTTTATGGAAATTGAAATGTCCACTAAAAGCAAAAATCTTTTGTTGGTTTATATTTTCTGGTAAAGCACTAACTTGGGATGTTCTGTGTTTGAAAGGTAGAGCAGGGCCGGGATGCTGTTACTTTTGTAAAATGGAAGGTGAATCCAATTTTCATATTGGAATGGAGTGTCCATTTACTCAGAGTGTTTGGTTACTTATTGCAGGTAACCTAAAACTTAATAATCTTTGGAGTGATGTATCTGTGTTTGATTGCTTCAGAAATTGGTGTTTAAATATGGAGGCTGCTGATTTTATTCCTTTACCTATCATAGTCTTATGGTTCATCTGGAGGGCCAGAAACTTGTCTTGTTTTGAGAATCTTTCTTTGCCACCGGCACATGTTTCTAGCTTTAGTTTGGGTATGATGAGGGTTTTGCCACAGAAAAGTTTTGTTGCTTCTATTAGAACTATTTCAGTGGAAGTTATTGATAAAACCTATGCATGGGGTTTTCTTGACGGATCTGTGGCAGGGGTACCAAACATTTGTGGAGCTGGAGGTATGCTATATATTTCTGATGATCATTTTTTCTCCTTTAAGGCTATTTTAGGAATGGGTACTCATAATTTTGTAGAATTATGTGCCCTCAAGCTACTGCTCATTTTTTCTAGAAGGAATTCATTGAATAAAATTCAGATTTTCAGTGATTCCCAGTTACTCATAAACTGGGCATCTGGTAAGTATTGATTAATGAATTTAGAATTAGCCATGATTCTTTAGGATGTAAACAGGCTTACTGATTCTTTCTATTATGTTGTTTTCAAACATATATATCGAGAAAGAAATTCGTCTGCAGATGCTTTGGCAAAAGCTGGAGGTAGGATTTTGGAAGGATAATGGACAATTATGGAACATCACGCAGATGCAGTTGTGGAAACCTTCTAGGTTTTCTGATTATTCAACATTTATAAGTGTCTAGGGGCTAGGGGGCATGAACAATTTGTTTTATATGACATTGGCTCTTTTGGAGTTTATCTGTCTTCTTCTGTTTGGACTATGATCTCGCTGATGAGTTTTTGCTGCTCAAAGCATTGCACTGGTTGATGATGGTGATATTATATTAACTTTTATATGCTTTGTTTGAGAAACAATGTTTTTTTGATATGATGAGGCCTTTGAATATAAAATCTGGGCTAATATGAATTATATTGAAGGATTTTCTACTTAATGGGATTTTGAAATATGGATCTTTTCCATGGTTTCTATGTGAGACAGCTTTCAGACAGGATTTTGAATATGGATCTTTTCCATGGTTGCTATGTGAGACAGCTTTCGGACAGTATAGAAACTGTTTTGAGTAGTTATGATGATGGATTTAATGAACATATCTACGAGCAGTATATATAAGTTTTTGATTATGGCTTTTATGCCAATGAAATATTTTTGTTTATATTTTTGAGGTCTTTTTTTTGGAGCGGTATCTTGCATGAAAGTAACAACTTATATGGTTGGGTCTTTTTGTAATAATGGTCTATGAGGCCATCTGATGAATGTAAATAAAGATTTACAATTTTTTTCTTTGGAAAAAAAAAGCTTTTCATAACTACTATTTTCATTACTCTTGGTTCCTTTTATCTAGGATGAATTTCCAAATTTCCAAATATATTAGATTCTCAAAGATCCTTTCTAATTTAGCTTTTGCTAAAATAGCTTTGGTGGATCATTTAATTTTTATGTTGATTCATATTTATGTATTCATAATAAATTTCACTTTTATGACACATTTTAACTTATTAAATTTTTATTAAAGTAAGGTTACTTTCTATACACATTTTAAAATAAGATTACTTTCAATACACATTTTAACTTACCAAATTTTTATTAAAGTAAGGTTACTTTCTATACACATTTTAAAATAAGATTACTTTCAATACACATTTTAACTTACCAAATTTTTATTAAAGTAAGGTTACTTCCAATTGCATGTTTTTTTTGGTAAAAGCCATAGAAAACAATGGTTAAGGTAAATAAAAGTAATTTCAAGTAAGACTTGTTTTTTTAGTTCTTTGCTTCCAAAGTAATTTGATAAAATTTTCTCAAGTAAAATACTTGGAATTGGAGAACCTTTGATTTATAGTATTTAGCATCAATGAGATCAACACCATAAAAGATGTTGAAAACCTTAGCAAATAATGCTTTAAAATAAAGGAGGTGAGAACATAAATTTATAGAAAAAAATTATTAGAACCATAAACATTAAATCTTGAAGAAATACTTTTTATATAAAAAATATTTATAAAAAAATCATTAAAAACCATAAACATTAAACCTTCCAATAATATTTTTTATCCAAAGATATTTAGTTGGTTGATTTTGTACCTAATTTTCAAGCAAATAAACACTTCCACGAACTTGGAATTCAAAATATAGAAGAAAACTTACAATAAACCAAAAATATTTTAATGGACTTGCTTAGCTTCCTATTTTTTAAACTATATTAAACCAAAAAAATATTTTAATGGACTTAATTGGCTTCCCTATTTTTTTTAGTCAATCATTATGGGAAGAGTCATAACCGACCATCCATCCATCCCATCTACAACTTGTGGACAAATTTGAGTGCATCTATGTTAGTCCTATACTAAAATACTTACATTAGAACTTCTTCACCTAGTGTTGAGATTAAACTTTCTAACCCATTGTTGAATATACATACCTAAGTATTTTATTAATATGAACAAAATTTGTCTTAAAAATATTTTCTTATAGTGAACACCCAAAACTGTGAACCAAAAATTTATTGGTAACCATGTAGTGAAAGTGAAATGAAACCCTAGTATAACTGCCATAAACCCAAAATAAAAAGATAAATAACATGATTACTATTTGGTTAGAGACATGAGCGAAAATTACTATTTCATTACAGTGCTTCCATGCTTTCAAACACTTGAAGAGTGGCCACCCACAATTCAAGTGTGCAAACTAACCACCGAAAATTGAGTATTGCACTCTATTTAATTTCCATAGAAGTGGGTGTGGTATATTTGGGCATGTAAAATCATGAACAACTTAAACCCTAGCTCCACTAAGGTGCTTTATATATAGTATCTCAACTTTTATTCAAGTCTTTAGCATTGTTTAACTATTTCTTTGAACATTTACATTGTAAATTTTGTCTTCAGTACAATTTAGTTAAACATAATGCAACATGACGATGGAGGAATGTCCCCATGTAACTTAAAACTTTGATCAATGTTGTAATCCAACAAACTAGTTGATAAAAGTTGATAAATGCCACTATATAACGAAAACATTAAAGAATGTACCAAAGATAACAGAACACTTTAGGAACATGAGTCCAAATAACAAACTAAAAATGTATCTCACAACAATCCAACAACTACACAATCCAACATAGCCTTTAATAATTGTTACACTATTACAATGTAATAAAATCAATTGAAAGAGCATTGCACATATGTATCTCAATGGTATTATAAATTTATTAGTAGTTAATTAATTTTATATAGTACTATTGAAAATAAGAGTTAAATGATAACAATATAGATAAAATTACACTATTTCTTATTTATTATAATTATGTAAAAATCACTATCAACAACTTCACTTTATGATAACCAAAAAAACAATAATATTTTGAATAAACAAATTATTTAATATGTTTATCTAAAAATCACTATCATCAATTTTATACTATAATGAGAAAGCCATTGATTCAACATATTATTTAATTTTTTATTAAACTAATTTTGAACATTAAATTTAGTATATAAAAAAATTAATACAATTATTAATTATTATACAAATAATTAAATACTAATTTCAAGATATTTAATTTATTAAAATTAATATCTATATTTATCATCATTCTTTTCAAATATAATATTAGAAAATTTTAACCCTATTTTCTAATTAATAGTTAAATTAATTTTCACATATTTAATAAAATCTGCAAGTATCTTTTTATAAATAATTGTTATATGATAATTTTTTTAATTCAAAAAATTATAATTAATTAGTAATTATATTATTACAAATTATTTTTATATTATAAATTATTAATTAGATAATACTTTATTTAATTAAATAATAAAATTTTATTATTAATTTGAACCTAATAAATTAAGTAAACAACATATTCCTACACCATATCTAATATAATATCATTAGGTATATACTTTTTATATTATTATTTTTTTCTCTATACTGTATTAAATTAAAGCTTATCCCCTATTAAGACACATTAATAAAATTAATGTCTTTGCTAATATTAAAAAAATTAATGTAGTTATTGCTAGTATTTAGAGATATAACCCTTATTCAACCAATAATTCAACTTATTGAGTATTAATAACATTGATTATATAGCATTTATGTTATTCAAGCATAATTGAAAAATGATTGTAATGGTGTTTTTCTAAAATGTAACATAAATAATTAATAAAAATAAAATTGTTTTTAATAGGTTAAGTTTTTTTAACTCACAATTTTGGTATATTAATAAAACCTCAAATTGCATTTGTTTAATTAAAAATAGATCTATAACGCTACTAGGCTAAAGGAATTTCAAAGAAAATTTCCATAATATCAAATCACTGATCCGTATTTTCCTCGACATAGAATAAGCTGCAGGCATATTGTATCCGTTATTGTCAATTAGGTCATCAAAGTTAAGATTAATTCATAATTTTGGTATAGTAATAAGAGCTTAAATTGCCTTTTGTTTAATTAAAAATAGATCTAGAACGCTACTCGACCTTAGCTGGAATTTCAAAGACAATTTCCATAATATGAAATCTCTGATTGCTATTTTCATCGACATAGAATAGTCTGCAGGTGTTTGGTATCTGTCATTGTCAATTAGGTCATCAAAGTTAAAAATAATTTTCAAACCATCAAATCTATCGGTGAAACTTTGCTGCTTTAGTCGACGCTTGTTTTGCTAATTTCAACTCTTTTCCTAACTACTTACTAGTACTCGTTCACGTTCAGTACTGGTCATTATTTTCTAACACCTAAGAGTCACAAACTCGTTTATGCAAAGGAGGAAAGGACAGAGAGTCGGCAAAAATGTTTTCTCATATATCTTTGGCGCACTCTCAAGCCGTATTGATATCACATCGTTTCACGGGGTCGGTGTGCACTGTAGTCTGTGTGGGGTGGGGTATCTGGACCAGAGGGCCGTGCCAAAGAATAAAGGAAAAGTGTTCAAACTCTGGTAAATGAAGAGCATATTAATGAATCCTTTTCAAAGTTAAGATTAACTCACAATTTTGGTATAGTAATAAGACCTTAAATTGCCTTTTGTTTAATTAAAAATAGATCTAGAACGCTACTCGACCTTAGCTGGAATTTCAAAGATAATTTCCATAATACGAAATCTCTGATCCCTATTTTCCTCGACATAGAATAGTCTGCAGGCGTTTGGTATCTGTCATTGTCAATTAGGTCATGAAAGCTAAAAATAATTTTCAAACCATCAAATATATCGATGAAACTTTGCTGGTTTAGTCGACGATTGTTTTGCTAGTACTCGTTCACGTTCAGTACCGGTCATTATTTTCTAACACCTAAGAGTCACAAACTCGTTTATGCAAAGAGGAAAGGTGCTTTGAAACAACTTTGAAATTTCCGTGGGTATCTATTTGTATCTTATTTGTGTCTTTATGTATGTTTGGATAGACATTATTGCTGAATTACTGTACTGTCCCTGGTGGTATATCTAGAATATCTTGAAGATGTAAAAAGTTTCTTTGATTCATTGAATACCAAGAAATGATTTTTTTGACCAAAAAAAAGAAGAAAAAATAGAGAGTGAGAAAAATGTTTCGTCATATATCTTTGGCCCACTCTCAAGCCGTATTGATATCACATCGTTTCACGGGGTCGGTGTGCACTGTAGTCTGTGTGGGGTGGGGCATCTGGACCAGAGGGGCCGTGTGGGCTCCATGTGCAATCACAAGCCCCAGATTTAATTCTAACTACTTAGATGTTTATTTGAAATCTTGTCATGTTAAAACAAGATGTAGTGAACAACAATGCGTTTAAAATTATTATTGTTTACATATAAAACATTAGATTTAAAATTATTAATTATTTAATTTTTTTAGGTCATCCACAAGGGCGTTACTTAGTGAAATAGTGTCATAGCAAGTTTGTTTGTGGCATATGAAACAATACTCTAATTTCAATAAATATTGGAAAATTCCTTTCAAAATTGTTTTTTTAACGCCTTCCCAAATTAAAAAACCCTCTATTTTCACTATATATTGTACGTATCGAATTTTTCATTTACATTTTTTATAGCCCTTTATATATCTACCTAGTATATTGACATGATACCCCTCTTATGACCCCACATGGATTCTACAATGCATCTTGCTTCTTTCCATGTATGTTGTGGATGCACATTACTTCACCCACAATGCAATTTCTCAATCACATATCATTATGATTTGCTGCATCTTATAATGAAGAGATGATATTATGATTTACTTCACGAGCTTGATCTCTGCGCATGTCTTCGCCTACCGGTTGCGCTCCTTTACCTGTACGTCTTCACCTTCCGGTTTCTACTCTACCTGCATGTTTCCTCCAACCAAATGCTCCTCAACGTTTTCTCTCCACCATGACCTCTTCTCTCTGCGTGGTATCTTCACGGGTTTATCCTCAGGGAAACCTCTGCACATGATTGCTTATGGGTTTACCATCATGATTTGTATCTACGGTTTATCTCAGTGTGAGTTCTTATGGGTTTTACCTCTGCGTGCTTGGTTCCTTTTCCTGAGTGGCCGTGAGGTTACCTTTCAAATGTGAATTGTGGGTTTCTCAACATGATTGTCAAAGAGTATGACTATGCTCAGTAAGAATAAGTGTCTCTTGTGCTAAGTGACTGTGTGTCCTTAGCAGGAGTGTTATGGGTAGGAATGAATTACTTAAGCCTGTGATTTCAATTGAAACCTCTCTTTCTCTTGACTAAGAGTCTAAGACCTATTTCTATCTACTTTAACCCTCTCTCTCAAGGTACGTATATGGTTTACCCTATTTGACTTGTCCCTTCGGTGACAAGATCAAACTCATAAATATTTTACTATAAGGAGGATCCAATAATGGTTATAATTTGTTAATACTATATCTATTATTTTTGTACATGAAATTTGGTGAAACATGTCAATGACCAACTTCAACACAGTGACCAACAGAGCATTAAAATTAACGTTGTGATGAGCAGAGCGTTAAGTTGAAAGAGATGAAAATTATGTTCTTACTTTATTACAGTTTAAAGTTTTATTAGCAGCACTATTCTAAATCTAAATTTATATGTTCATGCATTTATGTTTATTACTTTTATTAAAAAATCACTAACCCTTAAATTTCAACAATATGATATGTAAAAAACATCCCTACTAATATCAGACTCAACTCACTTGTCAACTGCCATTCGGAGTACTTTGTGTAAGATCTACATATCTCATAATTCATTAGCACACCATTAAAATTCCTTCTTGATTATTTACATATTTGTGTTGGTGCTATTTAGTGTTCTCTGATTTGTTCATATAATTTGTCCCTTGTGCAACAATCTGTGGAAAACAGATGTATCGTGCAAGCAAAAACACATATATCCTCAGGGTTTTTTTCAATTGCTCCATAGGATGACAATGAAATTCATATGACAACAAAATCAATAGAATAAACGCGCTGCTTCTCATATCCTAAAAAAAAATATCATTGGTTTATAAGACAATTGAGAAAAGGTGAAAAATGCACAGGATTTTCTGTACCAAAAGTTGGTTTGGTCAAGTTTCAGTCACTAGATTCTAATGTTTTCAAAAACTGCAGTAAGGAAACACAGGGGTTATATAGAGAACGATATGAGAAAATTCTAACATGCTTATTTCCATTATGAATGCCATTCAATCACCACATGAAAGACCAATGTAACTAAAACTGATATCAAGAAACATTGTATAAGAAAATTACAATCATCTTTGAGTAGTATGTTCTTTGAAAAATGCCACCATTCAAATTCAGGTAATGCTTTTTTCTACCTTGGAAAAGGAGCCAGGAGAATTTCTATAGAACCTGGCAAGGTTGTGGAACAGCTTCAACAGTGCATATCACCACCAAACCATAGCTACCTAATGTTGAGAAACATAAAAAATGAAACTAGCAGCGTAACCCATGTTAAAAAATTATTATATAAATGTAATTCCAAACAACATCCTAAAAAGGTGAAGCATCAAAATGGAGTAAAAAGTTGCAAAAATTTTCTAAAATTCTGGTAACATCAGTCAAGTAGAATCCATATATTGTTATTCCTTCTCTTCAGCCATAGAATATCCAACAAATGCATGAAAGGGAAGAAATGGTGTACACCATAACAATGTCCTCATAACTCAAACTTTCAACAGAGACCTCTCTAGAACCTCAAGCTAAAGTTGAAGTATAATATTTGCACATATGCCATTGAGAAGTTCAAGAAAGCACAATACTTTTATGTTCTCTATAAAAAATACTTTCCTGCAGTATCAACATTTTGACATCTTACTTCCACCTGCTCAATCTATCAGAGCTCATGTAAACTCATAGGTTATCACTTGATTGAGAAAATATGGTCCTGCTCAGCACAAAGAATGCTATTATTCTTGAATTTTGAGCTTGTTATTTGTGGCAAAGCTAAAAAACCTTATGGAGCATATCATAGAAGAAGAAGATTGCAGGCACCTTTAACGTCAATAGTATTCATGGACACAAAAAATTGTAATTTTCATGCATGGAAATGCCAAGTCTAATGATATCATGTCTTCGGTTTTATTGGGGGACCCATGCTCCCAACTTCATATTTATGTTGAATTCATAAGAAATGCTCAACCTACAAATATAACAACAATTGTATCAAAATATCTGCAACACTACAAGATACTGAGACATCATATAATGTACTAGATAATTGTGCTAAATAAATTTCATCTAAACAGAGAACAAGAAAATTATATTGAGTTTAAAGCTACCAATCTTCCTATCACCAAGCATTGGAGTCAACTTCCCAGAACCTCTTTCTCAACAATACCAAAACCACTTCATGGGTCACTTGTTTGCCTACAACAGTTAAAGACATGGAAAAAGTAGTTGATTATTATAATCATACGTCAATGAGATAATGATCAAATTAAAAGTATACATGCTTGAGCTACACAGAGTATAAGCATACCATCGTTTAATTTGGACCACTAAGAACAATATAAGGAGTATGGAGCTTGGCCTGAATGTCACTTATTTTTTCCATGGACATCAAAGGGGTATCCACAGTATTCATTTTATTAAGTTTCAATTCCTTGTGATACTGTTTCATATTTTTTTCTTGTTTCATTTTTTTAGCGCCTTTTCCATGCATTAGAGGAAAATTCAACCCAAAATGGGCCTCCTAAAAAAATTTAATAAAATAATATTTAGTATTAATTTTGGAGGAAGAAAGAAAAAAACTACTTTTTTTGTTTGTATTTTTGACATATCTTTCCTATTTTTACTCAAATTTTGATCGGGAAAGCTCCTTGGATGCGTAATTAAAATCCGCATCCAACGAGTACCCACTCGCCATACTTTTGATGAACCCTGCTACCCCAAAAACAAGAAATACTTGAAAAAACATGGTGATCATCCTGGCTGTAGAATGGATCTGTCAAGGGAGAAATACTGTCACAGTGGGTTGTAAGCCTGAGCACGTATGAATGAAGGAGGTTACATGACCCATGAATGGATGTTTAAAGAAATATTTTTAGACATTGTGGTATCGAGGGTATGGGTACACGACAGTACAAATACATTGATCCATGATACTTTCAATGTTATAATGGATGAATATGATCATGATCATGAAAATGACGACTTTGATGATATTCATGATTTACCTCTTCTCGAGAAGGCATACAAAAACCTTTATGAATGATCCAACATAAATATTCTCTCTTCTATATTGTTGATAATGAACTTGAAGTTTATGAATGGTATTTCAAACACATCAACCACACAGATGTTAAGGTATGTAATTTATTCCATCACATATATATGATCATGATAAAGGTTATCTTTGTTACTCTAATAATTTCATTGTTAATTCGTAAGTAAAACTAATACGGATGAAACATGTTTCATTAATATTATTTATACATTATATTTACTAGTTTTTTACTTCAATTTGTTGTAGCTTGATAGCTGAATTTTTGTTACCACCGTCAAATATTTTACCTCACACATAGCGAAATTTATTTGTCATCATAAAAGAAATTGGAATGCAGTATGAAGCAATTGATGCATGCCCCGATAGGCATATTATATATTATAAACGACATGAATTTGAAACAAAATGTCCAGAATGTCACATCAGTAGATATCAAATAGATCAACTAACAAAAAAGGTTCCTCGCAAGGTTCTTCATTATATTCCCATTGCCACCCACCTATAAAATCCATGAACAATAAAAAAAGCTTTTACTCTATTATTCATTATTTGTTGAAACATGTAATTGTTGGTCGCAACGTATGAAAGTTGTTGTCACATGTATTTATGCATGTAATTTAACTTGCATTGGTTCTATATTTGATAGGCATTTTTATGTCACTAGTGGAGTTGCCTTTGAATTACGACGACATTAACTCCCTCTTGTCAAGGTGATGTGTTCAAACCTCTGGGGTTTATTTTTAAAGTGTAGTTGCTTAGGACATAAGCATAGAGCTAAGGATTGTCCTAATAATTCTTCATTAATAAACCTACCTTCATAAAACAATTTTGCAAGGGGTATATTAAAACATTTGAAAAACTTGGAAGCATAGCACATGTTCTTGGTTTAAACTTTTTTAATTAAAAGTTTGGACTATGGTGATAACAATCACCATAGTCGTGACCCTAGCCATGACCTTACACATTGGGGGTGATACGTTATACATTGGGCATGCAATAAATTCAAAGGGAGGTACAAGCGTGTAACATCCCCAAAAGTACACACATTTAATTAGTAATTTTGTTTATTTTATTGTTTAATAAAATTAGTTGGCCCGAGAATTTGCCATTAATTCCTA
>LPNX011194474.1:0-14211 GCA_001517045.1 Pseudotsuga menziesii | reverse complement strand
CATATATATATATATATATATATCCACACACACACACACACACACACACACATATATATACCTACATATATATCTATATCTATATCTATATAGATATATCTATATATATCTACATATATCTATATATACATATACATATACATATACATATACATATACATATATATTACATAGTGAATCCTCAATCCATAAAACAATCCAACTACTTTTATACATACGAAATCGACATTTACATAATTATTGGCTTACAGTTCTATTACCCATGTATGAGTTGGTAACTTTATATAACCGGATACTTATTACAACCGGGATGATAGGGCCCCATAGACTTTAAAACAAAATAAAGTTCCACAAAATTAATTCTACAAACTTCTTATCTACAACGTTCCCTTAACAGAGGAAGCCCATCTAAACCAAATGAGAGGGGAATACCGACATTGATTTATGCTGAAAGGCACATGGAGGTCATATATTTCCTCGCATACCTCAACCTTAGGTCTGTGATGTTTCCAAGATCCTTAACAACAAAGGAAAAGTAAATAATGTTGGTCATTTTACTACTTACATAGACGTAAGTGTATCTTGTGTATTTAAAGGAGTCTATTCACAACCTATGAACAACAAAAAATAGGGTTAAAGACTAGAAATGGTATTTTAATTCTAATTTTACAAAGTGTTGAAAATACCAAAGCTTGGCTTAATGAATTTCACCTTTTAATGTAATTAATGCCAGAAATCCTTGGTATTGCTTATTCTTGCAACAAACCGAGCCAAGAGTCTGCAGGTCATAGACCAAAGTATTGAGTCTCCTTCCTTAATACTTAGTCACAATGACGTGAGTAAACTTGTGTTTTATTCTTTCTCCAACCGCAGTAGAGGGAATATTTTTTGGACACTGTGAAGTCTCCAAAGCATTTAGAATATACATTACAGGATTCCATCATATGGATATTAGTAGGAATGTAACATTTGATGAAGAAGAAGCTCTGAAGAGATCCAAAAAGTGCCAACATGAAGAAGTATATGCAGAAGATGTACCTCCAATAAATGTGGAAGTTGCACCCTCCCTTGAAAATCAAACATCAAAGGACCATGATATGATGGAACCTCAAGAACCTCCTACTATTAATATATCACGAAAGAGAAAGCCTTCTTGGGTAAGAGAAATTATACAAGAAGAAGAAAAGTATGGAGCTCTAAAATACTCCACAAGAATAAGCAAGAGATCAAAGCCATTCTTCAATTATGTATCTTTGATGTGTGATCGTGTAGATCAAGAACCTACCAGCTATGAAGAAGCTGTATAGGAGAAAGAATGGGTAGAAGTAATGACCAGAGAATACCAATCAATAATGAATAATGATGTTTTGGATATAGTTCCCAAACCAGAAGGAAAGAGTCTAGTATCTTCCAACTCGACCTACAAGATAAAGAATTCAACCGGTGTAAGTATTGAGAAATCCAAGGTAATGTTTGTGGCTAAAGGATTCTCTCAGAAAGAGGGAATTTATTATGAAAATAAATTTGTGTCAGTAGCAAGGTACACTTCCATCAGAGCCATCATGACACTTACATCCATAATGAAGTGGAGTTTACACTAGATGGATGTGAAGACAACCTTCATGAATGTTGTTATTGAGGAAGAAGTGTACATAGAACAACAACTAGGATTCAAAGTTGAAGACACATAGACTCAAGAATGTAAGTTGAGGAAGTCTCTATATGGACTAAAGAAAGCTCCTAGATCTTGGTATGGAAGGATAAATAGCTTCTTGACGAGCTTGGGATTTACCAAAAGTAAAGCTAACCCTAACCTTTACTTTAAGGTTGTGGATGATCAAGTTGTCATATTATTATTGTATGTGGATGACTTATTTCTGACAGGAAATGAGAAACATATCACAGAGTGCAAGAAGAATCTTGTTGAAGAATTTGAAATGAAAGACCTTGGATTGATGCACTATTTTCTAGGTCTGGAAGTATCGAAGAGACCATAAGGAATATTCCTCAACTAGGGAAAGTATGTTTTAGAAATCTTAAAAATATTTGATATGTTGGATTGTAAATCCATGGCCACAGCCATGGAAACCAACCTGAAGTTGTTATCAGATGAATCATCAGAGTTAGTGGATATGACTCAGTACATACAAATTATTGGGTCGTTGATGTATATGACGAATACAAGGCCAGATATATGCTTTGTTGTGAAAACCATAAGTTGGTATCTATTTAAACCTAAATGTGTTCACCTAATAGCTGCAAAGCATGTGATGAGGAACCTGAAAGGTACAATAGACTTTGGTCTATAATATGATGGAGATCATGACTACAGATTGTATGGTTATACAAATGTACATTGGGACAGAAGTACCTCAGATAGGAAGAACACCTTAGGTGGATGTTATTATCTAGGATCTGCCATTATCACATGGTTTAGCAGGAAGTAGTCCAGTGTTTCTCTCAACACAGCTGAAGACGAGTATATAGCAACTTGTTCTTCTAGTTGTGAAGCCATATGGATTTGGAAGTTGATTAGGTATATTTGACCGATACTTGTATACCACAGTGATTCTATGTGACAAACATAGTTGTATACAGATGATCGAGAACCTAGTGTTCCATGAAAAATCAAATAACATGGAAATATGGTATTTTTACATACGGGATATGGCATAGAAGGGAGCTATAAAGCTCTAGTATGTGAGTATTGATGATCAAGTTGCTGATGTATGAACAATCCCTTGTCTCGAGTAAAGTTTGAATACTTTCGTGACAATCTTGGTGTGGTCCGAAAATACTTTCCTCATAAAAAGGAATAGTAATGATGATGTTATAGACCTTCCTCATAAGAAGGAACAATGATCATGATGTTACTAACCTTCCTCGTAAGGAGGAACAATGATGATATTGTAGAATTTCCTCTCAAGGAGGAACAGTGATGATGTGTACTATCCTCAAAAGGGGGTGTAGGTTGATGATGCTGTGGACACTCCTTGAAAGGGCGAGCAAGTTGATGATGTTGTAGTGGGATTGTATCATCCCTAGACACTAGTCCTAAAGTGATCCATATAATTTTTTCTCCATGAAAGATGAGCATTGCAACATCCTTGGACTTATGTCTTAAAGTGATAGGGATTGAACATCCCGTAAGTGGCTTAGATGAGGATTTCATCATTCTTGGACATATGTCCTAAATTGATAGGGATTGACCATTGCGTAAGTGGCTTAGATGAGGATTGCATCGTCCTTGGAATTATGTCCTAAAGTTATAGGGATTGGCCATCCCGTAAGTGCCTTAGATGAGGATTGTATCGTCCTTGGACTTATGTTCTAAAGTTAAATGGATTGAGCATCCCGTAAGAGGCTCATATGAGAATTGCATCATCCTTGGAATTATGTCCTAAATTGATAGGGATCGATGATCTCGTAAGTGGCTTAGATGAGGATTGCATATCCCTTGGACTTATATCCTAAGGTGATAGGGATTTACCATCTCGTAAGTGGCTTAGGTGAGGATTGTATCATCCTTGGAATTGTGTCCTAAAGTGATAGGGGTTGACCATCCCATAAGTGGCTTAGATGAGGATTGCATCTTCCTTGTAATTATGTCCTAAATTGATAGGGATCAACCATCCCATAATTGGATTGGATGAGGATTGCATCATACTTTGACTTATGTCCTAAAGTGATAGGGATTGACCATCCGGTAAGAGGATCAGATGAGGATTGCAGTGTCCTTGGAACTATGCCCTAAAGTGATAGGGATTAATAATCTTGTAATTAGATCATGTGTGTTGTAGGTTATGTTTTTTTCTAATGATAACATTGATTGAGAGATCAAGTGTTTCTATAAAGGATCGAGTGATCGAGTGCTGCATAAGATGAAGATCAAAGATAAAGAATCAATGTTGTAGAAGATGATGTTCCAATACTGAATATGTTGAATATGTTCTAGTAACTGTTGTATTTGCTAATGATTGTTGAAAACGTCCAATGATGTCTAGATGTATCCCCTTGATGTTACTGTAAATTCTCTCTCTCATTCCTCCTATAGTTGATGTTGTTGTCAGTAGAATACCCTTATCGCTAATGGGGAGTGTTGAAATATTGTAACTTTGAAGAATATTCTAAATGTATTTTATTGTTGAAACCTATAAAGATGCTTTATTCTTCCTATGGGATGTTACTATTGTATTTGGTTATCATAGATTCATGAGGTAATACCTTCGTTGTAAGTCGGGTCAATATAACCCTCCAAAATATAATATTATATTATTTTGTGTCTTCCTAGGTGAAGTGGACCCAGTAAGTTTGTTGCGGCCGACCTATTAGGAAAAAATTCAAGCGGAAGAAAGATAATAAATAGAGGAGGTGTGTTCCTTATTTGAACAAACAGACATACACTTGTTTATAGTGCATAGGATAGAGAGAGAGAGATCAACAAGGAGAAGGAGCACCTGTTTGGGGTTTTATTTTTGTACTTTTGATACATCTATATAGAGGAAGTTTTGTTGGGTTTTCTTCCCCTTGAGGGTTTCCCAGGACAAATTTGTGTCCATCTTGTGATTGTGTTAGTTTCAGTGATCCTGCACATGCTATCGTTGTGAAATTGAATTGAATACTAATTATATTTAGCTAAGCATATGGAATATTAACACCACGAAGGAAAAGGAAAGAGATACTCAATTCACTCTCTCTCATCCAAGCCAATTTGTTCTCATCATTTAGCATTTAAATCCTCATAACATATCGTTATAGGCATCTCATTCAACCATCATATCCATATAAATCTCTTTCACTATACCATAAAATGCAAGGAATTCCTACTCTCTCTAATAAACAATACCTTGTATCACCTCTACCTTATCATGCAGTTTATTGTGTTCCGAAAAATTCCAATATGTTGTATTCTTTTAGATAATTGTATGTAAAATAAATACACAACTTCTCAAGTATCTAGAGAGTAGAAAATTTATAATGGGTGAAGGGATTCCTATCTTTCCTAACCTTTATGCTCACCTACAAATGTTATTCTTCCTAATGTATGTAGGTTCCTCTTTATTGTGCTATATTTTGTTAAATTATTAATATGGTAGTTGTTGGAAATGGAGAGAACAACATGAATTATGTAGGACATGAACTCATACATGGAGATAAATTGATATTATTAATGGAATATGAAAATGGGTGAAAATTCAACTGACAATAAATTTTACCATAGAATGTAGGGCTCGTACAATCCCCATAGTGAGGATACTCAAACCATACTTCCATAACTATATGAGAAGACCTTCCCACCAACCTCTCCAATGAATTCATATTAAATGATTAGTTTCAATATGTTAAATAAGATAAATGGATCATTTAAGGCACACGGTAATAAATATATGAGTTTTAAGATCAAGACAATACAAAAAAATGGATTTACTCACCCATTTTCATCTTCTCCTTTAGTGGAATCATATCCCCTCTAGTGCTCTATACACAACCATATTATGTCATTATATTATATTCCAACATAATATCTACGTATCCTTAAGTCATAATGGAAATCCTAACACATGGCCCATATATGGATATTTACATTATACATGCCTAGTCATTTAGTGGATGGACCCTAGTCATGAGTTATTCAACAAAAATCCTTACTAACATAATTACATCATTTTACAAAATCTGGTTTAATAAATTCCAAGGGTCAACACAAGGGTATTACACCCATCATAATCCAATAATAGAGCAAATTTAGGGTCTAAAATGTGATTCATAAGAAAAAGAGTCACCTTATAAGAAAAAGAGCCCTTGATGAGATGGAATTCAAGAAGCAACAAAATTTCAAGAAAAAAGTCATATATTATGGTTGACTTGGCATATTTGTCATAAAAAAAAAATGAATTTTAAATTTTGTATATTTAACTTATCTCCTTGTAGTTTTATTCAAATTTTGAGTGGGAGCACTCTAAGACAAACGTCCTACAATAAATAACAAAAATGCACGATATAACAAAAATAACAAAACACAGAAGGAATTCATTGATTGCAGGCCACTTCGAGGGGGGAACCTCCTTTGAGAAAGATCAATACAAATAATTTGTGGATTCCTTCATTGGCCTCAACTTATACTTATATACTGAGTCTATTTTAAACAACTATTACTCCCCGTGAATGTGGAATAAACACGTACTTTTACACTAAGTCTAGTATAAAAATCTATTACTCTCCATGAATGTGGGATAATACAATATACTCGCATGAGGACTTACAAAGAATATGTGTCAAACAACAATATACTAAGAAATTAAAGAGAATGGTTGACACGGGTTCCTAACATACCTTCCCTCTTAGAAATTTTTTTCCCTCAAAGCTTTAGATGTGGAAATTGTAGTTGAATCTGAAGGAGTGGTTCCCATGTAGCATACCGTTAGAGGAAATTTCAACTCAAAATGGGCCTTTTAATTTTAAATAAATTTCCATGGCATCATGTGTTAGCCAATGAAATTGCTTTAAATTTGAAATACTGTTTAGGTATTAAACATTTTTTTAATATAAATTTGGGGATAGGTATAATAAAAAAAACCACTTTCTTTTTTGTTTGTATTTTCGACATATCTCCCCCTGTTTTTACTCAAATTTTGATTGGGAGAGCTCGTTGGATGCAGAATTAAATTCCACATCCAACGAGTACCCACTCGGCATATTTTTTTATGGACCCCTTTACCCCAAAAAAATAAATACTTGAAAAAATGTGATGATGATGTGATCATCACATTTTTTTAGGTATTTCTTATTTTTGGGGTAGCGGGGTCTGTCAAAAGTATGTCGAGTGGGTACTCGCTGGAATTATACATCCAACGAGCTCTCCTGATCGAAATTTGAGTAAAAGCACGGGGAGATATGTCGAAAACACAAACAAAAAAGTAGTTTTTTTATCTTCCTCCAAAATTAATAAATGTTATTTTATTATTTTAACTATTATTTTATTAATTTTTTTTAGGAGGCCCATTTTGAATTGAAATTTCCTCTAATGCTCTAGTTTCATGTTGTTCCACTGAATTAATACATATGTGATAGATCAAGAGTGAAGCTAATGAGTCCGCCTATTGAGGATGGTATCTGGCTTCAAAATGATGGATCCTTCATTATCCAGTTCTGGTAAAATAGTTTGTGCTCTAATGTTGGTGCCAATAAATTTCTTAAGACAAGAGACATGAAATACAGGGTGAACGCGAGAAGGAGGAAGTTCCAATTTATAAATAGCCGAACCAATCTTTTGAAGAACCTTATATGGACAATAGAAATTTGGAGCCTGCTTATGATTCCCTTTGAGTTTTATGGATGATTTCTTGTAAGGTTGTACACGAATAAAAACCATATCATTGACTTGAAAATTGCGCTTAGAACAGTGTTGATTGGCTTGTTATTTCATTCAGTTTCTTACCATATGAATATTGTCCTACAAAATGTGAAGAATCTGATCTTATTTTCGAAGAACCGTGTCAACTTCCTCAGATGGTGAACTAGTGGGGGTGTATGGAAGGAGCATTGGTGGTGCTTGACCATAGATTGTTGCATATGGAATATCTTGAATTTTGACCCTAACTATAATGGGAATTATCCCCATTGCATATGAGTTACTTTGATGTTATGTTTATATATTGGGTGTATGCCCCATTGCACATGAGTTATGTTAATTAGTTAGATATATTGGGTGTAATCCAATGCACATGTTTTATTATCTTGTATATTATTATATATGTTGGGTGTGGACCCTGATGGAAAAATACTATTTTTGTTGTACAATGTACTGGATTTATTATTGTGTGATTAGAAAATAGATATACTGATATGATTATTGTGATGCAATGTGAAGAAGCCTGAATGCATGATTGAGTTCTATAATGTGTTATGTGTAAGCCCTAAAGCACATAAGTGATGAGAATTTGTGTTGAGCATAAGCTATAGAGCACATGATTTATGATATTTTGTGTTGATAATAAGCTCTAAAACACATGATTTATAAGATTGGAAGTGTTGGGCATAAGCCTTGGAGCATTCCAAATTTATGTTGAGCATAAGCTATGGAGCATAAGATCTTTGGTCATTGTATCCCTAGGTTTACTATACAAGTACATCCTAGTATTAGTGTTGAGTGATAGGCTCTGGAATTGCACTAGTATAATGTCCAAATTAATAGTGTTGAGCTTACGCTTTGAATACTAGAGCTAGGGGTTACTGAAATTAAGTGTGTTGAGTGATAATGACTCTGAATAGCACCAAACCTTACGATACTTATTTTTTATTTGATCAAATGAAATTTCAAATCTACTTCTCATTAAGGACTAGAAGAACTACCAAAATAAATGAGGTAATCCAACATCCAAGGAGGATCTAGAGCCTCCTAACCTAGTTTACCGATCAGACCCTACCCGAGGGATTGATAAAACAAATAATGTAACTAAGGGAAGCATCAAAATAAATAAACTATGGTATATTATGCATGAATAAATATTAAGAATAATATGGAAAGTTTATTTATTACGAATAAAAGAATATTTACATATATAAGGAAATAAAGATAACTAAAATAATAAATAAGAGTCTATGTATTTATTATAAACTAAAATAATTAAATAAATATTATATCCTGAAGCTCAAGTAGGAACTAGTAAAAAGTTCATAGTTAAACAAAATAACTATTAATTCCATATAAATCAATTAAATATTATTTTCAAGAAAGTAATGAATTCTTTATTTAACTGAAATTTAAACAAACTGCCATTTCCTAAAAGATTTTCTATAAAGACCCAAGGAAAGAGAGGGCTTGGGGATCTGATCATTATTCGTGAATAGTTTTGGGAGAGCATTTTCCAATAGAAAGCATTTTTTATATAGAGCTTGATTTTTCAAATAGTAGCAGCCTCATCTTTAGGAGTTCTAGATCACTTGCATGTTGAATCCAGCTTAGGGGGGTCTGTACTAGAACCCAGAATGGTTTTGGGTCAAGGTTAGAAGGTACGTGGTAGCTGTAATGCCCTATATTAACGTTAATTAAAGTTTATTAGTAAATATTTTTATTAAACTAAACTTATACCATATTAACGTTAATTAAATTTTATTAGTAAATATTTTTATTAAACTAAACTTATACCATATTAATGTTAAATTAAAGTTTATTAGTAAATACTTTTATTAAATTAAAACTAATTATTTTACCGACTTTACAATTGCGTAAAACATTAAAATTGGTAATATATGACATTTTTGACACGTACAAGTCAAGATAAATACATTACACATGTCAGACCTATCGGAACGGCACTACCCGTGTTAAAATAAAATAATAATGAAAGAGGCGGTGGAAGGAGGTATAAGGAGGGGGATTTTGGGGATTTCGGGGAGCCAGTGGAGAGGTTGGATTTATTTTGGGGAAAATTGGACTCTACATGAGGAAAATGAAGAAGAAAAATACTTGAGGAGGGTGACAACTCAAGGATGAGAGTATCGGTAAATGACTGAGACTGAGAAGATAAAGAATGGAGAGGAAGCTGCTCTCGGTATTATTGGTCTGTGGGCTCAGGGGCTAGGAAACCCGTGGGTTTCCTAGGGCCAGCACATGATGAGAGCTGGTCGGCAGAGAGGCACATCATTTTGTTGATTAAGGCTTGGACGGAAAGCTGGAAGAAGAAGGAACCAGGTTTACAGCAAACTGTTGGATCTACCACGAATTCCAGGTATGTAGATACTAAACTCATGCATGCTATTATGGTCTAATTTATGAAAAATTCATGAAGTTCTCAACATGTACAGCTCTAAATTTTCACTTGAATATGTTTACAGTTCATACTTGTATTGACATATGTCTATAAAATTTATAGAACATACCTAGATATAAATCTGTAATACAATCTAAATGTTTTGATAGAGAACATTACAGAGAATTGGACACAGTGCTCTAACCGTTTGGCAGAGCACTACAGATGGTATCAGAGCCCTAGGTTCTAAAACTGGAACCTAAATGGGCCCTCTAGGAGAAAAATAATCAAAACTAAAATTTTACATAAGCACTACAGCATGACCTTTACCAGTCAAATTGCTAATCTCAGGCTCCCTTTGCTCATCTCTTTGGTTAGAACTTGAATTGCTTATTTCTTTTTAGAAAGTGAGGATAGTCATTTCCTTCTGGTTGCATAAACTGCGGCTGTATCCTTCTAGGACCATTTCTTTCTGAATCCCCCACTCTAGTATCTCCTTCCAAAATCATCAACTTCTCTTGTTTCACATAAAATCCTATAATGTTAAAAATTCCAAATCCTAAGGGCAATAAACAGTAACAATTTGTTGATGCTACCATGAAGGATATGTTACCTTTAGTAATTCATTCCTAGAAGCAAGCTTTTCCAATTCCTCTACTATAAGTTTTAGTTCATTTCTGGGTGTTGTGTTCTCAGCATTCAGTGTATTCACTTTGACAGTTAACTCCTCACACTCAAGCTGTTTCATGGAAGTCAGCATTAGCACAACACAACACAACGAACCGTCAATTGAGCAGTATTTACTACTTCTGAAAATCAATAACAACAGATGGTCTGTTTATACCTCACTATGTTCCCTCTCCATCTACCTGCTAAAATTCCAAGAAAAACCATGCATCAAGCTAAATAAAATTAGCTAGAATAGCCGTCCCTTGTTCCCATTTCACCTGATAGAGAGGGCTTCCGTTGTCTTGAGGAGGATCTTAATATACGAGATCGTTCCTCGGTTCCGCGGATCAACCATCGAGTAGTCTGGATGGAAGCTGCCAGTATTTGGGAGAAAATTATTCATCATACATGGAAGAACATACCCTAAGTTTGGTAGAGCGCCTGGACTCAGACCGGCAGGCCGAATATTCAGTTACCTGGAGGAGCCCATTGATCTTTCTCGCCTCGCACAGTTTCCCGTTCTTACCACTGAATTGGTAAGTATTTTACATTTATTTGTTCTTCTCTTGGATTCCAGCCTTTAATCTATGGTCATATTCGTGTCGGTATGGTTTTGATTAGAAGCCTCTCTGGTTTTCTGACGTTTGCATAGCAGTCGGTTGTGATAATCACAAGATCTCAATTGATGTATGTGGAAATTTTTATTCTTATTTTACTGTAACTCAGTTTTAATTTAATTATATCCTATGATGCACGACACCCTATTCGAATTTGTGATAAGGAGAGATTTAGTAAGATATTATTAAATTATGCCTGGCCTAAGATTTCCTCTCAAGCTGTCGATATCTATTTCTTCGGATTTTCCTTTTAAAGAACTTCCTCGTAATGGGTAGGTTAGGTTACGTAATTGAAAACGCCATTTAAAAATCTAATGTCATCAAAGCAATATACAGATTATAAGTATTGATATTTATAGCAGAGATGGAGAAGTAAAATCGCCAGTCTACCTCCATTTTAGAGCTGAATGACCGTAGTTATCTCTCTTAATAATCTTATTATATATATTACACCCTGTTTATTTTTTATTTTTTCTGCAAACGTCCTTTTGAATTCCTGCGTTCATCTGTGTATTGCTGCCATGATTGGATTGGAAAAAATTTAACTACCCTGTGACTGGATGCGGGTCCAATCTAGTTTTGATTTTCTGATAAAATCTATATTTCATAAAGTGATTACCATAGTATCGGCGTTAGACTGTCATTCAAAACTTGCTAATAAATTTTATAAGTTAAAATATGTGATGAATCTGCGAATGAAAGAGAATATAAACGTTTTATGAATCCATGGAAAAACGCCACCCTTTTTCCTTCCTATTTTATTAACATTGGGTTAAGAAGAAAAGTTTGTTCTCTTGAACGCTAACTTCCTATAATTATCTTTATTAAAACAACCTACTATTTTAAAAGGGCCATTTTCATCTTCACGTGGATATATTTATGTACCAAAGATTATAATATCTTATTTTATAATATGCCAAGAGGTCTTAGGTTATTGTCTTGGGATATTAAAGAGTATTGTTTTTTATTATTATATATATATAAGAGATATTGGGTTATTGCCAATGGGTGCTAATGAGTATTTTAGTGCAAAGTACATATGTTCATAATGATATTTACGAACTATAAATATTTTATTGCACATCTTAGATTTGTTTATGTTATAAAAAGCAAGCGGTGTTTGTTATAATAAAGTTATAATCATATAATGAGTATGCTATAGTTTTAGCTTTGTTTATGTTGTCCATAATAGCTTTACTTATGACCATAGAATAAGCATGATATAGCTTAGATTCTTTTATGTTATAAAATGTAAGTGGTGTTTATTATAATGAAATCTGCTATATGATCATATATTGAGTACGGTATAGTTTTAGATTTGTTTAGGATAAGCATATCATAACTCCATGTTTGTATATATAATATATTTGGGATAATGAGATGATAATATCTATCGTCTTATGATAGTAAAATATAAATATATATATATATATATAAAATTTAGGAGTAGAGTGCCTCTTTCGAGGAAATATTATCATTTTCATCATTTGATTGATAAGCATATTAATATTGTTTATGGACTCACTGATTGGAAGAAAAATAAGCAGTGATTAATTTGTATTTAAGTATCAATCAAGAACAAAGTGTGTGCTCCTTTATAGCAAACTTAGAAATTAGAAAACCCATCAGGTATCAATCCAGACGACGAAAGTATTACTTTTTCTGAAAACGATCACGGAATGAGATTGAGAATGTTCCCCATATTACACGATACAAATATAGGTTTCCCGCACGCACACTACGGCCAAAACTACCTTAGGAGCCGGGATCAGGATCTCTGAAGTATTGATTGATGAAATGTGTTGTAAGCCCGCAGAGAGAGAGTAGTTACTTATTTCCATTACTATATTGGATGGGTTGGGTGGCTGTTGGATTGGGAAGATTAATTGTTGTCCTGGCTCTCTATATCGCAGTAAGCTCGCTGGCTTGAGCGAGTGGTCCAGTCTATTGGATTTGGGTGAGGTGCCTTCAATTGATAAGTCCTTAAATAAATCACTAATGGCATTAAATATATAATATTATATCTAAATCTCCCTCCCTGTTTCTGAACTGGCTGTAAGTGTTTTCAAAGCCAATCTTAGCGTTTTCTAAATATTTGATATTTAGCTTATTTTTCTTGGGACTTCGTTCCTCAACTTTTTGACTATCTTATTTACTACTGCCTTAACTAAAAAGATTGAATGAATGGGGAGTCCCCCGGTCTGTTTGGTTCCCGGGTGTCCAGTTTATTATTTTCCATTTTTTCTGAAAACCAGGATCTCATGGGAAAAGTATAAGAGATGTATATATGTATATATTATTTGAAGAAAGAGGTGTTTACATTTATTAATCCGAAAAACTACTAAGCGAAATACCTTCAATCACAAAACTATTTCTAAGTTAAATTTTAATTGAAAAGGGGAAAATTTAAGGCTTGATACATCCAAAGTATAAATAACAACATCATATGCCAATCTGATTTGTATGAGTTTGCTATTCTTTAAAACATAGTATTCAATAGCTTATTAACTACTTCGAATTGAGCTTTGGATAAGGATAATGACGTGTCCCATATTCATGCTTAAATCTCGAATGATTTATCAATTTTATTTTATTTAGCAATTTTGGAAATGTGAGCTAGGTCAATGATAATCTAATTCATGACACTAAATCTTTATCCGATTTGATGAAAAGTGAGGTGATATGCAGGAGTTATTGTTAAAAGTTGATATACAATAGTCTATTGTGACAATATTATAATTATTTTCATTAGCGGAAGTTAGACACCATTCCATAAAGTCAATCCTCCACTTAGGAAAGGGGCCATAAAACATTATCAAGTCAAATAAAGCTAGGGGTGCATGGGACTTTGATGTATATAACTAACAATATCACACTTTGATGTATATATATATATATATTTGTGGGTGTTAAATTTCAAAATATTTGTTTCAAAGTGTTAAAATTTTGTTAAGTGTAAATTTATTTATGAGAAGTCAACTAGGTTATAAAGGGATCAAGGATCACCTCCTAGGTGCAAAATCACACTACCTAAGTTAATTTATGTTGAAATTATTTATGAAATATTATGCGCGTTGTTACAAAATTATTGAACAAGGGGATAGAAAGAGTACGCATAACTAATTCCACATTATAATACAAGGTACTCTAATGAGGAGGTTGATTAATTATGA
>LPNX011194471.1:0-61030 GCA_001517045.1 Pseudotsuga menziesii | reverse complement strand
GGAAACTTCTTTTGATACACTTGATTCTATTTTGGCTGAAAATTCCTAGGTCCATTATTTCTCTCCCATGTGACCATTCTATTTTGCATTTTTGTCATGAATTTGTCCTGATCAGTCTTCACTTTTTCAAGCATGCTAGCTATTTTTTCCATGTGGTCTTTATAGGTTGTCTTTTCCTCTGATTCAAAGTATTTTCCCTTTTCTTCGTTGTATGAAGTGTTTCCCCTAGTGTAACCCAGAATGTTGGACTTGCCCGAAGATTGCATATTCCTTTCTATTTTCTCGGCCAGATCTTGAGCAGTTTTTAGATCGACCAAATATTTATCCCTTAATTGGTATCTCAAATCACCAGTGAAAGCTTCGATGTAATATATCAAGATGGAGGCATCGCTTGGCTTGATGTCTCTAGGGAGGTCCGCAACCACACGCCTGAACTTAGTATTAAATTCATCCATGGTTTCACTCTCCATCTTCTTTATATTATGAAGGGCAGCAAGCAAATGTCTTGGTTCTTTCTTTCACCCCCCATCTCTTCTGATATCAATGGTACCATGCCTATCAGATCCATGAATGGATCAAGGTATGTTCTGAATTTCATTGATGACTTTTCCAGATACACATGGGTCTTTTTTATCAAAAAGAAGTCGAAAGTCTTCGAAAAATTCACTGAATTGAAGGCCTTGATTGAGAATGCATGTAGCCAAAAGATCAAGATATTGAGGTCTTATAGTGGTGGGGAGTATGTCAGTAATGTGTTTCTACACATATGTTCCCAAATTGGTATTCAGGTCCAGCATTCAATTCCCTACACTCCCCAGTAGAACGGTGTAGCAGAGAGGAAGAATCGGTCTCTCAAGGAGATGACCATTTGTATGTTGGAATCAAAGAAGTTTGCTGCAAATTTTTGGGCCAAAGCCATGCATGCTACAGAATATAATTAGAAAAGAGTGCTAGACTCATCTATGAAAGGGAATACCCCTTTCAAATCATACGTCGGACACAAGCCGGATGTGTCGAATCTACGAGTGTTTGGGTCCACTGCATGGGCCCGAATTCCACTTGATGAAAGGAGGGCTTTGCAAATGCAAAGCATAGAATGTTTGTTTATTGGTTATCCTAATGAATCAAAATGTTTTAATCTACTAGATATCAAAACAAAATATATCATCATTGAAAGGAGTGTCAAGTTCGATGAGCCTCTTCAGGAGGTGGAACTAGTGAAGAAGAAAACTGCTGAATTTCCTTCCTATTCTACTGAATATTTGGATGATGAAATTGGGGGTGATGACCCTGATTTGTATCCTATGATTTTTGATATTAGTGTACAACAAACATCAGATACTGAATCAGAACCTGAATTACAAAATCATCTCCCAACTTCAGCTCGACAGACACTCTCCTCCGTAGGAGATAACATTGGAAATTCGGATGATCCAAGGAGAACCCGGTCTAATTTGCAAAGAGCAGGTATTGCGCTATCTTGTCCTGATTATTTGATGTATGAATATTGTTATTTGATGATAATTTCAGACCCTAATTCTTACTTCCATGCTCATAAGGATCCGAGATGGTAAGTTTCCATGGATGAAGAGATGAATTCTCTTCAGAAAAACACTACTTGCGAGCTAGTTTCTCTTCCTCCGTGAAGGAAATTGGTTCAATGCAAGTGGGTGTTTCAGAACAAGGTTGCTGCAGATGGAAGCACCTGCAAATATAATGCAATGATGGTAGAAAAAATTTCTCCCATGTATAAGGTGTTACCATGAGACTTTTGCACCAGTTGGAAAAATGGACTCCATCCGCCTAGTTTTGGCAATTTCAGCATCTAAGCACTAGGAAGTGCATCATATTGATATTAAGTTAGCCTTTCTGCATGGAGATATTCATGAGGAGATATACATGAATAATATTGAGGGCTACACTTCTGATCCATCTTTGGTTTGCAAGCTGAAGAAGTCACTATACAGGTTAAAACAGACCCCAAGAGAGTGGAATTCCAAGATGGATGGCTTCCTTCTCTCGCAAAACTTCCAAAGGTACAAATCAGATCCAAATGTGTATATAAAGCAGTATGATGGTCATTTGATTATCATTTTTTTATATGTTGATGACTTACTTATCACAGGTAGCACAGTTGCTTCTATTTCAGTCATCAAAACTACTTTCCACAATGCATTTGAAATGAGCGATTTGAGGCTCTTAAAACAATTTTTTGGGGCTCGAAATTGAGAAAAATTATGATGGGATAATGGTCACTCAGTACAAATAAATATCATACATGTTAGTAAATTTTAACATGGCTGAATTTAGAGCTGATCCATTCCCTTTCCTTTTAGGGATCGACCTTGAAGAAGGAAAAAGCACACCTCGCATGGACTGCACTATTTATCGATAGCTGATTGGTATCTTGTTGTACTTGACTCATTCTCGGCCTGATATCTATTATGCCATGAATGATATATCAAGATACATGAAAAAGCCCCATGATATTCATTGGAAGGCAGCAAAGAGGATCCCCTAGTACATTCAGGAAACCAAGACCTACGACATTCACTATGCTGCAGACTCCGATCTAGAGTTGGTTGGGTACACAGATTCCTATTGGGTGGGTTATTCTATTGATTGGAAGTCAACTTATGGATATGTCTTCATGTTTGGTGGTGGCCCCATTTTATGGTCTAGCAAGAAGCAGGTTTCCATACAATTGTCTTTAGCAGAGGTCGAGTATCGAGGAGCAGTGAATGCTTGCATCCAAGCTATTTGGTTGAAAGGAATTCTTTCAGAGTTTGGCCTTGGTAGTACTTTGTCCACTATTATCTTTTGTGACAGTCAAAGTGCTATTAAGATATCCATAGATCCAGTTACCAGGAAGAGGAACAAGCATGTAGAGATACACATGCACTATATCAGGGAGCTAGTGCATGACAGGACCATCATTCTACAATACTGCCCGACTGATGAGAAGATTGCAGACATCTTCACCAAGAGATTTTTAGCAAATAAGTTCACTTACCTCCGTTCATTGTTGGGGGTGAGTTCATCAGGGTGATCCAACTACTTTTAGTGTTCAACTTGAGTGGGGGTTTTTCCCACTGGTTTTTCTCTCTTTTCCTCACTTAGTTTGTTTTGAGCATTGTTTGAGTTTCAGTATTGTATAGGGTGACCTATGGCCTTTGTTGCTGAGGCTCTATCATTCTTATGCACTTTATGTTTTCTACTTCTCCTGAGTATAGCTTAAGGGGGGGTGTTGAACACATTTACCACCATACACACTCATTTTGGTCAATTTGGCCTAGTTAAAACACTATCCTAAGTTTTATTGACTTAATTGACATCAAAGGAGCATTGTGACATCAACATGAGCACACCCATGCCTACCTTCAGTCAAGGAGGCTAACTAAGCCTTCTCCTTCATTCGGGGAGGCTAACTGGAGCACTCCAGGGGTGATCTGAGTGTCATAAATGCACTTAATTGATAACTAATGGTTACAATCAGTTAAATAGAGCAGTGAAGGCACCTCCTTTCATTAAATTGATTATTTAATTAATATTTAATGAACTGGAATCAACAAGCACACCTCCAACCACCTCTGATGGTTAGTTAGACTTTAGTTAACCTCTTTGTGGTTCATTGGAGTTATTAATGTACTACCACTTGTTGGTTGGCTTGCAGTGACATGTGTCTAAGATACTTTTAGTTAGAATCAGTAATTTATTGCACTTCAACTTTAGTTAGGACTCAGTTGAGTCAATTAGGGTTTTGATCAGTGGTTAATTGGTGTGTTCACTATGGCTTACATTCAGTTAAGCTAGACTCACTCATTCAATTCAAATGACCTCCTTGGGAATTTGATTTGTCTGGGAATTCATGCATTTGGCATTATCATTGTACTGTATCATCATTCTTTCATTTGATTATACAGAGCTGCTACTTCCATTGCAGCACCATTTTGCCAATTTTATGCATATTTGTCGGAATTCTTTGTGAGACTATGTTTTCAGTTCCTAGACCACTATGACAAATTAATACTTCGAAAGGTGTAAATAAGATCCAAATGTGTATATACAGCAGTCTGATGGTCATTTGATTATTATTGTTTTATATTTTGATGACTTACTGATTACAAGTAGCACAATTACTTCTATTTCAGTCATCAAAACTGCTCTCCACAATGCATTTGAAATGAGCAATTTGGGGCTCTTGAAACAATTTCTGGGGCTTGAAATTGAGAAACATTTTTATGGGATAATGGGCACTTAGACCAAATACATATCAGACCTATTAGTAAAATTTAACATGGCTGAATGTAAGGATGCTCCATTCCCTTTCCTTTCAGGGATCATCCTTGAAGAAGGAAAAAGCACACCTCCCATAGATTGCACTATTTATCGACAGCTGATTGGTAGCTTGCTCTACTTGACTCATTCTCGGCCTGATATCTACTATGCCATGAATGTTATGTCAAGATACATGCATCAGCCTCATGATATTCATTGGAAGGAAGCCAATAGGATCCTCTAGTATATTCAGGGAACTAGGACCTACGACATTCACTATACTGCAGACTTCGAGCTAGAGCTCGTTGGTTACACAGTTTTCGATTGGGAAGGTGATTCTATTGATCGGAAGTCTAATTCCAGATACATATTCATGTTTGGTGGTGGTTCTATTTTCTGGTCTAGTAGAAAGCAGGATTCCATAGCATTGTCTTTAGGAGAGGCCGAGTATCAAGGAGCGGTGAATGCTTTCATCCAAGTTGTTTGGTTGCAAGGATTTCTTTCAGAATTTGATCTTGGTATTACTTTTTCCACTATATTATTTTGTGACAATCAAAGTGCTATTAAGATATCCACAAAACCAGTTACTAGGCAGAGGACCAATCATGTAGAGATACACATGCACTATATTAGAGAATTGGTGCATGACAGACCATCATTCTACAATACTGCCCGACTGATGAGCAGATTGCAGACATCTTCACCAAGATCTTTTTNGGGGGGGGGGGGGTGTTGGAGAAATTTACCCACCATGCACACTTAATTTGGCCAATTTGGACTTGTTAAACCACTATCCTAAGTTTTATTGACTTAATTGACATCAGCATGATCACACCCATGTCTACCTTCAGTCAAATAGGCCAACTAAGCCTTCTCCTTCATTTGGGGAGGCCAACTGGAGCACTCCGGGAGTGATCTGAGTGTTATAAATGCACCTAATTGATAAATGATGGTTACAATCAGTTAATTTTAGTGGTGAAGGTGCCTCCATTCATTATTAAATTATTTTTAATGATTATTTATGAACTAGAGCTAACACAGGCACCTACAACAACTTCTAATGACTAGTTGACTTCAGTTAACCTCATCGGGGTTCATTGGAGTATTGATGCACTACCACTTGTTGGTTGGCATGCAGTGACATGTGTCTGAGCTACTTTTAGTTAGAATCAGTCATTCATTGCACTCCGAATTCAGTTAGGACTCAGTTGATTCAATCGGCACTTGATCGGTTGGTTAACTAGTGTGTTTACTGTGGCTTACAATAAGTTAAGCTACACCCATTCATTCAATTTGAATGGCCTCCTTGGGAATTTGAATTGTATTGGAATTCATGCATCTTGCATGATCATTGTATTGTATTACTCATTATTTATTGATTATACAGAGCTGCTACTCCCATTGCAGCACCATTTTGACAATTTTATGAATATTTGTCTGTATTCTTTGTGAGACTGTGTTTTCAGTTCCTAGACCACTGTGACAAATTAATAATAACGTTAGGTATAGAGCCAAGTATAGGAATTGTGTTCGGAAAACATCTGACATAACGTCAGATATATCAATGTTAATGCGAATTATCATTATTCATGTGATAGTACTTTTGGATAGTCATTTATCGTAGTAGCACCTCAATGATCCTAATCAAGGCACTTTTGGATCTTGATAAATCCTAATGAGGGGTAAATTACCTTAATGTCACCTAAATTGCTCTAATGGCATTTGAGTGTCCCCAACAACATTTGATAGACCCTAATTGCATCTAATTATCCCTAACAACATGACAATGATGCATTATGATAATTATGATGGAGAATATGGATATGATTTGATAAGTATAATATTATATCATCCATTCTTGTCAGGTAGTAGGGATCCTTGTTCATAATTATCATAATTAAATTGATGATGACTACAACAATGAAAATGATGTTGATTTATTGTATGATGATGATGACGATGTGGATGTCAAAGATGATTATGAATGTGGTATCAATTTTGGATCCTAATTGATTCTAATGGAACCATGATTGTCTGTAACGACATATAAACAACCCTATTATCATCGAAATGATTGTAATGACATATAAATGACCTTAACAGATACAGGACATGAATCCTAATGGCGATGAGTGATTAAGAACACTAATGGCATATGAGTGACCGTAATGGCAATGATGAAGATGATTTTGTTCATGATGTACTTAATGTTGATGATGATGATGATAATGAAGATGATGATCAAGATGATGTTGATGTACCATATGGCATTGATGACAATGATGATGATGACAACGTCAATGTCCATGATGATGATGCATGTCATAATACTTTTGGATACTACAGGACTTGACATATTGGAGTTAGTAACAAGTAACAGAGGTTGTGAGGTGTTGACCATAAAAATATTTCTACCTATTTGGTTTTACATCAACTGATATGGCCATTGGGTTTAGTAGTTCCCCCACTCGCTACACCCCCCTTGCAAAAAGGTAGTATTGCAATACCACCTATCATGGTTCTACCAAAATATCACCCTACAAGGTTGTTTTGGAAAACCCCCCAATCCATACCCTCATTTCTACCAAGAACATCCAAGGCACAAGAAGCAGATATCAATATTAACAAAAAAAAAACTAACTTTCTTTGTACTCTTAAGGACATTTTGGACTTGGTTTAAAATGGAATGAAGCAACAAGCATTTCAATAATTATCATAGTGTTACTTTGAATAAGTGGATCAACCGTTTTTACATATTTGTCCTTATAAGTGGAAATTCTAGAGTTAAAGCTTCCCCTATTCAAACTCTGTCCATTTCTGATTTTCCAAGCAAGCCATTGACCTACAGGGGGAAATGCTAGAGTTAAAGATTCCCATTCTATACTAGTTTTATTCTATATTTGATCTAATATCCAAATTAAAGGGGTGTATGTAATTTGATTTAATTACATATTTCTATAAACATAGTCAACAAATGACACTGTAAAGGCTCTTAAAAGCTAGTGATTTCCAAAAATGATGGAAATTATATAGTCCCCAAACCCCATCACTTTTGTCTTGGCATGCCTTTTCTATTTTACCAAAGGGAGGCCACCTCTATCTGTATTTATCTTCCATATGTTTTTCCATAACATCAATACAGACGTAAGTTAAGGAATGTCAATA
The DNA here is from genome assembly GCA_001517045.1 of Pseudotsuga menziesii. NCBI lineage: Eukaryota > Viridiplantae > Streptophyta > Pinopsida > Pinales > Pinaceae > Pseudotsuga > Pseudotsuga menziesii. The sequence continues at coordinate 53,587 of LPNX011194471.1, read as the reverse complement.
TACAATTATAACCTTTAACATCGATGTTACCAAGATCAATTTATCACTTAATTAAGACAACCACGTAGTGCAACAACTAGAGGTATATTTAATAATTAGCAATAAAAAATTAATAGTTAATAAGTAATATTTATAAATAAAAATTATGATTAATTAATCAATGGTCAAATAATAATTTATAATTGGATACACATCGTAAATATATGATTTTGACTTGATGCTAAAACATATTTAACTTGATGCCAAAAGTTTACACATGATACCAATGCAACACCAACATGACATGTTGTTTTCATTACATTGATAATAAATTTGTAGAGTGATTCTAAATGGGCACAAATTAAGATACCCCAATTTTGTGATGTTTTGCATCATGAGAATTTGAAAGAAAGATGGCATGCAACGATAATTTTGATGCAAGGGCCATGTATTGAAGTAGTACACATGTTGGCACATTTTTTTGTATTTTGAAAGGTTAGTGTGTTTTTTAACATCACCGTTGTTGTGAATAATCCCACAAACATGACAATGGTGAGATGGAGATAGTTTATAGGGTGTCTCCCACTCCAAAATATGTGTCGATTCATAGGTTGGATTTTGGTGCTAATATCATCCACGGTTTTGGTGTCATGCTTTGTGGCCCAATTTTAGATTGGGGTTGTTATTTTTTTCTACCCAAAGCAAAACCTTGGCAGATTCTTGATTCTTAGCTAGAATGTCTTGATGGAGGGTGGAAACAATGCTTACTAATTGATTGAACCTAACTTTGAATCTTGTGGTTGTTGTCTCTGTGAAGCTATAAGCTATATTGTTGAATTGACCATAATACCTCTAGATGACCCTAATGGAATATGATTGTCCCTAATAACATTTGAGTGACCCAAATGAAATTGGACTCACCGTAAAAGCATGAGGATAATCATGTTGATGATGGATAATGTAAATGATATTGATGATGATGATTATGATGATAACAATCAGGTTGAGATGAATGAATATCATTATGATGATATATGGCGATGCCAATGATGTTGATTATGATGTACTCATTCATGTTTCCAATGATCATGGTTATGATGGCGACGATATCATTGTTAATGATAATTATTCATGTGATAGTACTTCTAGTTCTTGATTTATCATGGTGGCACCTAAATTATCGTAATCATGAAACTGTTGGATCTTGATTAATTCTAATGAGGGGTAAATTACCTTAATGCCATCTAAATTTCTCTAATGGAATTTGAGTGTCACCAACAACATTTGATAGACTCTATTGGCATCTGATTGGACCTAACAACATGATTATGATGCATTACAATAATTATGATGGAGCATATGGATATGATTTGATAAGTATAAGACTATATCATCCATTCTTGTGAGATAGTAGGGTTCCTTGCTCATCATTATCGCAATTATATTGATAATGACAATGATGTACTTGATGACATTGATGATGACTATGACAACGACAATGATGTTTATTTATAGTATGATGATGATAACGATGTCAATGTCAATGGTGATTATGCATGTGGTTACACTTCTGGATCCTAATTGATTCTAATGGAACCTAAATGTCTATAACACCATCTAAATGACCCTATTATCATCAAAATGACTGCAATGACATATAAATTACCTTAACAATTACATGACATGAATCCTAATGGTGATGAGTGATTAAGAACACCAATCGAATATGAGTGACCATAATGACAATGATGATGATGATGACAATGAGCATGATGATGAACATGATGTTGATGTAGCATATGACATTGATGATGATGATGATGACGAAAACACCGTCAATGTCCATGATGATGATGCATTTGATAATAATTCTGGATACCGATTGATCCTAATGGAACTTAAATGTTAGGAATGAAATATGAGCGACATAATAATATCATCTAAATGAATCTAATGAAACCTAGTTGACGTTGATGACATTTGAGTGACCCTAATGGAATTTTAGTGACTGTAACAACATGATACACTGCTGCTAGTTTTTTATGTTATTATTTCTACACTATCCTACTAAAGTGGTATTATAATAATATTAAGCTTCACCTTATTCTAACTTCAAATCATCCGATTGATTTGAACCATATTAATTCTCATCTATCTCTTGATTTTGGCACCCTAACCCAAGATAGACATCGAGTGAGGTCTAAAATATTCATAGAAGAAAGCAGGGTAACTCAATATCAAACAAAGATACAAGATGTAAATTATTAGAATGAATGCAAATGAGGCTCAAATCACCTCCAAGACTGAGCGCTATATCATAGTGACATAAAATACATTCCTAAGCAACTCGACCTCAATAATCTCTAGTTTCAATAGACAATTTGCTACAACAAGGGTATTTTCCTCATACTTTATGCGATCTACGATCAGAGACTACTTCCTCAACAACCGAGATTCATATAAAAAAATATTTAAAATAGTATGATACAAACTAGAGTTTCTCAATGATCAGGTCTGTATGCTTATATATTTCAACTCTAAAACTACTCTCCAAATCTCAAAACATATACACTCTGAATCAACCTAAAAAAGACATATAAAACTTAGTATTAATACTTAACTGACACCAAAATGGATACAGGTTGGCCCTAGGTTGCACCAATAGGCAAAATGCAAACCCATAGTTAAATATGTAGGTTGACCCCATAATTTTGTATTTTTTGTTCCTTTAAAGCTACATTAGAATAGAATATTGTCTTCAAATTGGTCTCCATAGCATTTTTTTAATTTTCACTAGGATCTCTTTACTATTTATCATGCTGATTGAAAGTATTTATGCTTATTAGCTTTCTGACAGGTGCATGCATGTTTTGTTCCAAATTTCTAGTTGGGAGTGTATGGTTATGGTGTCTTTCTTGGTTATGGGACTTATTAACAACATGTAAGATACTACAGCATTAGTGCCCACTATGTAACCAAATCAATAACAACGTTAATTTTGCTAGGTATGTTCCCAAATGAGGTAGGAGAATCGAACTCACTTCACATTATAATGAGATCTCTCGAAGGTCAAACCTATTGTGAGAAGACAAAAGGTCCTCTTGTGAATGTAAACTAGCCTATAGAAGGCACACTTAGTAAAATAATGGATTGTGTTTAGGTTGATAGTGTCAAATGTTAATTTTTCACCGAGATTAGCGAGGTGTATACAACCAAGTATGAAGGAGATGTTGTCACGTTTGTCATATTTTTACACCTAAATCTTGTCATCATGAGCCTTGTGTCAACCTTATTCCTAATCCCTAAATTTCCCCTAGATAATTTGCATTGAAAGTGAGGTTGTTCCTAGCCCTTTTCCTCCTCTAAGTAGGTTGGCGCTCTTTCTCTTAAAGCAAGGTGTGCCAGCCCCTTGCTGGCACTCTTTTTGCCTTCACAGGGTGTGCCACTGGCACTCTTTCCCCTCTTGCAAGGTGCTATAGCCCTCCTCTAGTGCTCGGTCTCCTAATGCAAGGTGCACCAGTGGTGTTTAGAGGGAAAAATTTGAAGCTTCGAGTCCCTTCTCGAAGGTAGATGAGGTGGAGAGTCATCCCTAGCTTCTAGGTGAGGCGGAATTCGGTTCCCTAACCTAATGGGAGGATCCCTTAGACCTATCCTCTTAATATTAAACCTCCTCCTCTCTCTTTATCATTATAAATTTGAACCCTCTCTCCATTGTGGAGGGAGGAAGGACTATCGTACTCTTATGTTGGTGGAATTTCTAGGTGATTCCTATCATCCTTTGGGAGGAATACCACCATTATTTGGAGGCTTTGCTTGGATTGTTAGATGGAAGGTTGCAATGTTAAGGCTTAGGTTTTGACATTCCCTCTCTATGTAATTCTATGTGATTCCTATGATTACAGTAATATAAACTCTTTCCATAAATGTTGTTATGTTAATTATGTTTAGAGATTTATTCCTTAACTGTTAGCTTAGATCAATTCATATCTAGATATGCTTGTATTGTTTGTATGTTTCCATTTTATCTATAGGGTTTTGCAGCTCAAGATCCGAAAGCTCTAGAGCTTGGATCAACAAAGAGGAAAAGGATTTGCAGACCTCAGGTAAGTGATCTATATGCTAACTTGCATCTCTATTTGATCTAGGAAAGTAGATTGTATTATGTACTTGATTTTTTTTATATCCACTTGGAATACAGAGATATAGCTTGAGTATGCTTGAGTATATTTATCCGCTAACAAATTTGGAGACCATACTGGGGAAAAACATAGATATGATTTCATTTATCTTTGATTTCATGTCTTTTCATCAATACTTTTTCTAGCCTCTGGAGACCCTCCTTCCTCTAGATTTTGTCTTTAAATTGTTTCTTGGATCTCCTTGATTCATTTTGGGATCAATGTTAGACCTCTTGTCCTTCTACCTTAGGAGATCTAGCATCTCTAGATCTATAGAGTAGAGCCATTGACTTGTTGGCACTCTTTTCCTTAAGATTAAGTGCACCACTGGAACTATTTGCATGTGTACAAGTTGCACCAACCCCTCTCTGGCACTCTAGTGCAGTATAGTAAGGTGCGCTAGCCCTTCAGAACTCAGGGATCAGCTCAGATTTCCTTCTGTTTTGGATTTTGTTTTGATGGATTGTGGTTTGTAGGTTGCTTATGATAGTTACACAACCCCTAGGACCATCATTGTCTATGTTTGGAGTTGATTTTGTTGATTATGGATGTTTTTCTATTCAAGTGAGTAACTTGGTTGTTGAGGGAAATTTCAATCCCCCACCTGTTGGTTCAGTCTTTCCATCCCTGATAACATTACTACATCTCTCCATATCTGTTCAGATTGTTAGATCTGATCTCCAAACCCTTCCTCCACTCAATCATTTCATTTTGATTTCATTTGGTAGACTTTGATCCTTTCTCGTGTGTCTTTGAGTTGTTTGGGTGCTTGTCGTATTTCTTTTGGGATTTCTGAATTATTAGAGTGTTGTAGACATTCTCTTATTTCTTGTTTATGGATCTGAAAATCATTAGATATAAATCTCTATTTTGATACATGTATTTGAAAATAGAAGTGCTTCGTTATTTTGTCTTATGCATCCTTAATATTTGTTGCATCTTTGATTTCATTGCGCTTTTTGCATTATTATTGCAGAAAGTTAGATTTATTGCACACTAGGGAGGAATTGCTCTTTTCATTACTTCTTAAGTACTCTTGGTTTTGAAAGAAAAAATATCTCCTTACCTTAAGTAGTTTTCATTGAAAAGGGAAAGAAAAATGTGCATCATCATATAGCTAAGATTTGCTTTCTTTTTACATTTCCTGTCTATACCTCATGCATCCATTTAACAACATAAGATAAAATTAATGCCAGGTTAGGATTAAAATCATTTAGTAACTATGTGTAAGTTAGAGACATGTTTCGATGTCTTAAAACATGGAAGTTGTTGTTACTTTCCTGCACGACATCCCGAGGGATTTTAGTTCTTCCATGTACCAATTGGTATATCGAATGGATTTTCACGTACCTTCGGGTATATAGAAAAGTAATTCATGTACTCGGTAGTTTATTTGAAGGATCTTTTTATTCATTTGTGCATTAGATAACACCACTACAGAGTTGAGATCCCTCGTACCTAGTGTATATCGGGAAACCCTGTTAGGATTCTTGTGACTGACTGAGTTAACCTTTTAGTCATCTTGGCATTGTAATACACCAAGAAAAACACTTGGAGAGATTACTACACATGTACCATCCATGTAATTGGGTATTCAGGAAAGGGTATGGTCCCAATCCTCCTTATCACATTTTACTGTTGGACCCTGTGGTATATAGCGAGTTATGGCACCTTGACAATCTCGTGAGAATATTGACTTTTCATCCACTCCTATTCATACATTTTTTTCTGTTGATTTTAGACTTGAGTAGTGTTTGATTTGTGTGGTAATTCAGAGATTCTTAGAGATTTTATATATGGGAGACTCTCCCAGGACCACCAACCAAGAGACCCCTTTTCAGGGTATGTCATTTGTTTTCCCCCCTTATGGAGTTGTTGGTCCTCCCTTTATGGCCACTTTGAGTCTTCCCAGATTGACTATAGGATTACTTGTATGGTTATTCTCCAATCCCATTATACCAAATGCACCCTTTGTGTCGGATCATGGTCCTTTACCACATGATAATCAACCCCATGTTAATCCTTCTCCTTCTTCCTGGAATGGTGAATCAACTTCCTTTTCCTTCTCTTTGTTTGTTCAAAACTCTCATGTTAGTAAACGGGAAGGTAAGAAGAACATGCCAAGGAAATATAAGAAGAAGAATACTAAGAATAAGGTCACAGCTCCAACCTATGATCATCATGTTGAAAACCTATTATCCACTGATCACAGTGTTTAGATTGTTGAATTTCCCGCAATAACACCTCGTAAGCCTAATTTCCCTTGTAGACTCTGCAAGGGTGACCATATTCTTAAATATTTGCAGGGTCTATCTCAAGCTTTAGAAGTGTGATCTAAGGCTTCCCAACACCCTGTTTCATCAACCTCAAGCATTCATACTGATGATACCCCATCAACCAGTGACTCTGTGGTTAAGAGTCAAAAAGGAAAGGTCAGATATCCTTGCTTGGTCTATAAGGACATACTCCTTACTTACCTTTGTCCTCACATGGATGAAGCTTCAAAGTTGTTCAAATATATTACTGTTCCTTGGCAACAGATTCCAATAGGTTATCATAATTTATCCATTGACCTTTCATTGGTTGATAAAGTGGTCGATCCTGTCCCATCCTTAGTCAATCCCACTCTTTATTTAGAGAGTGAATAACACATAGTTTGTTCCACTCTTCCTTTGGAGAGTGAATTTAAAGTGGTCGAATCAATGTCATCTCCACCTGATCCCACTCTTTCATCAGAGAGTGTTAATATTGAAGTAGTCACTTCGACACAGTATTCATCGTGTCCCTCTCTTCCAGTTGAGAGTGAACTGAAACCCACAGAAGTTTTTGTAGTCAGTTCTAATTGTCCCATGCAAGAGGAAATTTTTCCTCTTTCAACAGAAGCCTCTACAAGTAGTGAGGTTATTTCCTTTGAGTAGAATAATCTAATAGAATATCATCTTCATTTGAGTGTTCATTTTCATATATATGTGTGAGTTACCACTAAGAGCATACTTCGCACTATTGTTCACGAAGGGAATTATTTTAGTATTCTATCCTCAACCGATTGGAAAGCCATAGTTTGTTCTTAGCTTGTGCCATCCACTGATCAAATACTAGATTTTAATCGAAGACCTATTGTTCCTTTAGGGATCCTTCCTCATTTTCATATCGCTTTAGGAGGGAAAACGTCTGTATTAATGTTATGGTATTCCAAGTCCCTTTAGATTTTAATGTACTCCTTGGGAGAGATTATGTTTATGTCATGCAATATGTAGTGTCCGCACTCTTTCGAGTGATACATTTTCCCCATGATGGGAAAATTGTGACCATTGATGTCTCACATGTTCTTATGGTTCCTCCCCCTTCACCTGTCATGTCTCTCGACTCCAGAAATCATGGTGGAGTTCAATCGTTTGAAAACCTTATCTTGTTCACCTCATGAGGAAGATTTCGGGGCATGTCTCTAGTATCTAGACATCATACCGGGGTTAATTCGCTAGCTTCTTATGTAAGGGGGAAACCCACCAACCTCTAGACATCATGTTGGCTAAGAACTGCTTGTGAGAATAGTTCTCATTCTCTCTCAAGCTCGTTAAAAATTGAAACAGATGTCTATGAGCATGGTTCCCATTCACTGTCAAGCTCATTAAAAAATGAAACAAATGTCTTCAGGTATAGTTATTTTTCTGTTTCAATCTTGTGAAAAAATGAAAGAGACCTTCACAAGCATACTTTCTTTCTGTTTTAATCTTGTGTAAAAATGAAACAAGTCACTTTGAGCATAGTTCCTATTCTGTGTCAAGCTCATTAAAAAATAAAACAAATTCTTCCATTGTGTCAAGACTCAATGTTTTGAACCTTCATTTCATCTGCTTGTAGCACTTGAACCTCTTTCTTTCTCTATTTCTGGTGAACCTTTTCCTAGAAATAACCCAAAATTTAGTCAGAAAAGAGTAAGCAGACAAAATGAATCTTGGGGGGATGTATCCTACCTCTTTATATTGGAGTTAAGCTACATGACAGTTATACTGAGGGGAAATGCCAACCACTCGCCATCATGTTGGGGAAAAACCCGTCAATGGGATTCATTTTGAGCATACTTTCTTTTCAGTTTTGAGCTCATTAAACCATGAAATGATACATTGAGCATATTTTTTTCTCAGTTCCAAGATCGTTAAAAAATGAAGCAGATACCCTGATAATTATTTCAACCGATCTTTGAGATCGTTAAAAACAGTAAGATGGTGTTGAGATTAATTTTCATTTTCATGCTCTAGATAAACATGAAAAGTGGTTTGAGCTTACTTTATCTCTTTTTAGTGCTCTGTATTCAAAAATAAAAAAAGGTTATGGGTGCCTTTTATACCCTTTGGCATGCTCGTCAAAAACTCAATGAAGAGGTATCGAGTGTTTTTTTACTATTTTTTAGACTTGTTAAAATTGGATTATGAAAAAAACCCTAATAGAGTCCTCTTTAAGCACTTTTAGGACTATTAAAATGTGAAAACATCGTCGAGTGAACTTGTCTTCTTCACGCTCGTAAAAGGTCTTGAAGAGTCGCCTTCCTAGTGATAGTTTACCCCTTTTTTGGACCAGGGGGCACTACTTACGAAAAATGTATACTCTGGCAAATCATGACTGGAAGACTTCTCATGGGCATTAGTTTATATTTTTTCAGGCCTCAGGGACTAAATTTATGAAAAAGTCCATTTTGGAGTCTTCTTAGTCATTTTAGACTCTCTAAACATGAAACAACAAATGAGTTTACTTTCATCGAACTCACAAAATTAAACGATGAAGGACCCTTTCTCGGAATGAACCCCTCCTTTATTAGGTTCATAAAACATATGAGGATGGATGCATCACTTAATGAGCTACAATGAGTGTTTGTTGCCCTCTTTGAACTCGTTAAAATGAAAATAGGCACTCGCCAATCATGACAGGGATAAGGGAATAGATTTTATTTGTTGTAGTTACAGCAATATATAGTCATTCTTGAACATGGAACTCATTTACATATGCATTCGGTACTTGGGTAATCCATTGGTCTTTGAGTCCTGCTAATTCCTAGAGTTGTCTTGCTCATTTGAGTTGTCCAAGAATTCTCTCGCTGTCAGTTGCATTAGGGAATTGGTATCAATCTCATCAAAGCCAGTACTACCAAGTCATTCCATGCCCATGTTCAAGATAAACTTGGTCATCTGTTCACTATCTGCATTCAGCTTACCTTCTATCATGTTGGTCATCTCTAAGTCAGTTTCATACATCACTTGCTGTCCGGTTTACTCTTAAACATCTATGATCGTGTTTCATGTTGATGATGGGGGATACATCATGGCCCTCCTTTGACGAGTCTATTCATGTCGACTTCAACACATCATCCATGAATTGGACTTAGAAACCAAGTCAAGTACCTTGAATCCTGTATGCCCCAATGGTAGGTTTCCTCGCTTTAAGCATTAGGTTTTCATCACTGACCTCTGACTGGAAGATTCTACCGAGTGTTCAACTCCAAGTCCTTTATTCACACTTGGCAGGATGTATTGATATACCTTGGAAATCATTGAAATCAATGATGATTTCCCTCGCACTTGTTAACAATATACATTAATTACTGGTAATCAAGTGGTTTCTACCATGTTCGACTTCAAGACATTGTAATCACATGGTTAGATTTGTATCGTTGTGGGTTCGACTTGAAGACCCTAGGATTAATTGATATTTTTCCCAAGTTACGATGGAGTTTGTTGGAGTCATATTACATAGATCCATTTTGTATTGGTCATGGTTGTGTTATCATCTCATTGTGGATCTACATTTGTGTTTGGTAGCCATGATTGTGTTCAGTCAGTCTCTACTACCATGGATCTACACTGTATTGGTCGACAACCATGTTATGAGTCATATGAGACTTGAGTTAGTTGTATTGTAGCAGCTTCCAGCCAACATCCTTTCCTTCGATTTCTTCACTTCACAAAGCATTTCACCTATCGCATTCCTCTAGCTACATGCTTTGGGGGGCATTCTGTTACACCTAAATATTTTCATCATGAGCCTTGTTTCAACCTTGTGCCTAATCCCTAAAGTTCCCCTAGCTAAAGTGTATTGAAAGTGACATTTGTCCTTACCCTTTTTCCTCCTCTAAGTAGGCTAGAGCTCTTTCTCTTAAGGCAAGGTGTGCCAGTCCCTTGTTGGCACTCTTTTTTCCTTAACAAGGTGTTCCACTAGCATTCTTTACCCTCTTGTAAGGTGAGTCAACCCTCCTCTAGCACTCTATGTCATCATTAGAGGAAATTTGGGGTCTAAAATGGGCCTTATAAGAAAACGTGCCAAAAAAGTTTTTGTGAGTTGGAATTCAAGAACCAATAGAATTTCAATAAAATAAGTCAACCATAATGGTTAAATTGACATAGTTGTCATTAAAAAAAACTACTTTTTTTGTTCGTATTTTCGACATATCTCATTGTGTTTTTACTCAAATTTCGATCGAGAGAGCTCGTTGGATGCGGAATTTGATTCTACATCCAACAAGTACCCACACTGCATACTTTTGATGGACCCTGCTACCCTAAAAACAAGAAATACCTGAAAAAATGCGATGATGACATCATCATCACATTTTTTCAGGTATTTCTTGTTTTGGGGGTAGAGGGGTCCATCAAAAGTATGCAGTGTGGGTACTCGTTGGATGCAGAATCAAATTCCACATCCAACGAGCTCTCCCGATCGAAATTTGAGTAAAAACACAGGGAGATATGTCAAAAATACGAACACAAAAAGTAGTTTTTTTCTTTCTTCCTCCAAAATTAATCAATATTATTTTATTATTTTAACTATTATTTTATTATTTTCCTTAGGAGGCCCATTTTAGACCCCAAAATTCCTCTAATGAGTGCAAGGTGTGCCAATGGTGTTTAGAGGGAAATATTTGAATCTTTGAGGCCCTTCTCGAAGGTATATGAGGTGGAGGGGCATCCCTAGATTCTAGATAAGGTGGCATTTGGTTCCCAAACCTAATGGAGGATCCCTTAAACCTATCCTATTAATCTTCAGCCTCCTCTATCTCTTTATCCTTATAAATTTGAACCCTCTCTCCATTGTGGAGGGATGAAGGACTATCATACTGTTATGTTGGTGGAATTTCTAGGTGATCCCTATCATCCTTTGGGAGGAAACATCTCATCCTTTGGGAGGCATACCATCATTCTTTGGAGGCTTGGTTTGGATTGTTGGATGGATGGTTTCAATGTTAAGGCTTAGGTTGTGACATTCTCTCTCTATGTAATTCTATATGTTTCCCATGATTACAGTAATATAAATTCTTTCCATAAATGTTGTTGTGTTGATGACGTTTAGAGATTTCTTCCTTAACTGTTAGCTTAGATCAATTCATATACAGATATGCTTGTATTGTTCGCTTGTTTCCATTTTCTCTACAGGGTTTTGCAGCTCAATATCTTAAAGCTATGGAGCTTGGATAAATAAAGGGGAAAATTATTTGCAAACCTCGGGTAAGTGATCTATCTGTTAACTTGCATCTATATTTGATCTAGGAAAGTATATTGTATTATGTACTTGATTTGTTCTAGATCCACTTGGACTAGGGAGATCTAGCTTGAGTCTGCTTGATTAGATTTATCTGCTAACACATATTACATACTTATAAAAAATAACAAGTAATTACCAGCATCAATCCATATTAAACCCGACTTTACCAAGCACCGAGAGGGACGGGTGTAATTTTTTTTATCTTAACATATTTACATGTTTAAAAAATTTACACCTTAAGAATTGTGATCTCTTTCGTGCTTGGTAAATTAGGTTTTAACATAGATTTTTAATTTTTAATTTTATGAGGCGACATGCATTTTTTTAATTAATTTTTTACTTTTGGTAATGTAACATAACATTACTCTTTGCTTTACTTTACATTGACAATATATCTTCCGCATTAGACTATAGAACACGTGGCTACTCTTCCTACAAAAAAAATAATGTTGGGTTATAATAAAAACATTTTAAACCTCAATGTATTGAAATTGGATCTTTATTTGTACTTAATAAATTTTAATTTAAAATAGATTTATATTAATATAGTTAAAAAAATAATGTAAAAACCTTAAACTAAATAAGTAGAACCCTAGACTATTTGAATAATATTTCTTGAAAAGAAAAATGACCAATCGCTTTATTTTCACAACCTGTAAACATGAAGCAAAATATCTAATGTGAAGCATGCCTATGTGTCCTTTCATGCTAATAAATTTCTTGCAGTTTTTTCCAAAGCCACGCTGTATTTAGTGCTCAATTTATTTATGGATCCCTCGCAAGAAAAACCGCACCCCTGGTACATTCCTTCTCTGAGAGAGGAAAGAAAGACCCTGCCAAACTCACATTCCTGTATACAGTTCCAGAACTGGGCATCTCGTACAAGGCTACAGTAAAACCAGAAATAGAAAGATAGCTTTCCTTCGTATTTGTTAACTCATCAATGTCAAAGAACCTGATTTTCCCAATAAGGAACATGAGATACTACTACTAAAACTAATCTTGGGGGTTGTATTTTAGTCCAATATCTCCCCCCTTTTTTTGGCATTCTCCATCTGTATGATTTCACGTTCCTTTGTTTTCAAGGGATGAAAACTGGGCACAAAATATCACTTAGGTATATAGCCCTTGGATTCTGAATCCCAGTAGGAATACCAACACCACTCCCCAACTTCACCTCCTTTAAACTAGTGAACCTATGTAATGACATTTAGGGCGTTAATACCTAGCTCCCACTCCTCCCACTTAAAGAGTTTTATAGCTTTTGGAGACCTCATTTTACGAGAGAGTGGTTTTGGCCACACAATAATTGTTTTTGTTTTACATATTTTTTAAAATATATTTTGAGATGCATAGGGTTTTGTATAGGGTTTCACTTCTCAACCATGAGTGCCATGGAGTTAGAGGATTCCACGACACCTCCATGGTGAGGTTTTATATCAACCACCCGAACCATTTCTTAGAAACTTGAAATTGGAGCAGAAGAGAAGCGCACTCAATTTCCTTATGGGAGGCTGCATTTTTAGCTTTTGAGCTTCTTTTAAAGGGTGCCTTTTTAGGTTTCTATAATGTTTCCATCCTATTAAAGCTTTCCCAATTTTTTCAACAAAGTAAAGACATACCACTAGCAAGCCAAACCTCCACCAATCTTTCTGGAGCTGATCAGACTCTATTGATAGGGAGATTGGGGAATATAGGAAAGTGGTGCTCCACGTAACATTATTTTTTGGAATTTGAATTACGAAAGACTCCAAGGGAATTTCTCTTTCATTATAGTTTTTGTAAAAGTTATAATTTATGAGTTGTTGATGTTAATATTATATTTTTTATTAATCAAATTTTTATTTCAAACTCAAATTCCACAGTGCATAATGGCTTATGCACAAAGTTGGTAGGAGATTTATGGACATAGTCTTTTTTACATTACTAAAAATCTAACACTACCAATCATGTATATTATGTTATTTATGCATTTTGAATTTGAATAAACATAGTAATAGTGTTAGGATAAATAATCCTCCATTTGGCTAAATCAACCTAATTTACCACTTATCCTAAGTTCTTGACTCAAATATATGACTGCATCATCAACTGGATCATCGTCCTTCAATCAAGGAGCCTAACTAAGCCTCCTCCTTCAATCTAGGAATGAATTTGGGTTGATATGCATGATATATGCATCCCAATTAGTTAAATGATGGTTACTTTTACTTAAACTGGAGCTGCATGGGCACCTTCCTCATCAATTAGCCTATTTTGGGTTAATTTCAGTTAACTGAAGTGATTAAAGGCGCCTCCACCTACTTTTGGTGACTCAGTTAATTGCAGTTTAGTTTAACTAGCCTACCTAAATTCAAATATGTGCCATCAGCTACTGATTGACATGTAGTTGAGTTCTATTTAGTTAGAATCAGTCTAAAATTCCTCTGAGTCAGTTAAAGTCAATTAAGGTTGTGTTAAGTGGTTAAATGATGTGTCGAGTGGTGTCTAACTGACAGCTAAGCCAATCTCATGTACTCAATTCAAATTACCTCTCATGGATTAGAATTTTCTGGATATTAATTCCATTATACTGGATCGTAACAATTATCTTCACTACTTCTGTTAATGATAAGAAAATATATAGCTGCAACTCCTTATTGCACTGTTTCATGTCATTTCTGAGTAAAATTGATATGTGAAATCTATTGTTAGTTTTTGTCTTATTTCTTATATTTTTGTGAATCCAATTTTATATGGTACTAGAGCCATGGCAGGACAAGGAGATTCTTCTACAGGTTTCTTGCTGGATCTATGAAGAAATTTGAGCAAAATTGCTCCAAATCATTCCAACTCTGCACCAGAAGCAGAGAGTTTACCACATAATTCTTGGACAAAATAGCCTTGTTGATCAATCTTGCTTGATTAGATAATCCAGGTGTGAAGCAAACTACAAAAGTGATGGTTGTCAACCTTATTTTGTTTTTATTGTGTAATTGTAGGTACAACTTCATATGGATTTGAGATTATTAGTTCCTCTTCTTACTCCATCCATAAGATATTCAGAATACAAGTTGAAGATGATTTCATCTCTAAAGAGACAAGATATATATGATGTATCTATTGGACTTGGTAAAGAGTCTTATGAATATAATAATTATTGGATGAATGATGGTGATAGAGCTTTTGGAACAATATGTGTGGCCCTTTCTCCAAGCTTGCACTACCTTATTGATTCTGCTGAATACCCAAAGGATCTTTGGACAAAATTGGATAGAACCTTTGGAAAGCACAATGAGTATCATAATAGAAATTTGGATATCACGCCCAGCACCACAAGAGTTATTTATTCAAAATTATCGGCCTCTATTCTCTCTGGTGAAGTTTTTCAATATGAAGAAGAAGCAAAATCTTCCACACAGTCAATTCAAATTGAAGAAAGTCTCCTTGCAGTGATTCCTTCTCCTGCTGCTATAGAAGTTTATGAGATATCTCATATCTCATATTCTTATATGGTTGATACATAAGAATAAATTTGAATCTATGATATTGAATAAAAACTCTCCTTCCATTCTATGCAAACATTCTCCAGTGATTCTCTTTTAAATTCTGTACAAAATATGTTAGTGATTGCTTCAGAAAGTGAAGAGGAATTTGATTTATCTCCCTCTAATGTTTCTGTTGGTGTGCAGATAAGTAAAAATTTTGATATTTTGGAAATAATATCATATTTTGGAAATAATATCATATTTTAGGAATGATCCATTCACTCTTATTGATCTAGAGCTTCCAGCAAATTCTAACAGGATTGCGTGCACTAATACTCATAATTTTGAAGAAGGAGAAAATGGTGCATCTACCATCTCAATGGAGCACACTCTTGGATCTGATATGAACTTATTTGGATCTGATATGAAATTATTTGGTTCAGGTTTTAAGTTTCAAAATATTTTAGTAATGCTTGTAGCTTCTCTTATCAATTTTGGTGTGAAAAATCAAGTACCACAAGTCTCCTTCATAATTGCTACTGGGGATTTGATGTCATTCTACACTTTTGGATCTGATATGAAACTATTTGGATATGATATGGTATTATTTGGATATTATATGATATTATTTGTTTCAATTTTTAAATTCCAATATCCTTCAGTCATGCTTGTAGCTGGCGTCATCAATGTTGGTGTGGAAAATCAAGTCCTGCAAGTCTCTTTCAAACTTGTCATTGGGGATTTGATGTTAGTTTCCTCTTAAGAGGTTGCTGATATTGTAGATTGTGAATCATTGGTTATTTCAGAATATATATCATATTATCGAGCTCAATAATTCACTCTCCATAGTCCCAGGGCTTCTCTACCTATGTATTTGATCACATGCTCATCTCCTCACAGAACTAGTAAATATGGAGACATTTCGCATTCTCCTGGACACTTTCTCATAACACTTGGAGCTGATATTATATCACATTGTTTTATGTTCAAGGATGTAATATATCATTTTATTGGGTGTTCCTGACATGGTTCAAATTCTCAATAACTTTTTCTCTCTTATCAGTTGATTTAAGTTTCTCTACATGGGTCCAGTTTTCATCGAGCAGTTGTCTATATTTATAATTCAGTTGAGCATATTCTTCTTCTTCCAAAGAGGAATATTCCTCTAGAAATAATCATTTAGTTTGGATTTAGAGGTTCACATGCATAGTCTCAGGATGTTGCTCCATAGAACAACCAAGATATTGCATTTGATGTTGCATAGTGCTGCAAATTGCAACAAAATTTTCAAAAAGTTTTACTCAAAACTTGTTTTCTTGACTCACTGCTTAGTTTGAGGGGGGTATTTTTTCCCATGAGGTTTTTCCTCATTTCCTTGTTCATATTAAGAAATTACTTTTGGATTTTATTTGTAATGGGTGAAATTTGGTCTTAGTTGCCAAGTCCCAAGTTAACCAAAGTCATGATTAAAGGGGGGTGTTGGGATAAATAATCCTCCCTTTGGTTAAATCAACCTAATTTACCACTTATCCTAAGTTCTTGATTCAAATATATGACTGCATCATCAACTGGATCATCCTCCTTTAATCAGGGATTCTAACTGAGCCTCCTCCTTCAATCTAGGAGAAAATATGAGTTGATATTCATGATATATGCTCCCCAATCAATTAAATCATGATTAATTTAAGTTAAATTGGAGCTGCATGGGCACCATACTCATTAATTAGCCTATTTTAAGTTAATTTTAGTTAACTAAAGTGATTAAAGGTGCCTCCACCTACTTTTGGTGACTCGGTTCAGTGCAATTCAGTTCAACTAGCCTAACTGAAGTCATATATGCTCCCTCTCCTACTGATTGACATGCAGTTGAGTTCTATTCAGTTAGACTCAGTCTAAACTACCTCTAAGTCAATTAGAGTCAAATAAGGTTGTGTTAAGTGGTTAACTGATGTGTCGAGTGGTGTTTAACTGAAATATAAGCCACTCTCATGCACTCAATTCAAATTACCTCTCATGGATTCGAATTGTCTGGCTATTAGTGCCATTGTATTGCATTGTACCAATTATCTTCATTGCGTTTTTTAATGATAAGAAAATATACAAATATAACTCATTATTGCATTGTTTCATGTCATTTCTAAGTAAAATTGATCTTTGAAATCTAATGTAATTTGTTGTCAACTTTCTTAGATTGTTGTGACTCTAATTTTATAAAAAGCTTACTTCCCTAAGCACCAGATCTTGAATAAAGTAGGCACAGTACTAATTTACTGCCCCAACCACTAGCCTTATTTATAGGGTTTGGTATAATGAAAATGGTGTGGTTATACCTCTAATATTGTCTATATACCTCTCTGTTAATGCATTTGAACATTTAACGAACCCATGAATGGACACCCTAATTTTGTGTATACCTTGTATTGTCAAATCGTGGATGAGAGATCACGGTAAGGGAATAAAAGAGTCCCCATGGGAAATGAAATAGATCATGTAATTCGATCCCTAATTAGAATTGTGATCGATTGAATTTAATTTTTGGCTTCATAGTTTAAGAATCAAAATAGCCAGGTAAGTGTTGACGCCGCCACCCAGGTCCTATTATCACCCGGTAATTTTCCCATGGTTGTGGGAAGGAAATCACTGGTGTAACCATTTCAAACCAACCTTTAGGTTGTGTTCTAGCCTATATAGGAAGAGTGGGATCTCTTAGGGTCACAAGGACCATTCACATGCACATATGTCTCGCAGCAAACATTCATAAGGCTAGATTTATGATGAGAACCGATTGTTTGTATTTTAAAGAGTGTAAGGCAGACAAATAGAAAACACCATTGGGAAATGGATTCGAAACCTAAAACATTCAAGGGTATTTACAACAATAATGATAGGTGATTGTCCTTGACAATCTGAGGCAACGTGTTCATTAACATTGAGTCAAATAATGTTAAGAGATGGCAAGGGGAATGAGAAGAATCCCAATGAGACAAGAAGCACCTATATGTGGATGAATCTCTTGAAACACCTTTAACAGAAGCAACAATAAAGGTTTATAACTGAAATGGATCACCTATTAGAGGATTAATTCCAAATACTTTATCATAAACACATAACAAATATGATTTTTGATGAAAGGAATGCTTAATAGAGAACAAATTCCTTGCATACAACTAGAAACGTATTAGTAGAACTTCACACATACATGGAAATGGAGCATACAGGAAAACACAGACTGAACATTGAACACTGTGATGAATCTCAAACACTAAGAACATACTTCTTCATTAATTACTTCCAAGAAAATTTTAGAGATACAAAACCGAGACACAGGCTTCCAAAATGAATGCTGAAACCCCTCTCTTCTCTATTGAGGCTATATTTATATTCCAATTTTCTCCCGAGATGAATATCGAAATAGAGAACCAAAATTAGTTACCTCATGGGAATAAAACCCAAAACTTACAAAATCCTAACAAATTCTAAGGTGGAAGATTCTCCATTATCACAAAAAAATTCAAGAAAGAACATTGGGACACGCGTGACTGATCAAAATGGAAAACCTTGACCTCTGTGACCTCAGGATCACTTGATGAAAATGAGCTCTCAGAGCATCTTTGACAGCCCTCTACTATAGAGGTAAATGAGTGGTTCTGACATTTGAGTAAAGGATCCTCCACCCCTTTCTTCTTTGACTGCATAACAACTGATTTGGCCACCACTACCTTATTTGTGACATCTTCCACATTCTGGTAACTCTCCTATCTGATTTGTAGTGCACATGCTCTACTAGTGAAATAGATCTCAACCATAGATCTATTTTGAATTAAATATATTCCCTCCATTTTATATTCCCATCACCATGATTCCACAAGCTCCTTTGTACAATATTTCTTTCACAAGATTACTTCTGCTAACTTCCCTTTACCTTTCCCTTTCTACAAAATTTCATCTTCTGGATTGCGGGTTCTCAAATTTTCGCACCTGGAATTTCTCCTTTTTTATTTCACCTTTCCCTTTATGCAAAATTGTGGATTTCGGATTGTGGGTTCACCAATTTTGTCACCTAGACTTCCACCTTTTCCTTTCCGCAAAATTGCGGCTTTCGAATTGCGGGTTCACCAACTTTTGCACTTGGACTTTCACCTTTTTTTCTTATTCCTTTTCATTTCTGCCACTCTTTACAACCATCGATTTCATGTGGAATTATCCATGGCCTCCAATATCCTCCTATGAAGCTATGCTCTATCTATTCTTGTCGAGACTTAACACTGAAGAGGATTTTTCATACAAGGCTCACTTCCAAGGTCGTGCTTAAGGATTTTTTACAATTCTGAAAATTCAGAATTAGTAATAATCCATCTAAACAATTTCAAACCCTTTATGTGCACCTCTAGGTCATAAGATATGGAATTTTATACCCCACCTTACATTTACTCTAGTCTGACCCCCTTCCAACCATTTAGCCCAATCATGGTGCTAATAGTTGGCTTCAATTTGGGAGTATATCCTCCTTCAAAGGTAGCAAAGAATAGTAGACCAAGTTCATAATCCATTGGGATGGTCGTAATCTTTCTTGAAATCCTCAACCTATTCTCAAGACTGAACACAACTATAGATTGCAACTTTAAACTTGAAACTAAAATTGAACTGATACTGAAATCAAACTAGAAAATTTCTAAGAGAAATACTCGCCATGTTGATCTTATACACACCTACCTACCCTACTTACTGAGCACCAATTACCAATCAAGTAAACTCTGATTTCTAATGATTCCAACCAAGCAATTGATATAATGATTGAGATTCCTCATCATGCTTGATCCAAATCAGAAAGGAAGAACTTTATGGAAATAGGTTATGATAGAAGACCTGATATTTATTGCACACACATAACCCACCATTCCCACCGCAAATATTCTCCATATATTCACCTACTGGATCATGAAAACCTTCAAATCCTTCTATCATTCATTTTCCATGACAAGGTTGCTCCAACTCTTTAGTACCCTGTCAAACTATTCTTCAGGAAAACCATGTAAGGAATGCTCATGACAATTTGCAAATGAGACATCAACCTCTTCATTCAAAATATCAAAATTTAAAACCTAATTCCTTCCAAGTGTTTTGAAGGAAATATCATTGTTTTCTTCAATAGAATTAAGCAAAATAATTTCTGGATTTGAACAACATAAAGAAACCTCCCATTTTGGATCCTCCTCTTCTTCTTTGTGACTTTGCCCTTCATGGAAAACTGTTGGTTTTTTCATAGGCTGGGATTGATTGCATGATCACTCATCCTTTTCATACTCCAAAAACAAAGAGGTCTTTGGATGATTTTGTAAATATTCAGGTGATATTCAAGTTTGATAAACACACAAAGGTATTTCTTCAACCCTTAATTCAAGGTCTGATTCCTCTTTACTTGCAATTTCAGAGAATAAACATGTGGAAGGACTATAAGACTGATATTTTGGGGAATTATAATTCTCTATATAATCAACCAAATAAGCATTATAACTTTGAGTAAGTTGTTGTTGCATCTGGGTATTTTATGATTGGTCATGCGCAACCTCCTCTTGTAACCAAATTTCAAAAGTTGAATGATGTGAGGAAAAATCTGATTGAAAGTCCCAACTTCCTTCTTGGAAACATAAATATTGACAAGAATGCGGAAAACTATTAATAGCTTGAGGGAAAGAAATTTAACTGGATGAATCAAAGTCTTTTCTTATGTCTATTTCAGACACGAAGACATTACCAACTGCTCAGAATTTTCTTGAATATCATGGAACTGGTTTGAAATGAGTTCTCATGAACATTTCTAAAATATCTTCATCCATAAACTCATCCTCATCGTACATATTATTGAAATATTCAATGAAACCTTTAACATGCATGCAACAATCTTGAACTAGAAGCAAGGAAGGATATTGATCTTTAAAATGTTGATGAAATACTATATGAAAGTGTGTAAGAGAACATAAACTTCCTGATGGATATCCTCATACCATGACCTTGCATTTCCTTCCAAACTAAACATGAAAATTTTCATTAACAAATCCTCATGCAATTCAACTCCCAGTTTATATATATATGCATATGAAATCTAACCAACTAAAGCGTAGCATCATCACTCTTTTGATCTTTGAATTTTGGGAGACACCCTTGCCAATCTACATTAGGTATTCGGTTCAGAAAACCAGGAATGTGAGCACGATTCATAGGGGCATACCTTGTAGTATGAAACTCATCTTGATGATGAAGAAATTGAATCAACTCTTAAAACATTGCAACCCCTTGACAGTGAAGCCACCATTAGAAATTCTGAGAACTGGATTATTTGAAGATGGAGTCTCCAGGTGAAAAGTGCATAACCTTCTTGAAAAGGTTCAGCAATAGGATTTCTCCTCATATTGGTCCTCCTGGCCACCAGTATTCCCAGTGGAGTCACCTTCCAAAATATTTGAGTGGAGTCTCCATAGCATATCCAGCCAATATGTGTCTATGACTAACTCCTCAACCAAGTTGTAGAACTAGGACAATGTCATTCTTTCAAGGAGATAATAGAAATTAGTCCTTGGCAACAGCACCAAGATGTTATCACTTGGTAATTTTCCTATGGTTGTGGGAAGGAAATCACTGGGGTAACCATTTCAAACCAACCTTTAGGCTGTATTCTATCCTATAAAACTAGAGAGGGCTCTCTTAGGGTCACAAGGACCATTCACATGCACATATGTCTCATAGCAAACACTGAGAAGGCTAGATTTTAGATGAGAACCGTTTGTTTGTATTTTAAAGAGTGTAAGACAGACAAATAGAAAACACCATTGGGAAATGGAGTCAAAGGCTAAAACATTCAAGGGGATTACAACAATAACGATAGGTGATTATCCTTCGCAATATGAGGCAATGTGAGCATTAAGATTCAGTCAAATAATGCTAAGAGATGGCAAGGGGAAATGAGAAGAAACCTAGTGAGACAAGAGGCACCTATATGTAGATGAATCTCTTGAAACACTTTTAGCAGAAGAAAAAATAAAGGCCGATAACTGAAATGGAGCACCTAGCAAAGGATGAATTCCAAAACATTTATCATAAACACATAACAAATATGATTTCTGATGAAAGGAGCGCTTAACAGAGAACCAATTCCTTGTATACAACTAGAAATGTATTAGCTGAACTTCACACAAACATGGAAATGGAGTATACATGAAAACACAGACTGAACATTGAACACTGTGATGAATCCAAGACACTCAAAACATACTTCTTCATTAATTACTTCCAAAAAAAGTTTAGAGATAAAAAACCAAGCACAGAGGCTTCCAAAATGAATGTCAAACCCCCTCTCTCCTCTATTGAGGTTATATTTATAGTCCAATTTTCTCCTGAGATGAATCTCGAAACAAAGCACCAAAATTAGTTACCTCAAGGGAATCAAACCCGAAACATACAAAATCCTAACAAATTATGAGGTGGTAGATTCACCATGATCACAAAACAATTCAGGAAAGAACCTTGGGATACACATGACTGATCAAAACGAAAAAACTTGACATCAGGGGCCTCAAGCTTGCTTGATGAAAACGACTGCTCAAAGCATCTTCGATGACCCTTTGCTACAGAGGTAAAGGAGTGGTTCTGACATCTAATTAAAGGCTCCTCCACCTCTTTCTTCTTTGATTGTGTAACGATTGATTGGTCCATCACTACCTACTTTGCGGCGTCTTCTACATTCTGCTAATTCTCCTCTCATATTTGTAGTGCACATGCTCTACTAGTGGAATAGATCTCAGCCATATATCTATTTTGAATAAAATCTATGCCCTCCATTTTATATGCCCGCCACCATCATTCCACAAGCTCCTTTCCGCAATCTTGCTTCCATAAGATTCCTTCCTCTAACTTCCCTCCACCTTTCCCTTTCCGCAAAAAATTCAGCTTTCGGATTGTGGGTTCGCCAATTTTTGCACCCGCACTTCCACATTTTTTCTTTCTCATTTTCCTTTCCAAAAAATTGTGGGTTCACCAATTTTCGCACCCAGACTTCCTCCTTTTTGTTTCCTCCTTTTCCTTTCTGCAAAATTGTGGCTTTTGGATTGCGTGTTTGCCAACTTTCACACCTGGACTTTCACCTTTTCCTTTCCGCCACTATTTACAACCGTCGATTTCATGCAGAATTATCCATGGCCTTTAAATTTCCTCCTTGGAAACTCTGCTCTGTCTATTCTCGCCGAGACTTAATACTGAAGCAGATTTTTCATACAAGGCTCACTTCCAAGGTCGTGCTTAAGGATTTTTTACCATTCTGATACTTCAGACTAGGAATAAGCATTATAAACAATTTCAAACCCTTTCTGTGCACCTCTAGGTCATAAGATATGGAATTTTAGACCCCACCTTATATTTACTCTGGTTTGACCCTCTTCCAACCATTTAACCCAGTCATGGAGATAACAGGTCCCACACACATATCCTTCCTTAATTAACTGAAAATCGTTTCTGGGGTTATTTTTACTATCATTATAAAGAATGAGAATGACCAGTTGATCTTTAATCTAGTAATTCTAAGTGGAAAAATAGATCAGTTGATTGAGCTCCACCATTCAATCTCTTATTTATGTTTTGTTTCGATTTATTTTTCTTTTAAATTATTGTCATCACTGTATCAGAACCAGAACTGATCGAGCGTCACACCGGGTACTTATGAAATTTAAGTGGTCCATATTTTAAAATTCTTATTTGATTTTTATTTCAGATCCTGTATTTATTGTTTTCCTATCATTATGGTTCCAACATTGGAGGACATTGTATGTATGATTCATACAAGTAGAGATTGCATGGAGGTCAATAATTTTAGCATTTTGCAGTCATATTGATGAAATATGGATAAAGGAAGACATATTTAAAGATTGTAGATTGTTAAATTTCACATAGGTGGGTGTAGCATTGATATAATTAAAAATATAGTCTTGGGAGTAAGTTGAGAATAGAGGAAAATTGTGAGAAAGTGCGCGGGAACACACTGTTGAATCGTGGATTTATAGCACTAGAAAAAGAAACTGGTTATTGTTGTGTGTATGCTAGAAACCCAGTATGGTATTCCTTTTAAATTAAGGTTGTATCCATGCTAGTGGTTTCCCTATAGATTTAGTTTCATGAATTATGGGTTTGGGAAAAACACTGAGATTTGGTTTTTGCAGGTTTAACAACAAGAATAGAGGGATACCCTGTATTGTTGATGAGAACTTAGTATTATGGTGAATATTAGACCTGAATATTGAGCATTGAGAATTCAAGTTTACTCCAGTGGTTGACTGACTGGACTAAGTATTAGCGCATTATAAATGTGGTTGCAAAAATGGTAGTACCCCAAGATATTCTGGTAACCATTACATGAAATAAGCTTCTTGTAAATTCCAAGACTTAGATAGTTGGAAAAATAACTGAGGGTTCTTTAAAATCCGTAGATCGCATGATCTAGTTGTCTCTGTAAAGCCACGGGTTGCTTCGATCCTTGGTATAATTACTTATATAATTAAATAATCAAATTATTACTGCTTTCGTTACTGTCTAATTACATAGGCAGGCCGAAGAGAAGGAAGTTGGGGTTACCAAAGAGAGGGGTCTAGAAATTAGACTAGCCAACTTCAGAGGTGCCACTCTAACTTTCTCCTTAAGAATAAAAATGCTTAAAATGGAATTTCTGGTGGTCTCCTCAGGTGCAAATCTCTCAACCAAATGTTATACTGCATAATAAATGGATCAACTACTACTAATGCCTTTGCTTTCACTGGGCATCGATGAAAATAATCTCGATCTATTGGTAATAGGCGAGTGAGAGTAGGTATACTGAGACATTAGGCATGTTACAATATTTATGCATGTCAAGAGTTGATATTTTTTTCAAAGAACCCAATGGTATATTGCACCTTAACATTGGGATGCAATCAATGGAAAATGACACTTATTAACAATATTTATCCAAAAGACCTAAATCCAGTTCGTATTTTTCAAATCAATTTCTAAATATTAAATATTATTACAGATTTAAAATATGTTTGAGGATTTCAGTATCCTTCTGGAATGGATCATGCACTGGGTAGAAGCCCACGTGGTAGGTACTCAATAGGGATTCCCTGGTACAATACATACAAGAAAACCCACGCGTGATATCGCTATCTTATATAAGTAATATTAAGTACTGAGTGTAAGATGTATTCTTCCATATCTAACTACTTCTACCCTTCTGGTTAACAGGGGTTGAATTTGACGGGAAACCCCTCCCATCAATACAAAATTTTATGACATTTTTATTTATGAAACTGCCTTTCATATGACATTTAATCTTTATTTTTACCTGTAAAATAAAAATTGTAAACCAAAATTAAATAAGGCCATAAAACTAGTTTGAAAATGCAAATTTCAATCCTGGAAAGAGGCCTAGCTAACGCTATTATTTTTTATGCATATTGTTCAACACCTATAGTCTTTTCAAGCCATCAAAACTGAGTTGAATTCTTTTTGTGTGTTTTAAATGGACTCAAATATTTGAAATTATAATTGAACCAATGAAAATTGAGTTGAATGATTTTTCCTCCACCAGATTATGGTGGATACATGAGTATTTGAATGTCCCATATCAAGCACAGGGATCACATGGACAATAAATGTGGTAGATAGGATTAACTGTGATGAGAGGGATTGTAAATTTTAGGTGATGCGATTTTCACGGTTGAGTTAGGCATCCCGATTCAGTATCCTTTTATCACTGTTAGAATACTCGTGTTTGGACTTTGTTGGTTGTTCCATTTCTTTTAAAAATGCTTGTCAAGTGAGCAATAAAGTCTTAGATCCGGTATTCATATATTTCGTAATACAATTTTGATATTTTGTCATTAATCTTGAATTGAATGTTTCTAGTTTCTACAAATAAATATTTCTTAAGGATTTATTTTGACTGTGGTTTTAAATTGCTTGGTTTTTTCATTTTATTTTTTAAATCTCTATAATTGAATAGTCTATAACATTTTGTTTATAAATTCCTGAACTAGAGAAATTTAATGTCAATTATGTGGTAAGATTGGATGGAGATTATTTTGGTCATTTCATGGCATACAAGGAAATTTTAGCTAAGATAAAGCTAGCATTCGATTCACAACAATGGAACTGATTCTAAATATAAAATGAGAAGATGTATCATCTGCACCATAGGCATATACCAACATTATTATTGACAATAAAATGCATGAATATTGAATGATGGGGTAGTCCAAAATATCCCAAGCGCTTCTCAAACTACATAGGCTGATTTTTTTGGAACTTCGTAAGTTAGGGGCCGCCATTGTTCTTGCAAGGATACAAATGGATTTGGGCATAAATTTTTGAAAATAAATTTTGGATGTTGATCACAAAAATTATGTTGGATAAAGCATTCCCAATCTGGGGTTGCTTGACATAAAATATGGGTCATTCCCAATTTGAGTTTATAGTTATTATCCATTTCCAAGCAAATATATGAGAAATTTGAATTACAGTGAAAATAAAAGCATAGCTAATAGATGAAATGGAAAATACATATTTACAATGCAAAGATATATGCACAATGTCCCTGGAAATTCGATATCCAATAGAATTTATACCTAGTTTTATAAATAGGATTAAAGAATTTTCGGGATGTACTAACCTTGCAAGTTGTTAGGGAAATAAAATATTTGTTGGATGGTTTGAAACCAGCTAATGAACATTGGGCGCATCAGCATGGATGAAGAAAACACATCATTCATTCTTGTGCTCTAGAAATTGCAGAATTCCCTTTAGCGTTCTCACGACTAGGGTTCTCAATGTTTCCACTCTTTTTTTCTTCTTGATTGTCAAACCAGATAATAGGAGTTAGGATGGAATGGATGGATCTAGATTTAAACTCATCTACCAAATCCAAAGTCCAAGAATGCATTTATGAAGTGACTGAATGCCCCTCCTTAGAAATTTTAGTGGAATAGGGGCATTGGGTGGCTAATAAGATGCATCGGAGAAGAATGCATTTAGAACCAGGTTCAGTTGTTATTTGTTTCACATTATGTGGCTCTTCCAAGCCCACCCAAAATTGTTTCAATTGGAGTAGTGGTTCAAATATTGATTTGGTTGGGCCGTGCAAAGCAAAATACAAACCCATAAATTGATACTGCTCCATTAGCCATGAAAATCTAGATCCATCCCGCTATTTTGTGCTAGCATCTCGATAATTGTTCCCTCCCGTACCATCTTAGTAGTGATTCCAGGGGGTGTTGGAGAGGGACAAATACCCATGTAATCATTGAACCTGGGTAAATAAAACCTGCATAGTTTCGAGAGTTGCTAATTGAAGGTAGGTACTAGGGACCTGAGTTTACAGTTGTCGAAATAAATGGTGATTAACTAACACTGCACATTAATTGAAATCCTAACAACTTTGGAGCCATAATAGCTCAAAATTGTCACTCAAGATAAGTTTAGTCACTCATAGTCCAAAGTATTAATATCTATATAACTTATATACTGGTAGGTTTTGAGTGTAACCGTCAAATTGATGACTCTAAAAACTAATTGAACTTCATCACTTACATGGTTATTATACATCCAACCATAAATTACAGGTAAAAATGTGAAAATGGGCATACAAATGTCAATTTAACCTATGTTGGTTTCCAACACATGTATTGCATGGAAGAGGCAGAGACACATATAATTTAGATATGGATGCAAATATAATGAAGAAGAAGGTGGGAAAATCCAAGTCTATAATAATGGGATTATTACATCTATTCTTGAAGAAGAAAAGCTGCAAATATCAGGAGCAATTTTCACATGTTCATCTGATAATTCCATATGAGCTATCATAGGCATGGGAAATAGCCACACCTTACAATCCATGCTTGGTTCTCAACTTGGAGATGGTCAGGGAGGTGGAAGATGAAGATGATCCCTCCAAAACACCCCTTTGTGAAAACCCAATAAGGAATCCTCGCTACCTCTTCAAGGACACAAACACCAAACCAACCAGAGATAAAGATTTCAAATTATTTTGTAGAAAGGTAAAGGTCCCCCCATTAGCAACATATGAGGTTTATTGAGCAATGGACTACTAGGTTAAGAGTAGGCACTAAGATTGCTTAAACCATATCTTAAAAAACCCGCTAATTCACCATTTTATTTTTTATGTCCAGCACAAGGAATATTTCATTGCTAGATTCATGGAGATGCTGGAGATTGTAATGCGCCTGAATTTCACACCAGGAGGTGGCGAGAATTCATTGGGCATGGTGCATATTTAGAACCAGCTTTGTGCTTACTAACAAACTACATGAGCTATTAAACAGTAAAGTAGTGCATGGAAATATTTGGTGCACCCTTTGTAGAATAGAGGGGCACCACTGAAATGAATGCCCAAAATATTTCTTCTGTCAACTTGCTTTTTACAGATCCTATTGGAATTTCTGGGATTTAATAGCACCACTTAAGACTTGCAGAAATTGTATGGAGTGGAGGGGAGTTTTTACTAAATCATTAAAATATATTGCTTCATGAGTCTTCGCTTATTTTAGAACTATTTCATTAATATGGGCAAGGTAACTCATGAATATTAGCTCTAGTATAATTCCCCCCTATCATAATCTCTCCTCCTTCTAGAGCATATATTCTACTACAACATCAGACAAAACCCCGGATAGACTCCACCTTCACTAGTGCTATACCTAGTATCTCTTCTACATATACAAATAACTTTGATATACCTATACCACAATTTCCTACGCCTACCACATAAGAGACAAATATTTCCTCTTCGGAAGAAATCTTGATTCATTTGGTTGTAATAAAAGATCATTTACACCATGCTCATAGTTGTAAAATTGTTATTGGCGAGCAGAAGTGAGCAGAGTTTTAGGATGGGATACACCAAATATTTTTTAATTTTAATAGTATTCTTTGTTCATAGATTCCACGAAGGAGAGTGGTTGATGATGGCTTGGTGTCCATAGAATCCATCACCAAAACTCCATATGTGTGCTAAAATCACAATTCCGAGTTAACACAAGGTATTAAACCAACTTGAGTGGCCTTTGAAAAATATATTCCATTTCATACCTACTTGTGATTGGTGGAGTATGAAGGTTGGAAGATGAAATATCCCACTTGGTTAACATTCGTATACCATCATGTATTTCAAAGCTGTCCCTAGATACCTTTTTAAACTGTGTTCAACGGCATATCGAGGTCTAGGATCTTTCTTCTTGGGTGAAGATCTAGGAGAATGTATTAATGAACTAGGATCCTAAGGTTGCTACTAGATTAGTCAACCCTTACAACCTTTAGCAATCTTAACGATTCCAATAAATATGCTTCAAGTACTGAACATTGTTAAGTAAATTACGACAATGAAACATATGAAGCAATGTAACATAAATTCTATTAAGAAATACAAAGGAATCAAATGAATATTGTAAATAGCATAAATTTACTAATGTTCTAGCTTACTACAGATGTATGGAAATATTCAAACAGAATTGAAAGACAAGAAGGAAATAGAGGTAGGGGTTCTAATGCATTTTCTCAGGAATTCTAGGCTATTTGTGGGATTTTTATTGATAATTGGCACACCTTATTATAGCTCACGATCCTTTTAGTCCTCATATGGAGGATCCAAGTATTGTGAAGGAGATAAATAATTACCAAAGTAAGTGTTAGCACCTGGATCACACCTGTGTTAAGATTTTGGAAGAAAACCGGAAAAGGGAAACTTACCCATCCCAAGCTGACAGGACAATAAGGTACACAAGTGGAATCAGAAGAGGAAATCCTATAGACATGTCTAGACCCCACAAATACTAGAAAGAAATGATGTAAGCGCATGACCAAATAGATCGATGGTGGGAGACTTTCATCGTAGGAAAGAAACGTGACCCATTTAACTATGAAGGATCATGAAATTCATACCTCCCTTCAAAACCATCGATGGCCACGATCCTCTGACAGTTGCGATCTTTGACAAGACACAGTTCATGGCGACAACAAGAATGGGGGTTAGCAGAATATAGAATTGCGATAGGATAGTAGGTCCCGCGCATTTGGACAGCCCAGATCTCACAGTGCGTTTGATCCACAGTGGCATCAGGTTTCATGTGGAAAAGGTGCATGACAGTTAGCAAAGGAGACCCGTTCGACTTTCTCAAGGGTCCCTCATCTATCAATGGCTGAGATCTGACACAGTTCAAATCAGTGGTGCGCACCGTATTCATCGATGAAAGGTGTAAGGAGGATAACCAAGGTAAGGGTTGCAAAATCACGCAAGCGACAGATGATCTTTGCACAGAGGAGATCTACATCCAAAATCAACGCCATGCTACTCAAGGTGTTTGAAGGGTAAGGAGTCTGCACAAATGCAGAGCTCAGTTGGAGAACTGGCAAGGTTCAACGAAGAAGGTCATGTTTGAGAAACTGAAACCGTTAGGGAAATCTGGGGCATCACCATCAGGATGAGTGAGCAAGCATATTATACTCTATGTTGCCATTTTGAGTCCAAAGTGAGTGTTGCACCGAAATCCCGATTCGAGGAAAACATGATGGAAGGCCTAAGACCTCAGAAAACTATTAGGATTTGAATGGTGATCTAGGATTTGATTCCCAATTTTTGTAATAGAATTGGGATCTACTTCGGGGATGGCATCGGGAGCCAGAAGATTATAAATAAGACCTCAATTTATGAGGCAGGGGTTGTAATTTTCATTCAGAAATCATTATGCTCTTGTTTTGTCTTTGTAACTCTCTAGGAAGTATTAATGAGAAATTTTCTCCTGTGTTTTTGAGATTCATCACGATGGTTGCATTCAGTTCGTGTTCCCCGTTTATCATGTTCATTTATGTTTTATTTCTGCTAATGCAGTCTAGATTAGTATAAAAGGAATTCGCTCTCTGCTCAGCACTCATGTATCAGACGTTTCATTTGTTATTGTGTTTTGGTAAACGCTTTGGAATTCATCTCCTATGTTCCACTGTAGATACTAGCCTTTGTTGTTCATTCTACTAAAGGTGGTGCAAGATATTTTCCCTCAGATAGGTGCCTCTTATTTCACTGGGAGTTTCCCTTTTTCTACTCTCCACTCATTCAAGATATTTGACTGTTTGCGCTGCTTACTTTGCCTTAGAATACAAAGGTAATTCCCTTCTTCATTTTTTCTATAATATCCTTAATTTCTTCAGGATTTGACTCCATTTCCAAATGATTCTCTTGTATGTCTGTTATGCCATTTTTTAATCTATCAACACCTCCTTATCTACATAAATCTAGCCTTATGTGCACTGTCCAAAGATTTATTCATATGTGTTTCTTTCCTTTGTGACAAGAGAGAGCCCTCTCTAACTGTATCGAGAATATAGTCTGAATTTGGTTGAAATGGTTACCCCTATGACTTCCTGCAACAACCACTGGAAAATTACACGGTTCTAACATCTTGGTGTCGTTGTCGGGGACCTAATTTCTATTATCTCCTCGAGAAAAATGACACAGCTTCAGTTCTATGACCAGGTTAAGCAGCCGGTCCTAGAAACATAATTGGTTGTACATGCTCTAGAAACTCCACAAAAACTGTGAAAGAGGCTCCACTGGGAAATACTGGTGACCAAAAGAACTCATACAAGAAGGAATCCTGACATTGAGTCCTTCCAAGAAGTTTTCGACCTTGAAAGTTTGATCCAAAAATCCAATAGGCTACAAAGGTTATTCAGGAATTTGTCTTTTCTAGTTGATAGTTCTATTTCTGTTGGTGATATTTCTAAACATTGTAATGAGGAATGTGGGTTATTCCTACCTAGAACTAAATCTGAATCCAGTCACTCTAACCTAGCATTAGACACCTCCAAATTTGAATTTCCCTGCATCGCATGGTCACCGCTGACCTTTGAGTCTCCGGTTATACTTTTCCTGTACCTACCAGACTCCGAGTGCCTCACATTTTCCCCTGATAAATACTTATCAAACCTCGATAGAAGAAGGAAATTTCCATTCAAACCTACATCTCCCATCACTTTTGGACAAGGTTAGCCTTCACCTCCCAATTATGTCATTCCTCACAACCTTTATGTGCCTCACAGTTTATTGATTCCTATCACCCCGGTCCCAACCTCTTTAACAAACCCGGTTATACACCAAATAATGGCCAACATATTTTCTCCCATATGCCTCCTTGTGGCTCTACATGACCTCCCCTTGGGGTATGCCACTAGACTCAGGCAATTCTATGGAGAAAGAGGATACTCGACTAAAGAACATCTGGGATGGTTTTCGGACTGGGTCGACCTGGAAGAGGTAGACCACGACGATGTTAAGGTCGGGCTATTCACCCAGACCCTTGCTGGAGAAGCGAGGAAATGGTACAAAAACCTCACAGATGACTATATTCTGAGTTATCAAGCCTTCAAGGATGCTTTCAAAGAAAAATGGGAAAATCAAAATAACCCCAAGCAATATCTCTCTTAGTATCATTCCATGAGGAGGAAGGAGAGCGAGTATGTCCAAGAATTCTTGGATAGGTTCATGAAAGTGTACAATTATATCTTGGCTCAATTCAAAGCTCCCATAAGTTTCACCCAACTCGTGTATGCAAAATATTTTCATGGTGAGTTCTCCTTATGGATAAGGGAAAGAATATCGGCCTCCTTGGTGGACATGATGAAAGATGCCATAGAAGTGGAGGTGAACCTTGTCGCTGTGAGAAAGAATAAAAGAGATGAGGTGGAATGGAGAAGAGAGGAAGGTGAGTGAAAGGTGGACAAAGAGTTAGAACAACCCTCCACCTAAAGCTTGCAAGAGGCCAAAATTGACACGATGTTGAGAACCATGGAAAGAATGATGGAGAGGCTCTCTGTAGATGGAATACCCCCTCCCAGGGAAAACCAAGAACAACAAAACAAGAATCTAAATGCTAGAAGGCCCCAAATCGCCCAGAATAGGAAGAGGAATCCTCCTGACCCACCTGTCAGACCCCCATTCCAAGAGAATTTCGTGGACCAAGATGGGGAAAATAAAAATCAGGATGAAATACGTCAGATGGATACTGAGTCCCCTACCCTCTTCCTCACCAAGGAAGAACATGACAATGCCCGCTTGGAAAAAGGAGAAACACTTCTAGATGAAACACATGACTTCAAAAGAGGCTACCATCTCATTGTCTTGGATGCACAGAGACAAATCAGCCTGAGGAATAGAGACAAGAGGTGAGGAACAAAGCCTATTCCAGAAACCCAAAAGATTACCCACTCCCCAGAGATGACCCCAAGAATGTTTCAAATCCTAGAGGGAAGGAACGAAGGGAAACAAATCCCTAGAACACAGACCAGGGACAGGTTTCTTTCAACCTAGAGGTTGAAATTGCAAGGACTAAAATCTCTATCCCCCTCACCGAACTGCTGAAGAACTCAAAATATCATTCCAAAATTTATACGCTTTTGCAACCTCCAGGGGAAATCTCCGTCGTATCAGACATCCTGAATTTGCAAGATGATAGGCCTACCATCCTAATCGGCCCCCATGTAGATGAGCCCTCCGATGAAGAAGTTCCCCCTTTCTATGTTATCCTAAACATTCACAATGCCATCCTACACAATTCCATGCTTGATTCATAAGCATCCCACAACCTGATGCTCAGAAGGATCATGGATCAACTAGGATTGGATGTGACTAGACCCTATAAGGATCTTTTCTCTTTCGATTCAAATAAAGTCAAATTCCTAGGCCTCATCAAAGACTTGGTCATCTCTCTTGCTCAAATCTTGGCTAAAACCATGGTCCCCATAAACCTTGAGGTCCTTGTAACTCCAGGAGAAGACATCTCTCTTGATACTGGTGTCATAAGCCTTGAGGTATATCTCATTAATGAAAAATATTTGGATGTCTTCGCTTGGAGTCACAAGGACCTCAAGGCTTATGACACTAGTATCATCCAACATACCATACCACTCAAGAAGGATGAGATGTTGTTCAATAAAAAGCTTAGAAGAATGAACCCCAAGTTGTTTCACCTGGTGGAAAAGGAGATCAAGAAGTTGTTCGAATCCAATATCATCATAGCCCTTTGATTGTCACGTTGGGTAACGAACCTGGTCCCTATCAAAAAAAAGAATGGGGAAATAAAAAATGTATTGACTTTAGAAACTTGAATAGAGTTTCTTTGAAGGACCATTACCCCCTTCCCAAAATGGATCATATCTTGCAAAAAGTAGTAGGTTCTCAGAGAATCTCTACATTGGATGGTTTCTCTGGTTATAACCAAATCATGGTTCATCTTGATGACTAAGAGAAGATGACTTTCACCACCCCTTGGGGCACCTTCATGTATCCTAAAATGTCATTTGGGCCGATGAACCTGGGCACAACGTTCCAACAGACCATGGACATAGCATTCGCAGATGAAAAGGATAAAATCATGGTTATCTATATGGATGACATCACTTTTTTTCTCGAAATCTAATGAAGAACATGTCTCTCACCTGTTGAAAACATTCAAGAATTGTAGAAAATTTGGCATATCCTTAAACCCTAAAAATTCATTCTTTTCTATGAAGGAAGGAAAGCTGCTCGGGCATATAATCTCTCAAGAAGGCATCAAGATAGATTCGAAGAGGGTCGAGGCTATTAGTAAAATTGAGCTCCCTCAAAACATGAAAAATGTTCAATCGTTCCTAGGTAAGGTAAATTTCTTCAGAAGATTTATTATTGCATTTGTTGACATAGTCAAATATAGAACTAACATGTTAGGGAAAGACCAAGAGATCAGGTGGACGCCTGAAGCCATAAAATCCTTTGAGGGCATAAAGAAGGACATAGCCAAGGCACTTGTCCTCATGATCCCAGATTTCTCCAAATATTTCCTCATATTCTCATCTGCCTTCGAGCACATAGTGGAATGGGTGCTATTGCAAAAGAACAATGAAGGATATGAGCATCCCATTTCCTTCTACATCAAAACATTAAGGGACGCCCCCCTAAAATACAATATCCTAGATAAGTAGGCATATGCTCTAGTGCAATCCTTAAAGGACTTTAGAGTATACATCTTGCACTCCCATGTGATAGCTCGCATGCCCACCAGTGCTATGAAAGACATTATGACTCAACCATATCCAGAAGGACGAAGAGGGAAATGGATTGCAACATTGCTCGAATACGATATGGAAATAAAACCCACAAAGTTGGTAAAGGGCCAGGGGTTATCTAAATTTATGGCCCAGTCCAACTACGATGCTCTCATCCTACATATGACCATTGAGTTGTCAGTTGAGGATTCAAATCCCCAGCGACATCCAAGCCCCCCGATAGGTGAGTTTTATATTGTCACCATGGTACGCTGATGTCATTTTCATCCTACAGCGTTTGCAGGATTCGTAGGGCATGGATAAAATGAGAGCTAGATTCCTCAAACAAAAAGAGACAAGGATCTGCATCCTGGATGAGAAGCTGTATTGGGAAGATCCTAGGGGAATTTTGTTGAATTGCGTGGACGAGAATGAAGCTAAGAAAATCATTGAATATTTCCACACAGGAGAATGTGGAGGGAATCACTACTAGAAAACCATGGTAAGCAAAATTATGAGGTTCAGATTCTATTGTCCTACGATATTCTCTGACACCCATAAGAAAGTAGTAGCCTACCATAAATGTTAGATTTTTGAAGGCAGGAGAAAGTTGGTATCATTTCCCTTAAAGCCTATCCAGGTCGAAGCCCCTTTCCAGCAATGGGGAATAGATTTTATCCGGGAGATCAATCCCCATTCTTTGGGGAAGCATAGATGGATCCTAACCACCACTCATTACTTCACAAAATGGATCGAGGCCATCCCCACGAGGAAAGCCACCGAAATAGTGATCATGCAATTTCAGGAAGAGCATATATTATCTATATTCGATGTTCCCAGGAAAATAATTACTGATAATGCTCCAGCTTTCAAATCAAAGAAGATGATTACCTTCTGCTTCAAATATCAAATACATTTGGAGCATTCTACAACCTACTACTCCCAAGGAAATGGAATTGAGGAATCCTCAAACAAGATCTTCATGAGGATCATAAGGAAACTACTACAAGAAAATAAGAAATATTGGTGCACTAAACTGATCCATGCCTTGTGGGAACATTAGAGGAAATTTGAGTTCTAAAATGGGCCTCCTCAGGAAAATAATAAAATAATAGTTAAAATAATAAAATAATAGTTATTAATTTTGGAGGAAGAATGAAAAAACTATTTTTTTTGTTCGCATTTTCGACATATCTCCCTGTCTATTTACTCAAATTCTGAGTGGGAGAGCTCATTGGATGTGGAATTTAATTCTGCATCCAATGAGTACCCACACTACATACTTTTGATAGACCCCGCTACCCAAAAATAAGATATACCTGAAAAATGTGATGATGACATCATCATCACATTTTTTCAGGTATTTCTTGTTTTTTGGGTAGCGGGGTTTGTCAAAAGTATGCAATGTGGGTACTCGTTGGATGAAGAATTAAATTCCACATCCAATTAGCTCTCCCACTTGAAATTTGAGTAAAAACACAGGGAGATATGTCGAAAATACGAACAAAAAAAAGTAGTTTTCTTTTATGACAAATATGTCAATTCAACCATTATGGTTGAATCATTTTATTGAAATTATATTGGTTCTTGAATTCTAACTCACAAAATTTATTATTAGCGCATTTTCTTATAAAGACCATTTTAGACCCCAAATTTCCTCTAATGTGATAGAATTAGTATAAAGAAATCTATAGGAACCTCACCATTCAAGCTAGTCTATGGCTCAGAAGTAATTTTTCCTAAATCCCTGAGCTTACCAGTGATGAGATTGTTGTAAGAGGAGGACATGAAAGCTTACCCCACCCAGAGGAGGATGGATCAATTGGTTGAGCTACAGTAGCAAAGGGAGCATATATTCGACAGGACCCAACTGTTTTAGGACAAGATGAAAGAAATTTTCGACAGAAGAACCAAGCCTAACGATTTCCAGATAAGTGATGTGGTGTTGCAATGGGATGCACCCCGCAAGGAGAAAGGCAAGTGTGGAAGATTTTATCACCTACAGAAAGGCTCGTACAAGATCTCCACCTTCATGGGAAAGAATGGTTATGTGCTGGAATAAATGGAAGGTGGATTGGTATCTAAAGCTCCGGTTAACGGGAGGATCCTGAAACATTACTTTTTGTAGAAGAACTTAATCCCATTGTCATTTTTATATACCATTTCTTTTGTTTCAAGAATATATTGCATATGTGGATGACTCTCTGACAATATTTAAAGCCCGAGGTGAAGGCAGTAAGATCCTCAAGAGACACCATCATTAAGTTTGTTTTTTCTGATAAATTTTGAAGTTACAAGAGAGGTTGGGGTGATCCAATGGATAAGATAGATGGTCTATGTCATCCTTTGTGACCTCACAGGGAGGATAACATCCCTGAGTTGGAGCCATTGTTAGCACCCGGCTTGCACTTGTGCTAAGATTTTGGAAGAGAACCAACAAAGGGGAACTTCCCCATCCCAAGCTGATAGGATGACAAGGTAGACAAGAGGAATCAGAAGAGGAAATCCCACTGACGCGTCTAGACCCCATAGATCCTGGAAAGCAATGACATAAGTGAATGTCCAAATCAAATCGATGGTGGGAGAATTTCACTGTAGGAAAGAAGCACGACCTATTTAACTCTGAAGGATCGAGCAATTCATACCTCCCTTCAAAATCATTGATGACCACAATTCTATGACACTCGTGATCTATGGTGCGGACATAACTCGTAGTGATAACATGTGTGGTAGCTAGCAGGATATAGCATTGCAATAGGATAGTAGGGACCACACATCTGTATGGCCCAAATCTCACAACGTGTTTGATCCATGGTGATGGCAGGTGTCGCATGGAAAAGTTGCATGACGATTAGAAAAGGAGACTGGAATGACTTGCTCAAGGGTCCCTCATCTATCAATAGTTGAGATCTGATGTGGTTCAGATCAGTGCTGCGCATCGTCTTCATCGACAAAAGGTGCAAGGAGGATAACCAAGGTAGCGACCACAAAATCGTGTGAGAAACCATAGCAAGAGATGGATGATCTCTGTGCAAAGGAGATCTATGACCAAAAGCAATGCTGCACTACTCAAGGTGTTTGAAGGGTAAGGAGTCTGCACGAATGCAATGCTCAGTTGGAGAACTGGAGAGGATTAGCGAAGTAGGTCACTCCTGAGAAACTAAAACCGTGAGGGAAGTATAGGACGTCACCATCAGGACGAGCAAGCATGCATCTTATAATCTTCATTACCATTTTGGGTATGGAGTGGGTGATGTACCGAAAGGTGGATTCGAGTAAAACATCATGGAAGGCCTACCACCTTAGAAAATTGTTAGGATTTGAATGATGATTCGGGATTTGATTCCCAATTTTTGTAATAGAATTGGGCTCTATTTCGGGGTTGTGCCGGGAGCCACAACATTATAAATAAGACCTCAATTGATGAGGCAGGGGTTGGAATTTTCATTCAGAAATAATTATGCTCTCGTTTTGTATCTATAACTCTCTTGGAAGTATTAATGAGAAATATGCTCCTATGTTTTTGAGATTCATCATGGTGGTTGCATTCAGTTTGTGTTTCCCGCTTATCACGTTCATTTATGTGTTATTTCTGCTAATGCACTCTAGATTAGTATACAAGGAATTCGCTCTCAGCTCAACGCTCCTATCTCATACATTGCATTTGTTATTATGTTCTGGAAAATGCTTCAGAATTCATCTCCTATGCTCCACTGCATATACTCAGGCCTTTGTTGTTCATTCTACTAAAGGTGGTGCCATAGATTCACCCTCAGATAGGTGCCTGTTGTTTCACTAGGCTTTTCCCTTTTTCTGCTCTTCATTCTTTCAATATATTTGAATGTTTGCGCTGCTTAATTTTCCTCAGAATAGAAAGGAAATTCCCTTCCTCATTTTTTCTATAATATCCTTTATTGCTTCGATATTTGACTCCATTTCCAATGATTCTCTTGTATTCATGTTCTACCATTTTTTAATCTATCAGCACCTCATTACCTACATAAATCTATCCTTCTGTGCAATTTCCAAATCTTTATGCATATGTTTTTCTTTCCTCTATGACAAGAGAGATCCCTCTCTGACTGTATCGGCTAGAATACAGTCTAAAGTTGGTTGAAATGGTTACCCCTGTGACTTCCTGCAGTAGCCACTGGAAAATTATAGGGTGCTAACAGTAAGGTTATGGTTGTAAACCTACCATGACTGGTAAATGTAGTTCTTTCCCAATCCTTCAAGTGGATCTACTGAATCTACTGAATAATTCACCAATTCCTCAAAATCCCTTTTCTTCTGTAGGGTTTGATTGCATTTTGTTGCAATCATATGTTGTGACCCCTACTTCATTTTAATTGCATCCTATTTTATCATTGGATCTCTTCCATTGTGAAAGAAAAGTCCACTTTCTGGGGAATCATGCAAGATTTTGGATCGGGTGTTTTTTTAAATTTGAACCCATAACCACTACTTAGTGAGTGTTTCCCATACAACTGTAAATGCAAACCTAAAACCTTGGAGGAAACTGCAAACTATGTAGGGAAATATTTTCATAGAGCCGATACTAATGCTAGTATGCATGTTAGTTCTTATATTTCAATTCAAGGGATTCTAGAAGAGATTGTGTTGTAGGTAGATAACAAGGCCCATCTTTAGCAGTTATATTATGATCATATTCCATTTAAATGTATTAGTTGCCATGAATATGGGTATTTTGTAAAAGACTTCCCACTGAATATGGAAATTTTGCAAAAAACTGCCCATTGTGGGGGTAAAGAGAGTATGGTGGACAGAGATAAGGATTAAACCACTTTAAAAGTGTTCCAATCAAGTCAGTCAAATTCCCATATCAATATTAGATTAATTCTATGGATGCTACACTGGATTTAGTTTTATCAATTAAACAGGGTTTTCCATGTATGTATTTTGGCCCATGTTGTTGTGTTATATGCATTTTTCTTTCCATCTAATACACATTTTCATTGTTTGAAAACTCAAAAGGATGGATGATATTTTGTAAGACAACACATAATCAAAACATTGCCATGAACATTATGTAAGAATTCCATATTGAATTAATTTTAGGATTTAGAGATGACTTGACCATTATTCTCAATGGTTTGTTGTTTGTTTTTCTCCTAGAACAACCTTTTGATATAGAAAACAAATTTTATTGCTTTCCATTTCTCGTTGATAAGATGAGACCAACACCTCAAATTT
Organism: Pseudotsuga menziesii; assembly: GCA_001517045.1. NCBI lineage: Eukaryota > Viridiplantae > Streptophyta > Pinopsida > Pinales > Pinaceae > Pseudotsuga > Pseudotsuga menziesii. The sequence continues at coordinate 13,110 of LPNX011194471.1, read as the reverse complement.
CTCTAAATTCCTTAATGAGAGGTTCGTGAGATGATAAATTAGGTTGATTATGGTATTCTTGTAGCATTGCTTCATGAACCATTCTTTCAATTTTGTTTTTAGTTTATTCTCATTTATTATGTTGTTAGGATGATAATCTATTTATATATTTATTTTATGTCTTAATTTTGTGATCAATCCCATTTCAGATATAAAACAAACAACTTTGGAAGTGAGTGTATGGATGGAAGTATGTAAACATAATCTATGTTTTTGCAAGGGTTGGAAGGTCCACTAACATTCTAGAATACAAACTAATATTCAAAAGGAGGGTATATTTAGTCGTCATTGTTGTCTCCTTGAGTCTATTTAGTGTAGTGAAAGTTGGACTTTAACATCGAACACTCGAGAAAGAGAAGAGACATAGAAATACATATTAATTGAGTTAATTGATACAATTTGCTAGCATCTTTTCATTGTGGTTTAATTACTTACTCTACATGACCATCTTTAACTACCAATAATAACTATTATTCATTAATTTGATTTCTCACTAACACATGATATTTATTACATATTAATACATAATATATCAGGGATCCTAATATATTATTGAGCATCACTTATTCTAGCACCTCGTCTTAACATGAAATACAATTTTTTTTAACTCCCCTCAATATAAAATCCATAGCAACTTACTCAGTAACTAAGAATAATTACAAAAGTAGAAGTAAATTCTTGTTCAGTCTTCAGTAATGCAACACTTCTCTGGTTCTTAATATATAAACACTACATTATGTTGTATGATGCAAGTTCTGTTGGTAAGAAATGTATGCAATGTCATATTAACCAAGTTTTACATTGAGACATAAAAAGTAAATTTCTTGATTTTATCAATATTTTTTCTTGTATTTCTTTCATTATGAGATATGCTTATTGAAACAAGTGTTTTAGCATGGAATTTTATGCTTTAAATATGATATTATTTGACAATTGATAATAATGGGATTCTAAAGATTATGGAGTTTTTCATGACAAGATATTTCTGTAGTGACCAAAATGGAAGCCTTACCAATAGAGTAATGACATTGTGATATAGGTAAGTGAAATATGACCTATTTTATGATCACAGACAATTTTGTCTATATTATGAATTCTGTCTTGTTTACAATGAAAAATCTAGATGGAACTTCTTTAGAGTGTTGATTTTTTGTTCTAATGTTGTGTGTATCCCCCCTGGAGCTTCCATTTCTAGCTTCATTGTTTCTTTATGTTAGAAATAGTAAGCTCACTGACAAGGAAGGTTTGCATTCATATTTAAATAGATGTTGTTCATAGTCCTTATGAAGTTATACCCATTTACAACACATGCACAATGACTATAGAGTAGAGTCCTATGCCCTGTCATGATTGTAGTTTGTTAAGTATATTTGATTCTATTCCTACTCCCAATGGTTCAAATAATGTCTAGTTTTCCAAAGAAAAAAATAAAAAGACATCCTCATCCTATACTCTATGGCCCCATGAATATGCTTATATCCAATGTTGTTGGGGATCATGTAGATATCCCAGTGCAAGAACTGCAACATCACCCTGGGAAGTGAATAAACATTATGAATTAGCATCACAATATACCCTAACCATTTTTCCTTGTGGATACTCATTATCTTGATGGAAGAAGGAAATTTGTTCATTGTTAGAAAACAGGACTGCTGAGCAATACCAGATATACAGTTAAATCATTAAACAAGATGTAAAACACATTAAACACATTACAGAGAGACAGAGATATAACATGGTTCACCTAAACGATGGGCTACATCCACAAATAAATTTCTAGTCCTTTTATTACAATCCATAAATATGAATGGATACAACCTATAGGAAAATCGTTGCACTTCCTCTTCACGCTCTCACAGTCTTTCTCACACAATCACAAAGATTTTTTACAATGCTATAATACCATACACAACTGTGTTACGATGATTTATTTTCTTGGGGGAAAATACCATGGGAAAATACTACGGTTAACCCAATACAATGGTTCCACAAAACTGTTGGCCAACAAAAATCCTGGGGTACAAAAACGACTAAATAATATCTCTAGATCTGGAAGATCAGGCTCTACAACCAACAATCTCCCACTTGGAGATTGGTCACAGCAACTCCACCGCTGTTGCACTTGCTGGACTATGCTCTGGACCTTGGACTTGGAAAATTTCTTATTTTCACCTTCATGCTTGAAGGCCAACAAAAACTGAGCAGAACACAATTTCTCTCTGGTTACTCCCTTTATCAACATGTCTGCAGGATTCTAGCTAGTAAGTATCTTTTCTAGGTTTAACAATTATTCATCTAGAACAGATCTTATGAAGTGGCACTTGAGCTGTATATGTTTAGTCTTCAAATGAAAATATAAGTTCTTTACAAGATGAATGACACTCTGGCTGTCACTATACATCCTACTATTCTCCTGCTTCTTACCCAATTATTCCATGATCCTATGTAACCAAATCATCTCCTTACTAGCCTTTGTAGAAGCAACATACTCTGCTTCCGTTGTTGAAATTGAAACAACCTATTATAGTTTTGAAATCCAACTTACCGTTTTTTCACCCATAGTGAACAAATACCCTATGGTGCTCCTCCTATTGTCTTTGTCACCAGCCATATCTACATCAATATATCCCTGTAGACCAGTGTCTGAACCTTCAAAACATAATGCATGAGCTACCTCTCAAATACCTGATAATCTACTGTACTACTTTCCAATGCTCTTTACCTGGATTATTCATATGCCTGCTCACAAATCCCACTGCATGTGCAATATCTGGTCTTGTGCACATCGTGACATACATCAAGCTTCCAACCGCTGATGAAGAGGGAATCCTAGACATGTAATCTATCTCTTCATGTGTCTTTGGACACATCTCCTTACTTATCTTGAAATGGCTGGATAAAGGTGTACTAACTAGTTTTTCATTCTGCATTCTAAACCTCTGCAACACCTTTTCTATGTACTCACCTTGAGACAACATCAATTTGTGATTTTTCCTATCTCTTGTTATTCTCATACCAAGGATTTGCTTTGCAACACCCAAATCCTTCATCACAAATGATTTAGCTAGTTTTATTTTGAGGACATTTATATCATGCATGTTAGACCCTGCAACAAGCATGTCATCCACATACAATAACAAGATAATATATCTTCTATTATCTAGCCTCTTGAAATAAACACAATGATCAAAATGACATCTATCATAAACTTGTTCTGTCATAAACTTATCAAATTTTACATACCACTGTCTTGGAGCTTTCTTCAGGACATACAAGCTCTTCTTCAACTTGCAAACTAATTCTCCTTACCTTTCACCTCATACCCCTGTGGCTGCTACATATAAATATCTTCCTCCAAATCCCCATGGAGAAAGGTTGTTTTTACATCTAACTATTCAAGATGCAAATCTTCTACCGCCACTAGACTTAAAATAGTTCTAATTGAAGTCATTTTAACAACAGGAGAAAATATTTCATCAAAATCTATACCTTTCTTTTGTGCAAACCCCTTTACAATAAGTATAGCCTTGTATCGCTTCTTTCCTCCATCTTCTTCCATCAACCTATAAACCCATTTATTCTGCAATGCCCTTTTTCCTGTAGGCAACTAAACCAAATCCTAAGTTTGGTTTCTTACCAATGAGGCCATCTCCTCATTCATTCCTTGCTCTCACTTCTTTCTAGTTTCTATCTGCATTTCCTCTTCATAACATCCTGGTTCACCAGAGTCAGTCATCAATAAATAATACAGTGAAGGAGAGAATCGTTCAGGGGGTCTACTTAACCCGGTATATTTTATTACAGTTGCAGGAGTTTCAGGTACCTGCTGTTGTTCTTGATTTTTCGGTGCCTTTGGAACTTCATCTTATTTGATTTCATCAAGCACTGTGTACTCTGTGTTTTCCTTTTCCACTTTCTTTCCCTGCAACTGATCTTTGTACATTACCTTTTCATTGAATACTACGTCTCTACTCCTAATGATTTTTCATTTTTCATAATCCCACAAATGATAACCAAAATCATCAATCCCATATCCAATAAAGGTACATTTCTTGGATTTAGCCTCAAGATTTTTTCTTTCATATTTATCAATATGGACAAATGCTTCACAACCAAAAGTTCTCGTAAATGAGTATTTTACCTGTTTACCTGTCCATGCCCCCTCTAGATTCCCACCATCCAAAGCACTTGAAGGCCCTCTGTTTATTAAATAGACAGTAGTGTTTACAACATCAACCCAAAACTGTCAGGGCAACCCTGCATGAAATCTCATACACCTTGCACGCTCCATGATCGTTATGTTCATCCTTTCTGACACACCATTTTCTTGTGGTGTTCCAGGGACTTTCTTCTCTCTATGAATCCCATTGTGTGAACAGTAACTGTAAAAATCCTTGTTGCAGTATTCACCTCCATTATCATATCTGAGACATTTCAACCTTTTTCCTGTCTCATTCTCAGCCAAATCTTTCCACTTCTTAAAAGTATCAAAGACATCATATTTCTGTCTAATGCAATAAACCCAATTTCCTCTAGTTGCATCATTAATAAAAGTAACATAATAATGAGATCCACCAAGAGATTGTACCAGAGCTGGTCCCCATACATCTGTATGGACAAGCTCTAACTTTTCACTCTTCTTTTGTTTCCCAACCCTGATAAATCTAACTCTCTTCTATTTTCCATAAACATAGTTCTCATAGAATTCCAAAATTACCTACTTTAGATCTGGAAGCAGATTCCTTGAGTGGAGAATCTGCATCCCCTTCTCACTCATGTGTCCAAGCCTATGATGCCACAATGCCACAATGCCGCCCCTGTTTCTATGGAAGCTATAGTGATAGAATAATCATTATTATGAGGACATAAATATAACGTACCTATTCTATCTCCTTTTTCTATTATCGTTTATCCTTTAGTGATCTTCCACCATGTTTCTCCAAACGTAGACAAAAAACCGCTATCTCCCAATTTCCCGGTTGAGATCAGATTTTTTTTCATAGCAGGAATGTGCCTTACATCTTTTAGAAACCATTCATTTCCATTATTTAACTTAATCAGTACCTTACCCTTTCCAACAATTTTACATGGTTCATCATCCCCCAATAAAACATGTCCAAAATCACCTTGAACATAATCATGAAAGAATTTCCTATGGGATGTAGCATGACATGAAACCCCTGAATCTAATACCCAGTAATCACTACTATTATCTAATGCAAGAATCAAAGCATCTTGTAACACATCACCTACTACATTTGCTTCCTGAGTAGTCTCTTCTTGCCTCTCACCTTTCTTGTTTGGTGCTCTGTAGTCTTTCTTCAGGTGTCCTTTCTTACCACAGTTCCAACACTCTATGTTTTTGAATCTGGACTTGGATTTTCCCTTTTTAGACTTGCCGCAATTTCCTGGGATCCTTCCTCTCTCATTTTGTCTCTGTCTGCTCTCCTTGCTCAATGCATTACTTGATGTCTCACCTGTGTTTTTTCTTCATATTTCCTCACTAAGAATAACACCAATAAAATCATCAAACTTAAGAGTGTTTGAACTAGGGACATAGTTACTTACAGCCATGACCAATCTGTTCCAACTTTATGGAAATGAGCACAATATTAGAAGATCCTTAACCTCATCATCAAAGTTCATGTTTACAGAACTTAACTGACTGGTAAGTGTATTAAACTCATTTAAATGATCGGAAAGAGATCCACCTTTTGACATCTTCATATTAAATAAACGCTTCATTAAAAATACCTTGTTGGAAGCCGAGGGTTTTTCGTAGAGCTTACCTAATGCGCTCGCGCTCATCACACCCTCTGTTGTTTTTTCTTTCGAAATATTGAAAGCCACCGATGAAGCTAGGCATAGCCGTATTTTTCCCAATTCCTTTCTATCAAGAACCTCCCATTCTTAATCCTTCATAACCATCGGTTGTTTTTCTTTTACACCCAACGGTAGGTACATATAGTCCTCCATTTGCATCTTCAATAACTGATAGTTTTGGCCATTAAATTTGTCGACCCTAAATTTTCCCTCTTCTTCCATTTCTCCCACTCGAATCAGGAACCCTTCTTTCCTGTGAGTTTACAATCCAAATTGACCTTTTGGATCTAATACTATTTTTTAGAAAACAGGACCATAGAGCAATACCATATATACAGTTAAATCATTAAACAAGATGCAAAACACATTAAACAAATTACAGAGAGACACAGATATAACGTGGTTCACCCAAATGATGGGCTATGTCCACAAAGAAATTGTAAGTCCTTTTATTACAATACAGAAAGATGAAGGGATATAACCTACAAAAAAACTATTGCACTTCCTCTTCATGCTCTCACAGTCTCTCTCACACAATCACAGATATTTTTTACAATGCTATAATACCATACACAACCGTGTTATAATGCTTTCTTTTATAGGGGAAAAATACCATGGGAAAATACTATGGTTAACCCAATACCATGGGTCCGCAAAACTGTTGGCCAATAAGGGGAACCAGTGTACAGTACACCTGGGGTACAAAAAAGACTGAATAATATCTCTATATCTTGAATATCAGGCTCCACAACCAATAGTTCATCCCATGGTGGATAGGAGTCATGTGAAGCACCAACTATTGGGTTGATCATCCTCTTTTGATTCTCCTTATTTATCCATGTATACATGTCTCTAGGATGATCATGCTTATCTACTATATCCTTGGTATCCACACTAAGATAATTGTTGTTTATAGGTCTCATATAGTGGCACACTTATGGTTTCTAGGGAATAGTGATTTTTGCAATCCCATTAAGCCAATTTCTTGAGTTTTGTTCAAAATTCCTCGAAAAGGTTTATGGATTTCATAACCTACTGGATCATATATTGTGAACTTATACAATCTATCATTCTTTTCCAACCATTAGATACTCAAAGTTGTTTATTGATCCTTTTTACCATTATAGAGGACTCCGTAAGTCAGGTTCCCAAATTCTTAAAGGGTGTATCTCAACGGAAGAGTGCTTGCCTTACAAGCAGGAGGTTGGTGGTTCGATGGCTCCATGCCCTAATGATATTATAATATGGATTAAAAAACCTAAATTAATAACCAAAAAGTAAGAGATAAGTTACCAAACAATGAGAGATAAGTGACCAAACAAAATGACCAAAAATCGTATATAAAATTACTAAAAATGACTAAATTAGTGACCAAAAAATGAAAGATGAGAAACTAGGAATTAAAAAGGATGCAACACGTGGCTCTAATGATGAAACAAAACATGGCTTTGACATGGTAGAAAAATAAGACGTTACCTTCGATGCAAAACATGGAGCTACATAGGAAGAAAAATATGGTGCAACAATAGAAAAAATATTTGGCATCATTTTGGTAGCAAAACACAATGCAAAAAAGGAAGCAAAAATTGGTGCAAATTCGGAAGAAAAAATTGGCACATATTTGGAAGTAAAACATGGTGAAAAATGGGATGCTAAAGTGGTAGCAAAAATGGATGCAATATTGGATTCTAATTTGGATGCTAACATGGTGCTATTAAGGATGCAAATATGGCGCTAACAGGGATGTCATTTAAGAAGAAAAATTGGACACTCGCTAGGAAGAAAAATAGGACATTATTTAGGGAGAAAACCTTGATGTTGTTTAGGAAGAAAAGATGGATGTTATTCTAGAAGCAAAAAAATAGACGCTATTTTGGACGTGATAAAGGATGCTATCTAGGAAGAAAAAAAAGATGTTTTTTGAGACACTTTAAGTTTCGTCCATGACGCATCCCATTTAGTGACTAGTTTAACCACTTAATGTAAAAAAAAATTACACTAAAAATAGACGCTAAATGGGAAATTAATTCCAAGATTTGTTGTAGTGGAGGATTAGTAACTCAGAGTGCGGGTTGGAATTGGAAGTGTAAAACTAAGACTTGACTATTGGGAGACCCAAAACTGGTGATTTATTCAAGGATGACTGTGAACTTGCTTCCAAACAAATTACAATGTAAAGAGAGTATTTTTCGTGCTTCCTTTCTTGTTGAGGTTTGACAAGTCCAATAAAACAAAATCGAGACCTTCTTCATTTTTAATCAAGATTGAATAAGAGATTGAATATTTCTTGATAAAGCACTAATTCGTGGATTTTACGAGCTTGAATAAGTGGATGTTCATCGGTTTTTTCATAATTTGAGAGTCTGAAAAATCCAAAGAAGACTCTATGGGGGGTGTTTTTTTGTAAGGTTAGTCTCCTGAGTCCGGAAAGGTAGAAACAAATTCAAAGGAGAACTCTCTTAGCTTCCGAGGAACTAAGGTATGCCTTTTTCGTATTTAGTTGAAAAGGTTTGAAAAAGGGGTAAACTGACACCAAACCAATGCTCCTTCAAAAGCAAGAAGATAGCCTTAGTTTAACGAGTGTGAAGGAAGGAAAGAGCACTCAGGATTTTCCATTTATTTACGAGGATGGGACAAATAACAGTAAAATCGATACTTTGTATTGATTATTGGCGAGCATGACAAAGACATAAAGAACGCTCGGGATATTTTTCATAGTTTAAACCAGAGAATGAAAAGAAGAAAAATTGAGCTCAAACAGGTTCCTTTTTCATAAATTAAGTCCTCCATGCCCGAAATACAGATAAACCTATACCTTGAAATACTCTTTTAGCCACAATGAACTAGAGTATTCCTTTTTTGTAAGTAATCCACATGCTCCAGAAAAGGGTTAAACTTATACCAATGTGGATGATGTCTCACTTCCTTTAACAAGTCTGAAAGAACAAGTAAACTCGGTAATCTATTCATTTTTAAGGATTCATACTAGGAATTGAAGATAAATCCATATGACAAGAGTCTTATAACATGGATGGTTATAAAAAAGATAGAGTATGAGGCTCATTGTTCACATGTAATTCAACTAAGAAGGATCCCATGACCTATCAACGTGCATCATGGGTACCAAAATGGAAAGAATGATTCTGACTAGGGTAACCCATGTTAGCTATAAAGCTCTAATCCATGGAAGAACAACGATGCTTGAAGGATAATAGGAGGCTGCAAATCGTAGTCCAAAGAGAAAAAGAATCCTATGGTTCAAAACAAGATATATTATAAGTGAAAATGCAATGTGACAATATCCTACCCTATATGTCGATGTATAATGTTCAAATTTCATACATAACCTAAAAAATCTAGGCAAAACCTCAACACAGCATTAGTTATAATATTTAGAATTAACCAAAACTATACAAAGTGGGTAAAAGTTTAGAAATTTTTACCATAAATAGTGACTTTTGTTTAAAAACTAAGTCATTTTGGATTTTACCTTGGAGTAGTGAAAACTTACCCTTGAGCTTCAAATTCTTCGTACGATCAATCCAGTGGACGAAATCAAATTCTGCAAGTTCTAGGTAAGTCTTCTCTCTCCTACCTTTCATTTCATGCCTTTTTTTTGAAGTTTTTACTGCAAATTTTGGCATTTTGGTGAGTTTAAAAAGGAACTACGTGGTATACATAGGTAGCCTCTTGTAAACTCGTGTATTCGAGAAAAATACATGGGTAAAAAATGAGGTACATGCATAGGGTACGCGTTGTGCAAAAAAATGCACTCATGTATGCTACGGGTTAGGGGTTTTAAATGGTAAATGACCCAAATTTCATGGTTTTTGCAACAAAATGGTTCTTGAGTGGCGTGAATGAGAGCATGAGGACCTAGATCATGAAGGTTTACATGATCCATTAACCTTAAAATCCCTCCAATGATGTGGATATCTAAAGTTCTTCTGAATGGCCAATATGTGTGCCCATAAAATGCGAAGGAGACACACCAATAGAATGTGAAATACCATTTTGATTTCTAAAGTTATTGGAATGGGTTTGTATATAATATGATCAAAATGTCTTTCAAGTAATCTAATTTGTAATCGCTGAAAAAATAAAGTAGGACGTCTCACTTGATAACCACCTTTAAGCTGAGAAACAACTAACTATGAGTTGAGTGTAACCTCAAGACACGTAATACCATGTGAAGAAACATATTTTAGCATCTCAATGGTGTCACTATACTCAACAATATTATTAGTTGCAGGACCTACATGCACCTCCTGAGGTAACTAGTTGTCATTTGGTGCTTAGATGACCCAAGCGGCTGAAGCAAGGTTACAAGTATGATGGCTTGCATCATCAATGAATCCTATCAATCTCTCAGCAAACATATGAAACAACACCATATTTACATAAGAAACACTAAAATATAACCATTTACAAATTTATACAACTATATACAAGAAACAACATTTAGCCTAAGCATAATACGTTTTTAGGTAGAGCTTGTCTCAAGGCTTCTGTTGGCCTCCTATTTTGATTGTTTAGCACTATATTTTCTAGTTTCAAGTCTCATGAACCAAGTAATAATCAGCTTCATTTAGTGTTGTTTTGTGCATGGTTATGCCTCTTGAAGATCAACATTGCTAAGTGCTTTGGTAAGTGGCTTTTTAATTGTTTAGTTATTATTTTGCTTTGTTTTTATGTATATAATGGAACTTTTAGTTTTCATTTAATAATGGGTCAATTAATAAATCTTTATTTCTTTCATGCAGTGGTCTTTTGGCTGTTCGATTCAACGCTTGTCTCGGCACTTGAGGAGTGTATGTCGACTGTTACAGAGATTTGGGGGATATTATTGCTCGGGATAATATCTTTTTTGATTTCCAATCGCTTCCAGGATGCAGGTGCAGTTATCCAGTGCTGTTCTGAGGATGTCATTTGCTCAAAGTGGCATTCCCGTCATTGATCAGGAACCTGATTTCGGGCTCAATTTATGAGCAATCGGTTTGGAATTGATCGAAATGGTTCGAAACCCACTTCACAAATGGCCCCATTTACCCCTAATTGTGGGAAATTTTCATAATTTCTGAACAAATGTGGAGAAATATTTTCCGAACAAGACATGGTTTTTCCAGATTTTGGTGTTGGCCGTTTTATGGGTAGTTGCATGAATTTCTGAATTTTGGGATGGATCTTGTCCATCTATCCATGTATAAATAGATCCTTAGAAGGAGATATACGGAGGAAAAAAAGACATTGTAAACTTTGTTTTTGTCAATTGATCAAGCATTTATCTCTTTAAGGCTTTGATTTCAGACTTGTGAGCGTTGAAGGTAGGGCCCACCTTCAACACTGACCATCTGTGCATATTATTGTTTTCCTCTGCTGTAAGTAAACTCAGATTACCTATTTTAAGACTATTTTCTGTAGATGAATGCCAATAGCTTCATTCACTTGTAGTAAGATCAAGTTAACAGAGGACTGAAATTAGATTTGGATTCCATACTTCTTTTATTTCCAGCATGATATCAATTATTGAATGGCTACAATACTTGTTTAAAACTCTTTTTGGCTGTCGATTTTACAAAACTGTAGAGTATTTGAAGAGATGGATTGTAGTATGAAAGACTTGCAATACCTATTGAATCCACAGAGGTTTTAAAGATATTAGCTTACAGAGTCTTTAAGGCTTTTCAAACAACATTTTGAATTGGCTAGATAGGAATTGGAATCATGCTTTTGTTCACTTCATCGTGTTGAATGAAATTAGGGAAAAGAATCATAGTTCACTGATAGATGACAGCATTATTTCCTAAGATTTGAATATCAGTCTCATAGTCCATGTAGATGAGAGTGAGTGTGTATTCTATGAACAGTTCCAATATTCATTTGTGTGCATAGAACGTAGGTAGAATATATTTGATATTAGCAGCAAGTCCAAATTTCATTTTATTAACTGTTTGTGGATGATTTAGGGTTAAGAAGAAACAGATTTCATTTCAGTAGTTGTTTGAGAGTGCTAAGTGTTTGTATAAACTTAGGCATCAGATTCTTTAGGGTTGATAGGTGCAGTCTTAGGTACAATATAAGGTCATTAAGATTGACTCAGCATATTCGTTCTATAGGTAAGTTTGGAACTAGGATTTTCCTCTAATAAATTATTTACTTGTTAGGCTGCTTTCTCTGAAGAATAGATCATAATTAGCATAGCTTAAGGTTGCTGTAGCTTAGTATAGATCGATGATTTCTTTGGAAGGTTGTTGTAGCTTAAGGTTGTTGTAGGTTACAATGAATTTGACAGTGTTGTAGATTGTAAGATAGGGATTAGCAAGTTGATTCTCTTTTCTTTACGACAGACCTAATAACTCTTAGCATTGGTCATTCAATAGAGTAATAGTTCCATCAATTACATTTTGTTTCTTGTTTGTGAGGAGACTAAACTACTGTCAACGTGAGCATTGAAACTACCTTTCCCGTACATATGATGTAGCAGCTCAAAGTTTACGTATCCTGGTTGACAATTAATTGAAGGTAAATTAAATAACAATAATTTTACCCAACATTTTGGCACCATTTCCGGGGAGTTTCTCCAAGGTAAGCTGGTAATTCGCTCATTTTCTACAAATTTGTTGGTTGTGAAGTTCAGGTAGATAGGGGTAGATAGGTTTCCTTTACATTACACAACAAGGTGGAGGGGAAATGATAAGACGCAAAGACGAATTCACTATGGGATTCCCATGGTGTAACAGCCTGACGCATCCACTTTAGTGGGTTGCCCCAAATCCCTGTTGTTTCCTTCTCGTAAGTGTGTTTGCTCACTACTACATTTTGACCAAAAATCCGACGGCCGTCATGTCGGATTTTCGACACTTCCCCGTCGCATATACGACACTTTGGTTTTTTTTGAAGTGTCGGAAACTTGTCATCGGTTAAGCGACACTTAAGCAACCGTCGCTTAAGCGACACTTCGTTAACCGTCGCTTGAATTTAACTCGTCGGTTATCCGACACTTATTAAGCGACAATGACAAATTTTTAAAAAATTTTAGACCCACTAGGCGTCGGATAAGCGACACGTATAAGCGTCGGTGAAAGACTACGCGTCGGATAAGCGACACTTATAAGCGTCGCATAAGCGACGACTGTTAATTTTTTTTTAAAAAAATTAATTGTAAATTGCTATTGTGATCTCTCTGCAGGAAGACGAAGGAGGAGGCGAGCATGTAGGGGTGTATTGAGGGTTTTCAACATGCTCTAT
>LPNX011194460.1:21955-37763 GCA_001517045.1 Pseudotsuga menziesii | reverse complement strand
TAAAATATCCTAAATACAAAATATATTTAAACTTCATAAAAAACATTAAACTAAAAATAATCCATGAACACCTAGATCATATGGCTTACGTTATTCTTTGGAAGAATAATAGGGAGAAGAGGATTCACTACCATCATTCTTTACATTCTCATCTAAAATTTCAAGGACAAAAGAGCCTTGCGAGTTTTTTCCCATTACAAAAATGAAATTCCTAGTCTTTCCAAAGTCATGAATAGATTACTACAACATTGTGATTAATTCTGATTGAGATTCATACTCCCCTTTCCAAAATTTTATTTCAATTTCAAATCTTAGTAGTTTCTCCTCATATGCTTTGTTTGGGACTTCAAAAGACCATCTTTTATGATGGAAATAAATTGATCCTTGGCATACTTAGCCTACTAGAATTTCTACCAACTAGCAAACATTGGGATTTCACTGTCCACGGTGCCTTTCAAGTCAACCGAAAGCATCACCTCCTATGAATGGGGTCCTTGTTTCTTGAATATTGTTCCATTACGTTTTCAAAAGAAATTGTTACCACTTGACTATAATAATTCCCCAAAACCCCAACCAATGCTTGACTAATTCTAAGGGTGACAGAACTAGCCTGAAAGTACCCATAAGTCTTATAATTCAAAGGACCAAAAGCTACTGCTACCACGACTTAGGGAACAAGATCTATATCAATTTTATCGATTTGAATATTTTCTAGGCCTCTATAGCAATTACCATGTTTTAATAATCCAGTGTGATTTCTTACCTCCCATATAGAAATAGCATACGATGTCAAAGAGGCACTATGAATATTCAACCACAACCCTTCAGTACTCTCCCTCCTAGATCGAACATACTTTCATCAAAACACTATAGTTATAGGGAGCCTCTGTTAAAAACTCTACTAAAACATCCACTACGAGGTGTTTTACTTTTAGTGAATAGTTTGCATGTGTTTATCCAAGTGGATAATGCTCTAATATTCCTTACCACTTAAAATTTTGTAATCATTAACAGTCCATTCCAATTAAATTTTCGTGAACTACAATCTAAAATATGGCCAACCAAAACTAGAATGTATTAGTGTCATTTTCATTCATTCTTGGTATATATTGACTAAGTTTAAGCCATGTTCAATTATACAAGCTATTATTGTTGATATCATATCATGGTTACTTTGATGCAAAAGTTGTAGCAATAACAACATGGAAAATTTGTGGAGTTGGATGGAAATAACATTATCTTCGAGAATTTATTTTCTAGAATAAACTAATATATGGAAATTCATGTCTTCCTTGAGCTGGAAGTGGAAGGTGATGTATACCAATATGTTATGGGATAAATTTAAGGATCCATAATTCCATCAATGGATTTCAATATTATTCGATTAATACCTCTATGAGCTTGTTACCCATCTACTAACCCATGAACTTATAAATCAATGCATTTAAAAAAAATAAAGGTCTTGCATCTTGAAGATGAGGTGGGGATTTTATATTTGGAATATATAAACATTTCATCATAAACTTGATCTTTTTCTACAATAAGATATTGAATCTCTACTATTCACAAGATAAAATTATATTTACACCTAGTTCCTTCATGGTGAAATATCAAAGAAAACCACTAGCCTACCTAGGAACGTGTCTCGGGTGTTGATGTATTTGTAACTTCAGAAGATATTGTGATGTATATTATCATTGTCTGTTGTTGTACCCCCATTGGAGATGTGTTTTCCACCTTGCAAGATGTATTTATTGTGTCTAGACCTTGAGTCACAACCTCCGTTATAAGTCAGGGAAATAGTCCACAGTGTGACATCATGTAATGTGTATTTGGAGTCTCTCCAGGAGAAGTTGGACTTGTTAGTTAAATAGGTCATCCTTTTCATGTAAAATGTCAGTCACTTTATTAGTATAAATTGGGAGGCACCCTCCCTCATTTATACACACCTCACACTCACTCAAGTTCGCATGAGAGAGAGAGAGAGAAGGGAGGAGAGATAGATAGCTGACGAATACTTCTTATTACTGGAATTGCTAATCATATGACACAACCTTTGTGACTTTACTATTCTAAGGAATTTTGTGGGGTTTTATCCTTTATGGTTTCCACGGTGAAAATATTCGTGTCTTGTGTATCTGTTATATCTTATATATCTAGATGTACTTATTATTCTTTCAGACAAAGATCCTAATTAAGCTAATAAGATCTAGAAAAACAAATATGGTATCAGAGCCTCTCTGAAAGAAGGCATTAGGCAACTGCAGAGACTAGGGATTCCTGCTTCAAGGTGCTCTCTCCACATATCATCAAGGAAAGAGGGCTAGGATAACTTGCCTTAGTAGGGTGCATCATTTGGTGGAAGCAGTTTCATATTTGAATAAGTTTCAATTTTGAACCTGTCATTGGTGCCAGGAGAAACTAGGGCATCAAGTTTCAGAGGCTTCCCACCTCAATATTCATAAAGTGACCTTGCTGAGAAACTCGTCTCAAGGAGGTGCATCTTTCTATCCAAACAGAATTCTCAAACTGCAAGTTTGGAAAATTAGGGTTTCTCTAACAAGCCCTAGGTCATCCAGCTCCAAAAACAGGTCGAACCCCTCAAATTAGTAAGATCTAAATCTTTTTTATTTCCATTTGAGGTTCTCATTTGAAAAGATGACTCACCATACTCAATTTGAGGACAATTTTGGAGGGGTTGATAAATTTTGAGCATAGAAGTATAGAATCTCCCCGATCCTTGAAGAAAATTATTTGGATCAGTACATCACTAAGGAGGTTCCATAACCAAAGGGAGATGAGGCTAAGGTTGCTCATAAGAGAAGAATCTCTAAGGACAAGAGAATCATTGCATATTCTATTAAGGATCACCTCATCCCCCGTGTGTCTTCATTCAATACATTGAATGAAGTATATGACACTTTGGAAAAGATGTTCAAAGGAAATAACATCAACCAAAATATGAATTTGAGGAACGAGTTGAAGAATGTTAAGATACATAACTCCGAGACTATACAGTCTTACTTCACAAGGTTTTCTCAAATCAAATAACAACTTGAAGCGGTTGAAGAGAATGTCGAATAAAGAGAAGTTGTAATGACTAGCTTGAATGGTATCCCTAGATCATGGGACTACCTAGTATGATTTTCATTCAGCTGCAAGATAATTCTAAATGAATACTCACTAACTATATAGGCCCTTACCAAATTGAAGAAAACTGTTAAAGAGTAACAAGTCGGGTAGACCCTTTTACACGTGTATCTTCCTATACAACTAGCAGTTTTTGTGGGTAATTCACCTATGAATATTGGTAATGCATGGTTGATGCACAATAAAGTTACTTTTGCAGGAATATATACTTGAGATATTCATGTACAATTGTAACTTTGGGATGAAGCAAGACTTTGATGCTGGGGGAGATGTTGGGAGGCCTCTTAGGCCTATGTAAAAATAATCATGCAATGTATTAAGAAATTATACATTAGAATAAGTTAATATACGAAAGTATATGTAACAAAGCAAAAGATAAAGATAACTTCAATGAATGATTAGATGGAACAAGTACAATCACTCCAACCATTATCCTAATTGTATAAATACTTATGAAAAGTGAATGCAAACTGGTTGGATAACCTTCCTAATTTCTCCTTTTAAGTATTTATGTGTGTATATTTGCAATGTAGTCCTTCCTTAAATGCATGTTGAAACCGTAGTTTCAACATATATCATGCATTCAACTCAATGACTGACATATAGGAAACATTTTGGCTGCATTTCATCTCTCAAAAGAAGGGTATGCCATAAGAAAGATCGATTACTAATTGAAACGATTGATTTCCCCACAAATTTTATTTATTTCTTCAATGCACCCAAATTTGATTTTGTAAAAATCGTTTCAGAATTTCTATAAATGATGATTCCTAATTTTTTTATAGAAGACAATTGATACAAGTTCAAGGATAACAAATTATTGTAAGGATCACGATGGTAGCTCATTTGAACAAGAGAACAAGGAATATATTTGAATTATATGTAGGTTTGAATTCATGATGTGTATTGGTTGATGTGTGCCATGCAAAGAAAAAAATTTAAAAACTCAATTAAATTGTTCACGATCTAATTGCAAAAGAGCACAAAAGCCTTATGGAAATGTTTCAAATAGAGGAAATAGGTGGATCAAAAGGTAATTAACATGAATTTTTTATTTGACTTTTTACTAAAAAAAAATTTCTGAACATTAATCGGTAACATGTTTTAGCCACTCTATTTCACAATTTTTAAATGTTGTGAAGGGACCAATAGCAAGGGAATGGAATGCCATCCTAAGAAGATAAAAAATATGAAGGATGTAAATGATGATGACTTGGTCCTTAGTTCATCTGTAGTGGTGTTGGAAGTGAAGGAGAGGGGAGTATTTTTACAAAACTATATGGGATGTAATGGAAATAACATATAAACATACTTTTTACTTATAGTACAAAAACCAATCCAAGGATTCCAATAATCCAGTTATATATAAACTATAGCAATAATTTATATATCAATAGTCAATGAGACCCATGAGACTTGCAGTAGCAAAAACATACAATAGAAAAAATGAATCATTTAAAAAAATCACAAAAATGGGTACATTTTGTAATATAAAAAAAATGTCGCATTCGAACTGGATAACCTATAGTTACGATCATGATCCTTCTAAGATAGGAGATATAGTTCTTACATTTTAGGACTATATATAAAATACAACGTAAAAAACAATTAATTTCATCTATGATCCACCAATTTCTATGAGCTTGACTTGCATAGCTTCGGTTAAAATCTCCTAAAGACAAAATATATTTAAACTTCATAAAAAATATTAAACTAAAAATAATCCATGAACACCTAAATCATATGGCTTATGTTATTCTTTGGAAGAATAACAAGGAGAAGAGGATTCACTACCATCATTCTTTACATTCTCATCTAAAATTTCAGGGACAAAAAATCCTTGCAAGTTTTTTCCCATTACAAAAATGAAATTCCTAGTCTTTACAAAGTCATGAATAGATTCCTACACCATTGTCATTAATTATTATTGATCTTCATACTTCCCTTTCCAAAATTCTATTTCAATTTCAAATATTAGTAGTTTTTCCTCATATGCTTCGTTTGGGACTTCAGAAGACCATGTTTTATGTTGAAAATGAATTGATCCTTGCCATATTTAGCCTCCTAGAATTTCTACCAATGAGCAAACATTGGGATTTTACTGTGCATAGTGCCTTTCAAGTCAACCGAAACCATCACCTCCTCTGAATGGGGTCCTTGTTTCTTGAATCTTATTCCATTACGTTTTCAAAAGAAATTGTTACCACTTGACTATATTCACTCCCCAAAACCCCAACCAATGCTTGACTAATTCTAAGGGTGACAAAACTAGCCTGAAAGTACCCATAAGTCCTATAATTCAAAGGACCCAAAGCTACTGCTACTAGGACTTAGGGAACAAGATCTATATCAATTTTATCAATTTGAATATTTTCGAGGCCTCTATAGCAATTACCATGTTTTAATAATCCAGTGTGATTTCTTACCTCCCATATAGACATAGGAGACGATGTCAAAGAGGCACTATGAATATTCAACCACAACCCTTCAGTACACTCCCTCCTAGATCGAACATACTTTCATCAAAACACTATAGTTATTCAAGAGAGGACCTTAAGTAAGCTGACAATCTCCATCCCAGTTCTAACCCTCAATATAATTCAAAAACTTCAAACTCCAATTACCAAAATCAAAACTACCGCATGAATAGACATGGAACAAATATTCAAGTATAGGCCCACCATATTCAATGTTTACACCGGTGACATTAGTTTCTATGCTTGATTTGGATATATGGATATTTAAAGGAAATATTGTAACACCTTCAATTTCACCATCCCAAAATTGTTCTTCAATCTTTTCTATATTTCTCCAAATATGATCGCCATAACAAAACTAGAAACTGATGAAAGAGGTGAGCCCGACACCTTCGAAATTCACAAAGGAATGAGTACCTCTACTTAGAACTAAGCCTCATCAATAGAATAATCCATATGTGTTGTTCATGTATTCAACTTCCTTCTAAGGTTCCTAGAGGGACAACTAATATCCAGATCACCCCAAACAATGAAACAACTTCTTACCAAAGGAGAAGGTGCTATAACATTCATCTGTTTTCTATAAACAACACCAATATTGTCACCTCTATGAGGAAATATCAAACGTACAAGAGTAATCATCATTACCATCAAATCCCTACAAAAAAAGGGTACTATTTGATGAGTCTTAATTAACTAACCTATGAGCTTATTGAAGACCTTATTAAATGTGTATTTTACCATTGGATTTACATTAAACAAATAGAATATAGCGCGTTAAACAAAATATAGTACATTATTGTCGACATTTACGTTGTCCCATTTTGTATGACAATGGGTTTCATATAAATAAAATCGGTTTCTTATTTTATTGCATTGTCTATTATTGTAAAATGTTACATTGTTGATTAATTAATATAGGTATGATTTATATTGTTGCAAATAAAGAGGTTTACTTCGTTGGATAACATGTTAAAGCAATCATTATATCAAAAAAAAATTAAAATATAAAATCAACGTTATTATGAAAAATGTTTGATTTCAAGGTGATAAATAGAATTGTTTGAAAAAAAATTAACAATATACAAATCGGTGTACTATATTCCTTTCAAATCACTAAATGGTGTGTGACATAAAAATATACACTGGTGTATTTTTTGAGTGATAAGCATTGGTGCCTGTTAATTACATTATCTCATTGTTGCTAACAATTATGAAAAACAATAAATAGTGTATGACATAAAAATACACACTGGTGTATTTTTTGAGTGATAAGCATTGGTGCCTATTAATTACATTATCTCATTGTTGTTAAAAATTATGAGAAACATTGTTACTTAAAAAAAAAGCATATGATTTTATTTATTGTTTCAAATTATTACAATGTGCATGATAACAACACCCACCGTTGCATCAAATATATTATACACATCAATGTTTAGTAATAAATAATGGCCCATCATGTAAATATTATATGGGCATCGATCCGCTTTAAAACAAAAAAAAGGATCTTTCTGGTGTGTAATACCTATACATGCACCAGTCAACCATATATGAAAAATACTGACCAAATGCATAATTAAATATAATATCCTCACCGTTCTCAATATATGTATGAAACGGTAAATAATATTTATACAAGCATCGATGCGCCATGTAACAAAAAAATATGAATCATGTCCATAATTAATATAAGAGCAACAATGCATTCCTCCATTGTATGCATTTGTGTGTGTGTCTCACACACACCTTGTTACCAATGCAACCACTGGAAAAAAAAATATCTTCTTAAACTTCCACACACCCAATTTGTTTTAGTTATAGGGAGCATCTATTAAAAAATCTACTAAAACATCCACTAGAAGGTGTTTTACTTTTAGTGAATAATTTGGATGTGTTTATCCAAGTGGATAATGAACTAATATTCCTTACCACTTAAAATTTTGTAATCATTAACAGTCATTTCCATTTAAATTTTTCATGAACTACAACCTAAAATGTGGCCAACCAAAACTAGAATGTATTAGTGTCATTTTCATTCATTCTTGGTATATATTGACTAATATTAAGCCATGTTCAATTATGCAAGCTATTATTATTGATATCATATCATAGTTACTTTGATGGAAATAACATTATCTTTAAGAACTTATTTTCTAGAATAAACTAATATATGGAAATTCATGTCTTTCATGAGTTGGAAGTGGAAGGAGATGTATACCAATCTATTATGCGATAAATTTAAGGATCCATAATTCCATCAATGGATTTCAATATTATTCTATTAATATCTGTATGAGCTTGTTACCCATCCACTATCCCATGAACTTATAAATCAATGCATTTAAAAAAAAATAAAAGTCTTGCATCTTGAAGATGAGGTGGGGATTTTATATTTGGAATATATAAACATTTCATCATAAAATTGATCTCTTTTTACAATAAGATATTGAATCTCTACTATTCACAAGATAAAATTGTATTTAGATCTAGTTCCTTCATGGTGAAATATCAAAGAAAACCACTAGCCTACCTAGGAACCTGTCTCGGGTGTTGATATATTTGTAACTTCAAAAGATATTATCATGTATATTATCATTGTATGTTGTTGTACTCCCATTGGAGATGTGTTTTCCTCCTTTTGGGATGTATTTATTCTATTTAGACCTTGAGTTACAACCTCCATTGTAAGTCAGGGAAATAGTCCACAGTGTGACATCATGTAATGTGTATTTGGAGTCTCTCTAGGAGAAGTCAAACTTGTTAGTGAAATAGGTCATCCTCATCATGTAAAAGGTTAGTCACTTGATTAGTTTAAATAGGGAGGCACCCTCCCTCATTTATACACACCTCACACTCTCTCAAGTTCGCATGATAGAGAGACAAAGAAGGGAGGATAGATATATAGTTGACGAATACTTCTTATTACTGGAATTGCTAATCTTATGACACAACCTTTGTGACTTTACTATGATGAGGAATTTTGTGGGGTTTTATCCTTTATGGTTTCCCGAGTGAAAATATTCGTGTCTTGTGTATCTTTTATATCTTATGCATCTATATGTACTTATTATTCTTTCAGACAAAGACACTTATTAAGCTAATAAGATCTAGAAAAACTAACATGGTATCCGAGCCTCTATGAAAGAAGGAATTGGGAAACTACAGAAACTAGGGCTTCCTACTTCAAGGTGCTCTCTCCACATATCATAATGGAAAAAGGGCTAGGATAACTCACCTCAGTAGGGGGCCTCATTTGGTGGAAGTAGTTTCGTATTTGAATAAGTTTCATTTTTGAACCGATCATTAGTGCCAGCAGAAACTAGGGCATCAAGTTTCGAAGGCTTCCCACCTCAATATTCATAAAGTGACCTTGCTGAGCAACTTGCCTCAAGGAGGTGCATCTTTATGTCCAAACATAATTCCCAAACTGCAAGTTTTTGAAAATTAGGGTTTCTCTAACAAGCCCTAGGTCATCCAGCTCCGAAAACAGGTCGAACACCTCAAATTAGTATAACTAAATCATTTTTTATTTCCATTTGAGGTTCTCATTTGAAAAGATGACTCACCATACTCAACCTGAGGACAGTATTGGAGGGGTTGATAACTTTCAAGCATAGAAGTATAGAATCTTCCCGATCCTTGAAGAAAATTATTTGGATGAGTATATCACTGAAGGAGGTTCCAAAACCAAAGGGAGATGAGGCTAAGGTTTCTCATAAGAGAAGAATTGATAAGGATGAGAAAATCATTGCATATTCTATTAAGGATCACCTCATCTCCCATGTGTCTTCATTCAATACATCGAATGAAGTATAGGGCGCGTTGGAAAAGATGTTCGAAGGAAATAACATCAACCAAAATATGACTTTGAGGAACCAGTTGAAGAATGTTAAGATACATAAATCCGAGACTATACAGTCTTACGTCACAAGGGTTTCTCAAATCAAATAACAACTTGAAGTGGTTGAATAGAATGTCGAATAAAGATAATTTGTAATGACTACCTTTAATGGTATCCCTAGATCATGGGACTCATTCATTCAAGGAATTTCTAGAATAAGGAGGTTGATATATTTCAAGAGACTACGAGAATAATGTGCACAATAAATATCTCGACTCGTGACAAGAGAAGGGAAGATGGGAGCAACTGAAGATCAATCTCTCACAGTTCACACCAGGGAGAAATTGAAGAACCAGTAGAGATAATCATTGAGAAGGACTCCCATAAGAGGAAACCAACACGGCCACGGGAGATTATATGAGAAGCAACAAGGTATGGCACTCCAGAAGGAATACCTAGAGAGAGAAGAAGGGTAAAGCCCTACAATAGCTATGTGGCCACAATTTGATTAATTTCACAGTAAATACAATTTCTTTGTTAAAAAATGAAAACAATTTGATTATGGAGTCCACCTTTTGTATTTGAGACTTTTATTTCTTTCTGTGATGTTCTATGTTTGCAATGACGCCCTTAGTGGTAGTTGTTGCTGTCGCTTTAAGCATAAGTTTGTGCTATTACTAAAACTCAGGAAGTATTAATTTTTTTCCCCCTATTCACTTCCTTGATTTAGTTTTCTATTAATCGGGACTACCAATAAGGAAAATCAATGCATATGACAAATACCAGATATTAAATAAAAAAGATACATGAAGTGTGGAAAATCCACAGAACTTGTTTGATGCATCATTTTTTATTACAATGATGAGTACTTCCTTAAGGACTAGAATACTTGTCCTTTGTTGCCAATAACTTGCGATCGCCTATTTTTTAGTATGATTAAAAATTCACAGTAAATAAATTAAGTGGCTTTTGGCAACTTAAGGACTGCAGTAGAAAACAATGTCACCGATAATTGAGAACTGGAAAATGTATTAACGTAACCTAAAGAAGTACATGAATTATAAGAAATGCCTTATCCAAGAAAAGGAAATAGTTCCAATTTTCAAATCTACCGAAAACAAATGCGATTTTATGTAGTAAAATAGGAATACTGATGGAGGGAGAAGAAAATGAAGGTATATTTTATGATAAAGTTGATCCCAAAAATTCTGACGAGTCTCAGAATTCTTTAAGTTTGGGTATCAAATAGGATAATTTGGGAAAAAGGAAAACAAACATGTGCATAAAAACAAGAAAGGCCCTTAATATGAAAGTAGAAGAATAATATAACATAGGGAAAAAGTTAGTAGGATCAAGCCAGCAAACAAAAGTTGATGGAAAAGGAGGTATTTCTATGCCCCTCAAAGGAACCTCTTCCAGGTATTATTTCCTCAGTCCTTCCGTGGTCCTTGCCCTTTTATGGAAATCTCTGATAACGCTTAGCAATGAGGATAAAGCAACGAACATACCTATCAAGTGTCGATGAGCTTTCTATACCAGCGACAAACAACTTCGTCCCTAGTATAGCAATTTGTTGGGATTTTCTTTTTTAAATTTGCGTACCGTCGCAATAGAAAAACACACTTCGTCGCTACACCAACGAAGATTCGTCCCAACCCTGTTCACACCTGATGAACCAAAATCTCTACAGCCACTATCTGCCTCTGCCTTCTCTCATCCGTCCAACAAAAAGAATCCCATATCCAATCTTCTAATTTAGGATTTCTTTACTTAACTATTCTTAAATTCCATTCCTAGATTTTTGCTTTTTTTATTTTCTTTTATTTGCGATTTTTGTGTGTGCAATGTGTTAATATTTAGAATCTTCTTTTATTTGTTTATCATGATTTATTTTTATTTTTATTTTTATGTCATGAGGTTTCACTGTAGCCCAAGTTCATAAGCAAATCTCTTTTGATGTCCTTGAAATATTTGTTTCATACCTTGCGATTGTGTATGAGAGATCGATAGTCTCTATATTTGCACAACCTGATTTCCTACGCTTCTCTTGCATGCCCGATATTACATTGCATCTAACCACAATTTTTCCATCTGGTTTCTGCATTCACTTAACACTCATTCAATAGTTAATGGAATCTAATTGGAGATTCTTTAAGAAGACCATATTCTACTTTATAACAGATCGTAACATAGCATCTTATATCCTCATTCACCATTATTTCTAAAGCAAAGCGATAGCAATTCGAGGATAAGTTTTTACCTCATGTTTATGTTCATTTAGGCTGCAAGCTCAAATGCTATTGCTGTGCACACCTGTAGGGGAAGCATCAAGGGTCTGTTCCTATTGTTTTTATGGACCCAAAACTTGAGAAGTTCCCATGAATCCATTGTCCCAACCAAACGATTGTTCTTAGTTAACAGCAATTTGTTCATAAAAGTGTTAGCAGTTGTGCCTTACTACTAACATTCATTTGGCATATTTTTGTACACCTGCATAATCCTAATAATATGCATTTTTAATATAGTCATCCTTTTAGCATCACTTATGTTCTTAGTTAGATTTGCACATAATGAATTTAGCTACACTTGCTAGGATTTTGGGAAAATATATTTACTCCTTTAAATGATTTATTTGTCAAAATTCATTGATAGCTACCTTGTCCCCTAAAAATGGTGTAAAGTCAAATTTTTGCTTACTTTACATGACATGATGGAACTTCTAGCAAGAGTGGAAACATTTCCGTATAAGTCACCCTTTTTTATTTCTTTCTAATTGGAAAACAGAAGATACAGAACATTAAATCCTTATTCAGCAGTTCCTTACCAATATGTATCAGTTCGTTATACAATTTTAATCATTGCTCAATACCAAACAAAAGGTACAGAACTTTAAATTCCTATTTACCAGTTCCTTATCAATCTGTATCAGTTCATTAGCATCCAATCCAACTATTAATGTAAGCCCTAGAGGTTACTTCTCAAATAAATTTATTTGTCTTGTGCGCCTTTATACAGACTTCCATACCTTTACCAAAACTTTTGTGTAACTCAAAAGGAGAGGATACATTTGTCTTAACCGTGGATAAAACATCTTCAAAATAAACAAAATATCATCATAGCTATATACTTACCTCGTTGGGCCTCACCTTAAAGTGGAAAGGCTATTCCTGCATAATTACAAGGTCAACCAATATATATAATTACTTGAAGTTGCTGCATTTTAGAGTACTTGTGTTGTAGATACCTGTTATCTCAAGCCAACTTGATCGTTGATTTACAAAAATGAAATAGGTAGAATCATTTTTGAGCCCAAATAGTCCCGAGTGTTTCGACCTATGCTCTGATACCATATGTAGTGCCCCTCCTATACCTAGGTGCCAATGTGTGCAGAGATTTTATTTTTTTACACTATTACTACAAAGGAGTCAAATCTATTAGCAGCAACCTTGTTAAGAAATATTCATGCACATTGTAAAAAATCATTTGAGAATTATCTTTAACATGTTATCATCATAGTTCCCCGAAAACAGTAGAATAGTAAGATGACAGTAACATGCTTTAACTAACTTTTACAATATTACTTTCCTGTATCGATCCAGAAAGTGGTAAGAGATTTTCCTCAGTTAATTATCCATTGAAATAAAAGATACCACCACTCTTGGGTACTTGGATAATGAAAATTGAGTGTATTGCAAAATCAGCCTTTTCATTTAAAATAAGCCCTTCCCTTTATTTCTAATGCTCCATACTTATAATAATTATCAAGGGCCTTACAGAATAAAAGTCTTCTCTCCTGCTAGACTGTCTATTGTCTTTATAAAGATTAAGAAACAATCTTCCCTAAACATTCCTTCATAGACATAAAATAATTCCTCACCATGAGAATAAATAAAAAGTAATTATACCAAAATCATCTAAGATAACAATTGTTAAGGACACTCAACTTGTGACATCCCGAATGAACTAGAATTTATCCTTGAAACTATTTTTCTCTACTTCACGAAGACTTAGTTACACCCATTGGATTAAGCTCATTCTTACATTGTTTGACCATAAATACATCCTTAAGGAATACCAAATGATAACATGCATATTCTTTATTTTTCCATGTGATCCTTATGCTACTTTGCATAACTCTTAAACCAACTTAAGTCATAAGACACATTTCATACTACAAGCAAGGGATACGAGGAGGTCAACTTGATTGCCTCCATTTGTCACTTACTTTACAACCAGTTTATATAGGAGACATACATAATTACATGTATATTATGTTCATTTATAATTTTCCATGGGTTCATTTCAAATTACCTTGAGTTCTTGTCATTTCAGGATGATTCACTACTTGTCCTGCAAGCATTTCAATAATTCTTATACAATCACAACTAGGAGACCTTTCTCTAGAATTCATAAGTTATTCAATCATAGGCATGGCAGATACAATGCTTTGTTCAACAATTTTAGTTATGCATGAATAAAACCATATCACCAATCTTATAGCAAGTATTGCACTTCCACGCACCAACAAGAGGCGAAGGGACAAGAATCCCCAAGGCGGTTTCATCACTCGCATCCTCATTACGACTCCTTCCCTGCACTTCACAACTTAGCATTAAAATATTCAACAATTCAAAGAGGAAAATATAAACTCATTTTATAAATGCAGCTAGTCACTTTAACGACTAAGACTAATAACTAGAAATTAAAACCAAATTAAAACTTCATTTTCTAAGTTAAAAGAATGATCTGACTGAAAGCTTCGCTTCGACTTTCCTCCCAACCAACTGACTCTATCTGGTGTGCGTTATTCTGCCTAAAGTCACCCCCGAGCTTGGGCGACGAACCCACTAAGGTCAAGGGAACATCCCCAAGTGTTATAAACATGTTTCATGGTTTGACCATACCAATTATCAACACAGTGCTAACCAGCTACCCATATCGGGTGCCATTACTCTGGTCTGTACCTAGTATAAAACTCACTTATCTCTCCACCATTCACTCTATTTTTCCCTAGTTCTATAGCCACGATTTATAATAAAGCACAACTGTATAACCAAAAGCATCATCACTGAAATTTTTATCAAACATCATTAACCTCAATATATTCGATAAATTACATTCGTTCTCAATCTGATCTTGACAACCTGGATTTATATATTTCAACAAGCACCTTGATTAGGAGCTATACACTAGATTATAGTGCCCAATTTGGGGAGCTTCCCATTTTGCTAAATCATTTTAAAATCTCCATTTTTATGCCTATCTTCACAAAACTAAGTGGTTTCTTGTGTCTATCTACATTCACTGGTTACTCTTATGGTTACTCTTATGGCTGTACTAATTATATATGTCAACTAATTCATTTTATTTTATGTGGATTTGTTGTCAACGGCCTAGAAAAAGGTGCATACAGAAAAACATTGTTACTGATTTCAAATCTTTTGGGGTACAAAGAGGGAACAACTAATAAGCAGCGCATTGGGTAAAATCCATTGGGCTGGATCTGCCTCAAGAAAGAGGGATGCAGGCAATGAACTCCAATAGCATAAAGTATAAAAATCAAATCATAACAAGCTTTACAACTACAAGGGGCCTCTTTCAAATTGATTACACCAGAATTTTGCTTGAATCTTTATTTTATAAGCTGTGCAACAAATTAGGTTTAGAAGCCTCTCATACCTGGATAACCGTGATCACTGTTCCTGCGAACCGTCCTAGCACAGTGATTCTTCCAAAGTGCAGAGTATCCAGATCTCGCAAAAGAATGTAGCTTCAATATCAGTGGCTTCAATCCAATTGGATATGCCCTTTCCGAACCAGAGCCGTGCAACGGAAAGTATAGCGATTGAGATTGCAGAAAAATATACATGGTCAACAACAAGAAGATATTCAGATCGGGTGTAAAACGAAGGTAGCATTCTGTTGTGGGTCTAATTAAATTCGGTGTAAAACGCATGTAGCATTCAACTGTGGATCTATTCAGATCTGGCACAAAAACGCTAGTAACTTTCAGCTGTAGAAAGATACAAAATAAAAGACACTGGATCCAACCCAATCGTAGAGGGTTACACCATTTCAGATCTGGTTCAAGTCGAGACATGTGCGAATTAACACAACCAAATCCAATCATAAGCAACATTAAGTCTATAAAGCAGGAATTGTTGTCAATATTTAGTTCTAACTGGGTTTTCCCAAACCAACACTCTTATTGTGGCACATAATACATCTTTGGCATAAACCACATGCTTATCTGATGCCAACTCAACATAAGAGGATTATCTAAAATGGTTCTGGTTCATTCTAATCAAAGATCTTATTCCACAAACACACATAGGGT
>LPNX011194418.1:124333-136948 GCA_001517045.1 Pseudotsuga menziesii | reverse complement strand
CTGCTGTTTTAAGAGTTTATCTTTTATCTCAAAAATTATTGTAGATAATTTAGATGCAGGCTTGCTTGAATCTTCTAATGATTTTGATGAACTCTTGAATTCTACAGGATGTACATAAGGAACTTTTACAGCTGCTGGTTTCTTCCCTTTTCTGCTAGATTTCTTAATTTCTGGATTTTTCTCAGGAGATACATCATCTAACACAGTAACTTCATTTGTGTTTAACCTGGGATTGAGAAATTTTTTCATGTTCAGTCTTAGCTTGTTGGTTGACCTAGTTTTAGGTCTAAAATATGATGCTTTCTCTCCTGGCATTTTCAACTCCTTTCCTTGATGCTAGACAGCAACCAACTCTACTATTTCAAGTTTACCCTTCTTTCTGTTAGGTTTTGTTGCTTTGCTGCCTGAAGAAGGACTCTCTCTGTAGGTTTCAGCTTCAACTGTAGTTTTTTCTACCTGCTCCTCTTCTAAAAGGTAACCTTCATCATCAGACAATACAGTAATGGGGCTTCTCTGTTTGACTTGCAATTCTTCTTCATGCACAACCACCTTTTTTGTATCAGCATCTTTCATTTCATGAGGGACCTCTGTTGGTACCATGGGCTGTAGCAGCTGCTTTTGGTCTTCAAACAGTGAGTACTTGCCTTTGCTACTAGCTGAAAATACTTTAGGTCTATTATCCTTTTCCACCTGCTCTGATGCTTCCTCAACTTTGACCTCTGGCTTATCTTCAGGTTTAGACTTTTTACCTAATTTCCTCATCAAAACCTTACCTTTATCAGCTTGCCTTTTAGGTTTCTGATCTTCTTCTTTGGTTTGAAAACCAGACCAAAAGATAAAAAAGTCCCATGTATTCCCTTCATGTTACAAAACAGTGTTGATGATTAACTTGATTAGTCCATGATGAAAAATTGACTGAGATGTATGGTCTTCATGTTGCTTAACCCTACTGGACATTTTCTGCAAGCTTCTCAGAAAAAAGAATGGCAAGTTCATCTTTGACACTCCCACCATGTGTTGCAAAAACCTGAAATGGTACTTGAATACATAAGCGTACCTGCCTTCACAAGTAACATAGCTCTGCAGTATCCTGATTGGCTCAACCCACTCTCTTCTGAAATGTTGAATAAGGATGTCTTTATTCCAATCAGGAGTGACATTTGGCAAAAGATATCTTTGTGGATCAAAGTCAAAAGGCAGCTTCTTGAACCATGGTTCACCCTCATTTTTAATCCCTGTGGCTTCTGAGATCAGTTCCACTGTCAGCTTGAATTTGAGAGCATTAAAGGTCACCATATCATTTTTTAAACCTTGAGCAAACTTACAAGATACTTCTGCATTATATACATCTATCTTCTTAAAAAAGTCCATCCAACCTGCTTGCTGAAACAATTCAACACATCCAGGGAGGTTTTCAATCCACCCTACATTAGTTGGCTCTACTCTGTTCACTTTACCACTTTTTCCCATTGTTTCATGAAAAACTGAAAGTTGTATGATTTTCAGTAGATGGTCTATGAACTGCTTTTCCTCAAGCCTCTTAACAATTCCCTGCAATTTTCTTGATAGACCTGTTTGTTCTTTTTCAGAAAACAAAATAAATCTTACCAACAGGTGGAAGAATTCAAATCACCCAGAGCTTCAAATGCTCCTTCATCAAACTTGAGAGTAAGATTCAATCATGAATGAGACTGTCACAACAACAAAATAACACTGCCCATATTTAAGATGCACAATAAACCATAATGTCAAAATGTTTTAGGCTACAGGCTACTCAAAATCCTCATTTTAGGGTTAAGGAAACTAGATACAATGTATAATATACATTCAGATATGACATTCTCCTTCAATACAAACTGAGTTAAGTCATAGAAAACAACACTTAGATCAATTTAAGTATCCAGGCTTCTCAATGCAACTGAGGACTGTCACTGAATGTAGCTGTTCTAATTCCAGTATTGTATTTTAATCCCTGTGTATCAATACCAGTATCAACTTTCAAACCCCAACTTCCTCACAGTTTCAGACTTTGCAGATGTAATATCAACCATAGGTTTCTCAACTGGAGACTACTTGTAAGGTAGATGAGCAAACAAAATCTTCTGCAATATATTCACATTAGCTTCCTGTAGCCTTAGTACTGAAAATGACATTAGGTCTGCCAACAATCCTAGTCATTCAACTCATTAAACTTAATGTGCATAATTATCAGAGCTTTTGGTATATTTTGAGTGCTAAAACATAAATAGCTTTCACCTCAGACCGTTTTGAACTTCAATAACTGGATAGTTCAAACCTAGGGTTATTTTTCAGTGCTTTGTTCAACAAAACTTGTCAAACTGACTCAAACAACTATTTCTTTGGTTAAAATCTCATTTAAAAGCATAATTCATCCTCTCCATCAATCAATTTTATAGAACGATCTCCACCGGAAGAAACCCTAAATTGATGGACATTTCTTGGTGACTGCGGAATACCTGCTGATGCTCCGCTATAGCTGCTCTAAATCTGACTCTGAGTTGTTTAATGGCTAAACAGGTGTCTTGATATGTTTAATTTGATTACAGATATGAAAATAGAGAAGCCCTAAACTCCAGGTAACCTTCATAAACCTCGTCTCTGTTCTGCAATGACATAATCCATCCTTTTCGCGGTTATGGTTACTCCACGAACCCTGTTTCCTTTGATAGTGCAGGTAAAAGGCAAATCATGCCACATTATACCGATATTTGCTGCTAACTGTCAAACCAAACCGCATTAAGAGTAATGATGGTCATGATTTTCTTCACGACTTAAAACCACCTGGAATCATGTTAAATCTGAAGCATACACGTACCAAACAACTCACAATATGGGATTAGTCATTCATCGATTGAAAACATCACAAAATTTTGCTTAAAAATTGGGAAAAAGAAGGCCGCGATATTCTCGTAGCGCGCCTTTGGTGATTTTTCGCTCCAGCGCTACAAGAATATCTTTAGTGCTATTTTTTCGCTCTTTTTCAGCTTTTGGACACTTTGTATGAAGTTTATAAAACTGCTTGAGTGGTGATCATGCCTTATTATGCTCAGAATAATCATTTGTGAATCCATTTTTGATATAGTGACTTTTAAAATCCTTCAACAAAAAACAAACCTATGGCTTAAAACTAAAATTTTCAAAAACAAGATCAAAATTTCATGTAAACACTAAACAAAATTTCCTAAAGGAGGAGAAATCAAAACAAAGTAAATGACTAAATTGAAAGAAAAAGAAAATCAAACCAAAATTAAAGAAACAAAATCAAAATTTGAAGAAACCAATTACTGACTAAACACGTACTATTCCCTATAGTCACTCATCTCGGGTCTGGTATCCTAATAGGATCGCTAACCCTGGACCTAGGAGGAACACGTGATGTAACTTCCACCACTGGGATGGAAGGTGCAATGTGAATAGTGCTCCCAAACCTCTCTGCATGGTAAGGAATGAGAGTGCCCCCAGGCATAGTGTTAGGCTCGAACTCAGATTCGACATGAAATGCCAAATCATGTGTAGGAAAACCAGACATACCATAACTACCATAGCTAGTGCTTGCGGGTTCAAAATGAGTCTCGGCATCCTCCAGCATTCCATACCGGTAATGTGTCAATGGGGTATGAACCCTAGAGTGAGTAGGTCTATCATGAAAGGTTCCTATCTTAGAAATCACAGGACCTAACTCAGCCAAGTTGGGTGAAGGATTGTAAGTAGGAGTAAACTCCCCATCGTCTACACGAATGGGAGAAGGTGGTTTAGGAATATCCTCTATATGGTCTCCCATGGTGTGTGAATCAATGTGAGAAATAGTCCGCCTGGATTGTCTAGGTCTCTCTCCCAAAGGAGGAGGAGAAGTAGAAGGCAAAAGTCCTGCTAAATGATGAGAACGGTGAGGATCCGTACTCGAATCCACAATGACTCAAAAAATAGAAAAGACTCTCTATTTACACAAACCCTAGGCAAGCTATCATGCACAGAGCAATCACTAATAAAATCTAAAGCCAAATGCAAGCAATCAAGGGCAAGATAAGTGAGCTCCTGAATGAAGTAGGTATGTCTCGCCTAGGAGAGGCTTGAGACTCCCATACACAACAAGTGGAGGTACGTAACCAATTATTGTGGCCCTCAGCTTCAACACGTAAAGAGACTATGCTGTCCGACCCCAACCTGGACGGGACACCCACAGAATAACCCTTGCAAAGTACCCCCTCGATATCCTAGGGAAGGCCACTAAGGTCACCTCAATATAATCAATGCTTAGGTGGACAGTCGCAGGCGAGATTGACCGTATGGGCAGGGTAGAAAAGTCTGAAACTCTCGAAAGAGCCCCCAGATACGAATATAATCCTATAAATATCTCCGGTGCTACTCAGTTATGACTAGGGGTCATCCCAATCAATAACCGCTCACACTGCCTTGTGCTTGACTCCCTTTTGAGAGGAGGATCCTGAGAAACATTAGTTATACACAGGATTTCACACACTCACTTGGACAGACACATACATGTTGTTGTTTAGTGATCTTGGAGAATTTACTCACAATGAACTATTCCAAGATCCTAAAACCTAAGCTTGTTGGTGCACCCTATAAAAGAAAAGAGTGTAGTTCATTTTAATTAAGCGTTGATTTTAATTGGCTTTATTACTCAAAAGAGGGATATGGCTGTGCAACTAATGGTGTCATGACGCAACATGAAGTAAAATGCACACCTAACAATCAATGCAAATGCATTGTTTCCATGAAAACATGGTATGCTACTACGTGAAATGCACAATTTTTCTTCAAAAGATGAATGCAAGCTTTCCTATATGAAATCCTAACTAATACTCCAAAGCAAATCTAGTGCAAGTACAATGCAAAATGCAAAATGAAATGCATGATGATAAGCAAATGTTTTTGGATTTTTTGAATTAAAATGAGATACAAAAAGAAAAAGAATGATTCTACAACCCCTAGACTCTGCAAGCACACTCAAACAGCACTCAAGCAAAGCACTAAGGTAAAAGAAATCTAATGCACTAATCCCAAACAAAAAATAAAAAATGCCAGGACAAGAACCTTCTTAAAAAAAAAATTTAGCCTAAAAAAATGTCTCTGGTCAGAAATAGAGGTATAAACAGATTCAGGCAGTGCCAAAGGAGACTCATCAATCATTAAACTTCACCTAGAAACCATTTAACTTCCACAAAAAGTAAAAACTAAGGGCATACGCTACTGTTCGTAGTAAACCCGCGTGTATACGGGGAAATCGCAGAGAAACCCGCATGTATACGCGACTATGAGTTAAAAATTCATGTACAGGAAGAAAGGTGCATAAAATGAAGGCAAACAAACAAGATGAAACAAACTTCACACCAATCAGACACTACCAGGCTAACATGCCCCCAGACCCGACACATAAACAAGAGAGAAAGAGCAATTCAAATTCATTGAATGCCGATAGAACAATCCCCAAAGGACAACTACTAGGAACTCCCCAGCGGAGTCACCAATTCTGTTACGAAGAGAAATTCCTATGGTTAGGGGTACCAAAACAGACATCTTGACTCCATAAATCAATCTTTTCCAATATGCAATAGAAATTAAATGTCTAACACTAAAGGATTAGACCTCGTACCTTATTCCGGATGGTTGAAGTACATCCCTGTTGAGCTTTCCAACTTCAGCTTGAATTGATAAATTACTTCCTCAACAACAAGTAAACAATACAAGCATTCTATATATCATGGTGTTAGATCTATTATAGCATATATAATCAATAATGTATAAGAATTTGACATAATCCCATGGATAAAATATTCATTCAAACACACATTATTGGACATGAAAAGATATTTCTATTAATATAAATTAGAGATTACAATAGATACAACCTCTGACAGCACGTCTGGGAACCGGAGAAACTAAATCCCCCACTTGGGCCTCCACCACCTCAATCCTCCATCTCTCGATAGCAAGCTCACAAGCAAAAGGCAAGCTTGGGAAGAACACAAAAGTGCTCCAAGGGACAAAGGGATGCAGACTCAAGCATAAGTTCCAACAACAATGGACTATAGTTTCTTTGCTCTCAATTCTCTCTTCTGCCTTCAATGTACCAAATATTTCCTTATATAGCTTTTCAAAGGGGTAATGAAAGGTTGAATCCGAGCGATCTCAAGGCATATGGAAGGCCAGGAGTCAAGTGAGTCGGATCCATGTCAAGGAAAACTCCAAAAGGATTTGTATTTTGTACACATCCCGATGTACGCGGTTTCAGAGGTCAAACCCGTGTATATACACGATTATAGGTTTAAAATTTGCATGTATCATTTTTCACATGTTTTTAGGGATGATAAAGGAAACATCAAAGGAAAAAAAAAGGTCTAAGGGGTCTAAGGAGTCTGCAACGGGACAGGGGAAGGCCATACAAAGTGTGATTCACCTGGAGTGGTAAAATCAGTTATAACAAGTGTCTGTCGGGCCCAAGTTGAGAGATGATTTTGCACTTAAGGTTCTGATTCAGCATCTTATGTTTGCTATACATTGATATCATAAATCATAGGATCCAAATGAAGGTCATCACCCCCATTTACATCATCCAATTTTTAGTGGAATAGGAAGAAAATTCAAGAGTTTTCTCCTTCACTAGTTCTACCTCCTGAAGACGTTCATCGAACTTGACACTCCTTTAAATGATGATTTGTTTTGTTTTGATATATAGTAGCTTGAAACCTTTTGATTCATCAGTATATACAATAAACAAACATTCTATTCTTTGCGGTTGCAAATCCCTCCTTTTATCAAGTGGAATTCGGGCCCATGCAGTGGACCCAAACACCCGCAGATTCGATACATCCCGCTTATGTTCGAAGTATGCCTCGAAAGGGGTCTTCCCTTTCATAGATGAGTGTGGAACTCTATTCTGAATATATTATACAACATTCCTTGCTTCATCCCACAAATTTGCAGCCAACATATTTGATTCCAACATACAGGTGGTCATCTCCTTGAGAGACCGATTCTTCCTCTCCGATACACAGTTCTGTTGGGGAGTGTAGGGGACTAAATGCTAGATTTGAATACCACTTTGGGAACATATATATAGTAACTGATTACTGACATACTCCCTCCCATTATCAAATCTCAAGATCTTGATCTTTTGGCCAGATGCATTCTCAATCAAGGCCTTTAATTCAGTGAATTTTTCCAAGAATTCCGACTTCTTTTTGATAGAAAAGACGCATGTGTATCTGGAAAAGCCATCAATGAAAGTCAGAACATACCTTGATCCATTCATGGATGTGATAGGCATGAGACTGCTGATATCAGAATGTATCAGTCCCAAGATGCATGATGCTCGGCTTGCCTTCCACCGATCGAACTTATGCTCAGGGTGCTTTCCAACAACACAGCTCTTGCAAATTCCAGTGGTAGCTTTGATTACCGAGAGGCCTTCAACCATAGAATTCTTCTGTAATTGCTGAAAGTATTTGAAGTTCAGATGGTTGAACCTCTCATGCCACAGTCTACTAACTTCATTTCCATGAGTCAGCAATGCGGTGGGCTTTGCATCCACCAAAAAATGGGAGAACTCGTAGGCTTTTGCATGATGGTTTGCAAGGCCTTTTGCTACAAGTTTTTCAAATGCAATTTTTGTGATCTCTACATAATCCGGGATAAAGGATAATCTCTTGGGCACTCTCGTATGTGTCATTTGATAAAAACTTAGGAGGTTTGATGCAAGAGATGGTACATACAGAACATTGAAAAAATAACCATGATCAAGATCTACAGTACCTTGTCCTTCGGATATGATTGTGGAGTCATCTCCCTGTTGTAATGGATAATTCACCTAATAACCTAGGTCTGGGGGTTACCAACATACTATGACCTTGCAGACAATTTGATTATAAAAGCACAAATAGGAAATAGGGAAGTAGCAGGAACTTACTTGTAATAAACGAAGGTTGATCCAAGCTAACTCCTTCCTCTTTGCTCTGCTCCTACAATCTCCAGGATAATTCCTCCTTCAACCTGTTAACAAAGGTTCTTCCAATATACAGTATGATTCATATATAAAGATGCAGGTTAGGCAAATCACATATTATGATGAAATATAAATATTTACCAAGCCACAACACATGAAACACAATATGGAAGAAGTAATCTGCTTTATTAACAATAATAGAGGGAGTTTAGGTTACAACCCAATGTCTGAACAAGGGACTCCTCTGTCACCAAAGGACTCTGAGTTTCTCTGCTCTAAAGGTTCTGTAGAAAATCCACCAGCATAACTTTGCTCTCCAAGTATGAATATGCAAAACCCTCCCCAAGGCCTCTATTTATCTGAAGGAAATGAGGCAGTTCTCGAAGGTTAGGGAGGTTATAGCAATTAATGGGATTAAGGTAAATGAACAACTAATCTCCCATTAACTCGTATTTTTTAAAACTAATTTTGAGGAAGATATGCGTGGGTCTGTAGTAAAGCAACCCGCGCATCATGCGCGACTCTGTACAAGAGCAACCCGCGCATAGATGTATGCGCGACCTGCTGAACATAACACTCGCGCATATGCGCGATATGCCAATAGGGATAGTCGCGCATGCACTCAAAATCTCAAAATAGCAAAGTAACCAGCTGGGCATATGGGTAATGTATTTCATCATCAACCAAGGTATAATGAAACTAGGCAAACCTCAATCCATAAGTGTCCTTTGTGTGCCGACCTGAGGGATGTCAGCACTCGGACGAAGAGGTGCCAATCAGCTGTATAACACTCCCATGTGGATGGGAATGGATTTTCTAGTCTCCAAAGATGAGAAGGAGTCTCTTTCAGCCATCATGTGGTTCGAAGCTCTGGAATCTATCAAGAGTGATTTGGACTTCGAAGTTCTTTCCATTAGGCCATGACCTCTTTCATGCTGTGGTTCTCGATCTAGCTGATCTATCCTTCGAAAGATTTCCAGAAGATTGATGTGATTTTTCTCAAGAAGATAAGTAGCTTCATCAAGTTTCTTTTTCATGCAGGCATGTTCAAGGTGAAATCCCTTCCCGCGATATGAACACTTGACTTTTTCCTTCCCATGATGCCCTTTGCTTTTGTTCTTCTTTGAGCCAAAAGGCTCTTCATGCTGCTAGTTTTCAACTTTAGGATTAGGAGCTTTAAAATTGGTTTTTGAGTTCTTATGCAAATTTCCTTTACCCTTCAGATATTTGGGACCCGAGACATAGAGGGTTTGATCATGGGAGGATCTAATGATCCCCATTTGGACAAGCTTATCATGTTCACTTGTTAGGGACTCAATGAAGGCATTGAGAGAAGGCCTCTTCCATCCAGGGGTTGTGAGCTACCCCGCACGGAATGTAGAGACAATCACCGAATAATCAGCTCCAAGTTTGGAGAGTATGGCGAGGATGGGCTGATCATCCTCCTTCTCCACCGTACATTGCTTCAATAGTAAGACAATGGGCTTGAAATTTGTGAAAAAATCATTTAAGATCTCGAAATTGAAAGGTTGGAGAGACATCAAATCGTTTTCAAGCTGGTATACTCTCAAATCATCCTGGTTTCCATACAGGGTTTCCAATTTGTCCCAAATTTCCTTTGGATTCTTCAATCCCGAGAGATGGAAAAGAAGATCTCGGGAAACAAAGAGGCACAAGAATCTGAATGCTTCATCTTTCTTATTCAAGAATCTAGCTTTGTCTGTCACAGAAGCAGGCTCTTCTCCAATGTCCATAATGACCCTATAGAGTCCTTGGGCATAGAGCTGGATCTCCATGTCTCCTTTCCATGAATGGAAATTGAACGGAGTCAAGAGTTCTACTGAAGAATCCATTTCAAACTGCTGGAGCGAATGCTTTCACCTGTTAAAACCTGCAAATCACAACAAAAGGGGAACCGTAAGGTTGGAGATCCTACACATTTTAGGATTTAATCACACCCAGCATAGCTGATCAAGCAAGCTTGATCAACAATTCCTTTACTTGGGGTATTAAGTGGTAATCCTTGGCTTTTGGTGCAGTGCTGGAATTTTGAGCTTTTGCTCAATTTTTCATGCAAGATCTATCAAAAACCTTGTTTTTTAAGAGATCTAAGCTTTGTCCCACTGTGAGCTCTGATACCATATTAATTTGTCACAGTGGTCTAGGAACCGAAAACACAATCTCAGAAAGAATACGGACAAATATGCATAAAATTGGCAAAATGGTGCTACAATGGGAGTAGCAGCTCTATATAATCAATGAATAATTAATAATACAATAAAATGATCATGCAAGGTTAATAATACAATAAAATGATCATGCAAGGTGCATGAATTCCAAGACAATTTGAATTCCCAAGGAGGTCATTCAAATTGAATGAGTGGGTGTAGCTTAACTAACTGTAAGCCACAGTAAACACACTAGTTAACCAACTCATCAAGTCCCGATTGACTCAACTGAGTCCTAACTGAAGTTGGAGTGCAATGAATGAATGAGTCTAACCGAAGGTAGCTTAGACACATGTCAGTGCATGCCAACCAACAAGTGGTAGCACATCATTAACTCCAATGAACCTTGATGAGGTTAACTGAAGTCAAACTAGCCATCAGAGGTGGTTGGTGGTGCCCCTGTTGAATCCAGTTCATTAAATATTAATAAAGTAATAAATATAATGAATGGAGGCACATTCACCACTCAGCTTAACTGATTGTAACCATTAGTTAGCAATTAGGTGCATTTATGACACTTAGATCACTCTCGGAGTGCTCCAGTTGGCCTCCCCAAATGAAGGAGAGGGCTTAGTTGGCCTCATTGGCTGAAGGTAGGGATGGGTGTGCTCATGCTGATGTCATACACTGCTCCTCTGATTCCAATTAAGTCAATAAAACTTATGATAGTGGATTAACAAGGCAAAATTGACCAAATTAAGTGTGCATGGTGGGTAAATGTCTCCAACACAACCATGACCCCAAGTTTTAATGGAAAAACAATATCCTTTGGTATAAGGGGAGGATTTATTTAAATTCAAAATCTAAATTCAAGAGTAAGGTAATGAAGGAATCCCATGACTCACCAACCGCGGGACATGTAGGATTCTTCAAATCTTATTATAATGCAAGAAGGTCATTTTTTCTAGAAGGGAATGCAAAAATATATTGAGCAATATGTGGCAGAATGAGACAAATTCCATAGGAACAAAAGAAAAAATGTTTTAACCCTATGGTTACTCCACCCACTACACATTCCAAACCAAAAATGGGAAGAGATATCAATGGATTCCATCGATGGGTTACCTCCATCAGAAGGAAAGGACAAAATCCTTGTAGTGGTCGATCGATAACCAAATTTTCTCCCTTCATGGCAATAAAAAAAAAACACGGAAAAACAAATTGTAGATTTATTTTGCAAATATATCTACAAATTACACGGCTTCCCTAGTAAGCACATCACTCAATATGAGCTTATCTTACCACCCCAAACATATGCTCAGGATGAAGTTGTAAATAAATGCTTAGAAGCATATTTATGTTGTTTCGTAACATATGAACAAAATGATTGGTCTAAATGGTTACACTTAGCAGAATGGTGGTACAATTCAACATACCACACCTCTTAGAGACGCCAAACCAAATCTTAGAGACGCCAAGCTTACTTGTTGCAGAATCCCCAAGCCTGTTTGTTGAACAAGAAGGGAAAATTCCAATCAATGCATCATCTCTTTGAATCAATAGATTATTTTCCCATTCATCACAATCCTTCTGCTTATTCGATGGACATACTATTTTATAGTATTTTGCCTAGGACTTGGTCATTTATGAGCCACCTGCTCTTTGATGCTCCACAAGGTATATTGACCTGATTTTGGGGAAGATGTAGATCCTCCATCACTTGAGTTCTTACTTAGTAGCTTTCGACATTTGTCGTTTCCCCTAGTGCGTCAACAAACACTCTTTTAATGGCAACTTCAGTTCGGATTCCTCTCTGTTTTTTAATTAATCAATAATAATAATAATCCCATTACATAAAAAAAAATATTCAAAGTAATTAACAACTTAACAATTGTTTGGTGTTGTGGGGGGGCAGAGCAAGTGGTAAAGTGAAATTGTGGAAATTGGTTGTAAATGGAAGGTATCGTGTTCAAATCCCTCCGAATTTACCCGTGCGCCATGGTTCGGGCCCTATGGATGCACCTAGGGGTATAGTGGTAGCGGGATTGGATCCCTAGACCCTGTGTCATACAAGTACCAACTTGTCCCCAGTTCTCGATTCCCCTAGTTTAAAAACAAAAACAAAAACAAAAAAACTTAACAATTGTTTGGTGTATTACAATATCATCATAGTATTGATATGTAGTGTGCAAATTTAGTTAAAGAATGTACTTTTTGTTTCTCGATGAAAATATTACATTTTTGTTATATATATATATAGTTGTAGCTCAAGTGGTTGAGTGTTATAAGTTGTTAGCCAAAGGTCTTGGGGTCAAATCCCCGCATGCCCTATGCCCTAAATAGCTTGTTTTTCTTTCAAAAGAGTAAACAACATGGACTCTTCCATTTAATGTTAGTATTAAATAATTATCATAATTTTTTTTATCAACACTATGTGCATATTTTTATTAATAGTATGTGTAC
>LPNX011194418.1:102859-122049 GCA_001517045.1 Pseudotsuga menziesii | reverse complement strand
TCTGTGAACATTTAGTTTATATTATTTTAAAATATGAAATTATATTTATAGAAACATAAAATATCATAGCATAATTATGTACATCTCTTCAAGACCTTTCCAAGGTTCCGAAGAACTCCAAAAGATGATGCCTAGATAGAAAATTCATGGGAAAAATAGTAGAGCACTTTTTATATTAAAAATAATGCGTGTGTTATTTTTTACAATGTGCATGCATTATAGAAAGATGTGCACATTTTTGTCCTCTCTATCCATCTTGTGTGGGGGTTTGGAAATCATCAAACATACGCAAAAAGGAATGTGCACGTGTTTTTGGGAGCAGATGCACAATTTTTACAATTTTAATTCCCCTGCATTGATATTGAAATGAAATTAGGTCTGAGCTTCATGTGGGAACCCCTAAATCTCTATTAGGCTTCCATGTTGGAATATTAAACTTATGAGCAAATCCTACCAGCCATAGAGACTTAATGCTAAAAACTCATCAAGAGCTAAAACAAGATACAATTTTTCAAAAGAAGTCTAAAAAAACCATATTGGGGTAGCATGAACTCTGGTAGTTTGGGTTGAAAGGGGAAATTCTACGTACGGCCAAATGGTATTCGAAGGAGAGGGTAGAGGAAAAGTTTCCTCACCTTATTTAAAAGAAAATATTAAGCACTAAAAGTCTTCCTAACTAGAGATGTATGA
The DNA here is from genome assembly GCA_001517045.1 of Pseudotsuga menziesii. Classification (NCBI taxonomy): domain Eukaryota; kingdom Viridiplantae; phylum Streptophyta; class Pinopsida; order Pinales; family Pinaceae; genus Pseudotsuga; species Pseudotsuga menziesii. The sequence goes on along the minus strand of LPNX011194418.1, from coordinate 121,359 downwards.
TCCAAATGTAACACCCCGGTTTTGACTCCGTTTGCATTAAATTATATATGATGTAAATGTTGTATTTAATCATGGTGTGGAGCTAAAGGCCAAGGCCCCACCATCGATTTAGAGTTTTACATTTCGAAAATTAAAATCGACGTCGATGGTATTTCGTGCTAGCCATGCACATTATAATTTCGGACATCATGTAAATATACAATTTAATTAAAATACCCACAACCAATTATGTCAATGCAACATTAAAGAAATGGGGTCAAGATTTCCTAAGGATAAGGGGAGGAATATTCAACCCTTTGAGCCAATGGGGAAAATCTAAATGTCAAGGGGAAAACCCATCAAGCTACCAACCACCTTTCTTGTCTTATTCACCCAATCATTTATTTCTGCCATAAGTTGGTTGAGGTAGTTATTGCATGGGAATGGGAAGAGTATGGTAGCCAAGATTCGAATTGGGCAGAGCACCCATTTTTGAAAACGTGATTTGAATCCTTGGGAAAGTAAAAACCCAAAAAACATATTCCCATCATGTCCTCCTCTTCCTCACAGTTTTGGAGCTCCTGTGCATTCCCCATTCACGTTTTGGGAAGTGTTCTTCATTTTCCCCATGGTTGGGAAGTTGTTTTGTTAATGTTCAGTGGCTGGGATCTCGCCTTGGCATTTTTGTGTTGTTTCCTCCTTCACATGGTTGGGGAATTTCATTTTTTGCTGTTGCACAGTCCATGGGAGATTAGGTCCACGAATTGAGGAATTGAAGGGGTCATTTTTGCCCATGTGAATCCCATGGAACATTTTTGAAACAAATTTATCTCTTGGGTCATTTTTCCCCATTCACCATTCTCGAATTAGGCTTCTAGGAGGTTTTTTTCCATGCCCAGAACTTGTATTTTTCTGTGGGTGCATCTTTTGTTTTGGTATGAACTAGTTTGGAGTGGAATTGGGTATGAGCTAGCTTGATAAAATTAGTGTAGGAAGGGAACCTTTTTTTCCATGCCCAGAACTTGTATTTTTCTGTGGGTGCATCTTTTGTTTTGGTATGAACTAGTTTGGAGTGGAATTGGGTATGAGCTAGCTTGATAAAATTAGTGTAGGAAGGGAACCTCACAGACAAATCTAAAGGGGTTGGTTTTCTTCTTTCCACACCCTAAAGAGCACTGGAAGGGAAGACATAGCCCGAGGGACTACGTAGCAGAGAAGGGGATGCTTCCTTGTGTTAGGTATGTGGATGTTTTAGAATCCAGTCCAGATCTGGTGCAGGAATTCCTAGCTCTGTGGTTGAGCTCACTAGCTTAGCAGTTCAACATTTCCAGCTCCTTAGCAGCCTTATAAACCCAAATGTAGTTTTGGCTTGGCTGAATATTGATGTGTATTTGGCTATGTGTGAGCCGGTTGTTGTTCCCTTATTCCTTGTGGGAATCATGCCCAACTTGGGGGTGGTAGTGCTACTGAGATATTGATGAGTGCACTTTTTATTGGCTTGGCTAACATGTTTTATGTTCAATGCATTTTTTATTATGTCAATGTTCATGGGGCTTAGATCCCCGCTTAAATGATATCCCCAGAGCTTGTAGGTCGCATCGTCTCGGGCGGGAGGGGACGTGACACCAATTTTTTTTTAAACATAAACTTAAAAGAGAATATATTAAACAGGTTGTGCACATCCATTCAGTACAAAAAACAATAGCTTAAATATTCTAATAGTTCTGAGGAAATAACAACAAAACTAGGCCATATAGAAGACCTTAACAAGTCGGAAAGAGTCCTAGTATTCCGAATAATTATAGATGTGGTATATATGCGGAAAATTGTTGATTAAGTAAAATAAAAAAAAAACATTTCCTAAAGGGAGATCATTTTGGTTTTCCTAGTTTCCCCACAGGATGGGTGACAGATTCCTCCTCCATTTTCTGAACCGCTTCTCCTGGGTTTTCCTGGGCTCAGATTCCCCGATTCATTTGTATCAGAAGTTGGAGGTCCTCCTGTATACGGTCAATTTCACCCATAATTTCTTTCAGGTTCATCTCATTATCATCAATCCTTGCATCATGACAACTAGTCTGATAGAAAACGTAACTAACATCAACAACTAATTGTTTTACCTCCTTAGCAGTCTCTCTGCTATTTGTGATCCTGATGGAAACTATGTCTAACAGACGTTGGATATTAATCTTCAAATCAATGAAACCTTCATCAATTCTCCTGCGGTCCATTTTCAATGCTAATGGAAGACCTTTTCGTCGACTGTAACTGAAACTCAAATTGAGACTGGAAAAACTACTGTGCGATAGAACCAAGGGAGGGAAAATTTCGCTCCAAAGAAAACCCTACCCTTTGTAGGAAATCCCACTCTTCTCTAAAGAATAGAAGCGAAATTCCAATATTTGCTTCACCCAAACACGACCACTAACTACACGGGAATTGAGGAAAACCTTCTTGAAAGGACTTTCTGCAAGAACTACCTTCAATCACATAGGAGAAAGAATTTGCCGCACAAAAAATTGGATGAAGACGCGCGTGAGCGGTGGAATGCTTGCAAAAGCTTACAACAAGGAGGAGTAAATTTGATAAAACGGGCTATGTAGACCTCCCAGCATCAAGGAAACCAAGCAAAAGGGAACTGGGAACCACAAATCCCACCGTGAAAGAGCTCTGAGACTGTAGAATAACCGACAATGAGAAGACGATAGGGGAGAGTCTCCCTTCTCCAAGCTCTAAGGGAGCGAGTTCATCTTCTTCAATAGAGGGGGAACAAACAAGAAATAAGGAGAATGATCGGCCCAAGGGGAAGGGGAGACAAATAAAACCTCGAGAGGAAGCCATCGTACGCGGAGGGGAGTGGGCTAGAGCGTGTCAACTGAGCAAGAAATTAAGCCAGGAGGGAAGGGGATTGAAAGAAGCGGGAGGCGATGTAAAAAAAGATGATGGTGGATTCCACTTGTCACTTTGGCATGCAAAAGGGCTGCCACCTAAACTCATAACCAAAACAAAAAAGGACTTAATCTTAAGAATAATCATCGAGCAAGAGAGAGTATAGAACAATACAATGAGTTAAGGAATGGGTTTTGGGAAAGGTTCGAGATTATTTATTGAGATGTGGCCTTGATGAAGAGAGGCACCTATATTTTCCAATGCATCCTCTTGAGCATTGTTTGCTCTTAATATGTGGAAAAAATCAATGCTAACTGAAAGAGGAAGATGAGATATTATGTCGTACAACCTTCTGCATTTAATGGAGCCTGAGGAATAACCAGTGATCATTTTGAGAATAACGTAGTGAGAATCCACAAAGACTAACAGTCTTGGGATGGCTCTAATATCTAAGAAGTCTAGTCCCTAAAGTAGTGCCATCCACTCAGCCTTGTTATTCGTCTTTTGGCCCAGCCCCCAAGCGAACGTTTTTATCGTTTGTCCTCTGGGATCAAGGATGATGCCCTCGACACTTACCTCCCCAGTGGACATGACACCAAAATTGATTGCCATATAATATTTAATTTATTTTGGTACATTCTAGGTGGGAAATTGGAGGTATCGACTCATAATGTCCATTTCATGGGTAGGTGTCACTTTGGTGATTTGGGGTCCAAAACTTTAAAAATCTTATTTGACATATTAAACAACCTCTATGTTCATATATTTTTTATATTATCTCCTATTATTTCAACATTGTTCTACACATCTAGTGTTTTCCAATTATGCAAAAAAACACATCAATAAAATGATTTCATATGCAGAAGTTATGCCTCTATTAATTTCATTTATCCTCTTTATAACCATGATACATAATGGATGGCACATCAACTCACATTACTCACACATGTGGAGATACTCTCTTTCGGACTTCACATTGATTCTCTAAGGTCCAACATCCTAACATTAATTAGGGGTTGATGCACGAAAAGACTCCAACACTAACCCTAGATGACTATTGACCTATGTTAGAAATTGAGGAGCTAGAAAAAAAAAGGTTCCATTCTATTTGTATTATTCCTTCAATAGTTAAGAACACTTGTTAGCGTGATTTTAGAGTGGTATAAAGGATGTTGAAAATCTTATAACAGTCATAATAACAACAATATCCATGAAAACTCCATTATCAATTCCCTTTTACTTGTATATTCATTTTATAAATGAGAAGAGACTAGTAGCATATAGGCCTCACCTTTTAGATGAGTTTTTCCTATATTTGGTTTTACAAGGATATATCATCTATTCATTTTTTATCATATGTTACTTTTTTCTTCTTCTTAATGTTAAGTTTAAAATTAAATTTTAATATATTTAATATAATTGTTTTCCCGATTCTCATAACTTATAATATATAATTTTAAAGAATTAAGGTTAAGAACTTGAGTATACACACCATTATATATTCATGTAAATTGTTATTAATTCGTAGATTTTTAATTTTTATGATACAACATTATTACATAGTTAGGAATGATTGAATGTTCTTACTTCATGAAATTTTTTTATGTTACAACATTAAGATGATATTATTGAATGTTTTGTATCTCAAACATAGTATATCACTATTTTGAAATAATCAAAATGACAATTACTCATGTGTGAAAATAATGTTTTGTATAAAAAACATGGTATATCAATATTTTGAAATAATTAAAATGACAATTACACGTGTGAAAATTTAAAGATTTCACAAGGGTTGGAAACCAAATGAAATCTCTAAAGCATATATGGTAGACCACTTGAACATTACTTAAAAAAGGATATGTTCATTTGGATTTGGTTTTGCGCAGCAATAAAAGTATGAAAGAAAGTGTGAAAATTTAAAGATTTCACAAGGGTTGGAAACCAAATGAAATCTCTAAAGCATATATGGTAAACCGCTTGAACGTTAGTTAAAAAAGGATATGTTCATTTGGATTTGGTTTTGCGCGGCAATAAAAGTATGAAAGAAAATGTAAGATTAAAATGTTCTTTAAGTAAGCATTATTTTTCAATATTTGTTTGGATAATAGTGTTTGTCCTTAATTTATAAGAAGAATTGTAAGTAGTTATTGAAATAAGTTTTTTAAGATGGTGTTTAGTAAAATGATAATTAGATTTTATATCAACATTATGAGAATTATTTTTCCAGTGACAGTCACATGTTTAAGGATCCATTCTCGTTATTATTCTTATCAAACGAATTGCTAATAAATCACACTAGTAGGGACTTAGCAATTATACATCTTAATATTTATAATTTTGTTTTTGTTTTTTCCTAAATTTGAAAAAAATGATCGAAAATATAAATTATATCATACCTGTTCATTTACTGCTCATTTGCGAAGAAGGTCAGAGACGCTCTTGGTCTTCATTTCAACACTGATTTTCCTTAGGATGCCCTGTCACTGGTCGAGAATCTTACTACTTGGTTCAAGAAGAAGCAGGCTTTTCCTTTTTTACCTGTCTTCTATATCTGGAATTTATGGCTTTGTAGGAATGCTTTCGTTTTTTATGGGAAACAACCTAGCTCTCATATGGCTTGTGACAGGACTTTGGACCTTGTTACATCCTTTCCGGGTCAGCACCTCTAAGGTCAGAGTCATTTGGCCTGTTGAAAATATTTGCTTCCCTCATGGCTACTTTGATGGGGCTGCTGCAAATGGTTTGGGTGGTGCTGGTTTCACTTTGTTTCTAAAACAAGACCACTCTTTTTTCTGCAAACTGGGATGCGGTCCCAGTACTAATTCGAGGGTTGAATTGTTAGCTATATGGGCCCTCCTACACACTGCTGCATCTATGGGTGTTCCTAAGTTACATTTTAGAGGGGAATTTGCTGTGATCATTAATTGGATTGACTTTAAAGCTTTTCTCTCTACTTTAAATCTGGAACATTGGTGTAACAGAACTTATGATTTAAAGCAGGATTTTCTTTCCCTAGACATCAAGCATATCTACAGGGAGTACAATAAGAGTGTAGACGGCTTATCGAAGGAGGCACTCAAGCTGATGGCTGACCATCTCCATTTCACTGAATTTTATGAGAGTGTCATCATTTCTGAAGGCTCTATAAGACTCTTTTAGGAGTTCTTTTTGTCATTATGGTTTTTTTTCCATAATATTTTTGTTCTCGAACATGATTTAGATCCTTTTTTCGTGCCTCTCTAGGATTGTTCTTGGTGGGGATATTTTCTTATTTATGATCCCCACGAGGTGTGTACACTCCACCTCTGTTTTGTCTCTTGGATAAACCTCCCTGGACTCTTTATGTCCTCCCTGATGGGTAGTTTCTCTCGATGTATTTTATCACTGACGGAGGACTTTCCCTGGTATAATCTCTATGGTATTGGTCCCCTCTTCATGTATCTTTTCTAATTTTAATGATTTATGGTCATGAATATGTAACTGTTACCTTTGATTCTATATAAATACCAAAGAATCGCTATTTTTCTACTTAAAAAAATAAAGCTAATTAAAATTTCATTTTATAAATGAATGAAATCAATTCATTGAAATTCCAAACTTTTAGCTTCAAGACCATGAAATAGAACTTATCCATTAGAATAAGTGCATATATCTTCTTCCAAACATGCACCGACAAACAAATATTGATTACAAAACAAAGTCTCTTAATAATTTTATTGAAATTTAGTTTTATTAACTATTGAAATCAATTCATCTAAATTCGAAATTTTTAGCTTTAAGACAAGGAACTAGAACTTATCCATCGGAGTAAGTGCAGATATTTTCTTCTATACATTCACCGACAAACAAATATTGACTCGAGAACAAACTCTTTTAATAATATTAGATTAGGAAATATGGTCTTTTAATGATATTATAAACGATAAATTTTGATTTCATTTAGAATAGCAGCATAGCTTGGTTGCAACAAGATAATGAAACTTTGTATGGCTATCCTTTTTCTTTTTTTTTATAAATATTATAGTGTCTATCCTTTTTATAAAGATAATGAAACTTTGTATGGCTATCCTTTTTCTTTTTTTTAAGACATGTCATTTGAATAATATAAAATTACATTTCGACACCTATTTATATCTATTATATATTATATAGTTGATGTCTTATAATAATAATCTTATAAAGATTATAACATTGATACTAATTCTTATACTTTTATCTCATATAATCTTAATCAATATCTTATATATTAAAATTAATTTTTTATATTTATTTTTTATATAAGTATGTTTATAAACGTTTACATATTATGAATTTTTTGACCCAAAATTAACTTAATTGTAACAAGTTTACAATAAATCTATTGATTTTATTATAGTTGTGTATTGTTATGTTTAAATATATTTTTATAAAGGTTTAAATAAACTTTACTTAAATAATAGTTTAAAAAAATATTTGACATATTTATTAACCATTTTACAATTAATTTTAAAATTTGAGCTTTAAATTTTGTTTTTTTAATGATTTTAAGTTCAAAAATAGAATCAAGTGAAAAAAAATCACCAACACTTACATTTTGTAAAATCTAACAATATTTTTAAAAGATTTTGAAAATTAAAAAAAATAGTAAAAACCAAAGGTCGAAAAGTCCCCTCTTTAGACAATTCCTTTCAAAATTAAACCCTCGCGGAAATATCAAACGGTGGTTTGTAATAGCTTGGATTTCAACGACCACTTTGTCATTACGTTAGTAAACGTCAATACTATGGTATGTGGGGCTAGGATACCTGCCGGACTGGTCAAACAATCACAACCATAGGTGTAGCTTTTGGCGGTAAACCTTTAACCAACCTTCACGCAGAGATTGATTGCAAATGCGTTGACATTGATAACCCACAAGTCGCCGTAGTCAACAACCTTCTAAATTTGCTGATAAGTCGTCACGCGAACGCTGGGTTGACATTGGCAAACCCACGAATTGTCATACTCCAAAAACGGCAAACAATATTCAACATCCAGCATAGTAATAAACAACATCCAGCATAGTAATAAATGTTGTGACGGCTGCAGTGTGAGCTGTTGGATCTCAGATCCAACGATCCAGAATGTAGCTACCACAACATAACAAAGTCAACCATCCATTTTCCCAACACTACCTATTTATTCATACAGGGTAAGCGTCAGTTATATGCGCTGGAAAATAGTTATTTAGCTTTAACTCAGGTCGGCAATAGACTGTTTCTGTTATTAATACCAAGCTCGCCCTTCTTTCAAATCGACCTGGGCAACTCTTTTCTCGAATGGACTTGGGCAACTGGTTATCGCTGTGTATTCACAAAATAGATATATATCCGTTTCTTAGGTTAGCCTTCTAACCTTACAGTGCCTCTCTTATAATACCTTCCCTGCCTTATTATCGAATCGATCTGGGTATTAACACCGACCTTAATCTGTTATAGCTTCAATAATCAATCAGTGCTTTCCGTAATTGTTGTTATGGATTCAGCACAAGATTATTCGGAGGTGGAAGTGCCTTCATTTTTCCAGTGCCCCATATCGATGGAGCTGATGAGAGACCCAGTAACTGTTTGCACAGGCGTGACCTATGATCGAGAAAGCATCGAGACCTGGATATTTTCATACAAGAAGAAAATATGTCCTGCTACCATGCAGCCAATGGAGAATTTCGATTTAACTCCCAACCACACGCTGCGTCGCCTTATTAAGGGATGGTGTGTTGCCAACAGGTCCAAGGACGTTGAGGAAATTCCCACGCCCAGGCCACCTATCGACTCCGATCAAGTGTCTAAGTTACTTCAAGCGGCACTCGGATCTCCATCATTCGAAGGCATTAATGCATTGAAGAAATTGCAGTCCCTTGCGCGGGAGACTCACAGAAACAGACAGTGTATTGCTGCGTCTGGTTCAAGTCTCGTTCTGGTCTCTCTTATCAATTCGTCTTGCTGTGAAGAAAATGACAATGAAAGTTTCAGGGTTTCTGAAGAATGTTTGGGTATATTGCATCTGCTTCCAATGACCCAGGAAATTGCGCAATTACTGTCACAGGCAGCGAGCATTAGGTCGATGGCCTTGATAATGCATAAAGGCCCCACGGAAGCCAGATTTCAAGCGGCCTTTTTATTGGAGAAGGTTTCCACTTGGGTATCTGATTGGGAATTTATTGCCAGGGAAAGGATTGAAATTTTCGTACCGCTGTTAAAAATTATAACGAGTGAAGTTTGCCATCAGGCGACCATGGCGGCCTTGGTTGTTCTTATAGCCATATGTCAGAAATCAAGAAAGAACAGATTAAGGACAATCGAGGCAGGCTCTGTATTTTATCTGATCGAATTACTTCCAGGGGCAGAGAAGAGAAAGTGTGAAAAGATGCTATATCTTTTGGACATGCTGGTGGACTATGCAGAAGGGCGGGCTGCCATGGCTGATCATGCCATGGGTATTGCAGTAGTCTCCAAGAAGACTATTAGGGTTTCAGAAATCGCCACTAAGAAAGCAGTGCGAATCCTTTGGTCCCTTTGCAAATATTCATCATGTGCACCCTCGATTCTTCAGGAAATGTTTCAGTGTGGAGCTCTATCTAAATTGCGTATGCTTCAACAAATATTAGATCGCACAGACAAAACAAAGCAGAGAGCCAATGAGGTAATGAAATTGTATGCAAATACTTTCAAAGTCTCCCCTAACTGTTGAGAAGTTATTATCCAGGTTATTGATATTTGATTCAAGACACTCAAATCGTACATAGGAGAACTTGAAAACCGATCACTTTTTTTATCGGTATGTAAATATTAATGAATATGCAGCAGTTAAGTAGTCTGGTTTATAAAAACTTAATATATCTAACACATACATATGCGTGCGCTTTTATTGTTCTGATCGTACTCTTCTCAAAACATTATAGGAAGTCGTCTTACCATTTAAACAACGACAGATCTCATGGAAGAACTTTAAGTGTCTGAATTACAATGTTGAAGCTGAGTTTTGATTTAGGTTAACTGTAAGTAAGATGCCATTGCCAAAGTAAGAGTCTCACTGTTTTTACAGCAAATCTTACAAACAAATCTCTAATCGCTTCTAATCTGAAACCAATATCCTTGGTATCATTTGACATATCGTAGTCTTTATTTTCGTCCAGGTTGCGCTTTGTATTAGTTTTCCAAAGATTTTAAGAAATGATTTCATTTTGCAGAAAACAAAATAGTTTATATATATATTTATATATATATATCCCCTTTGGTAATCAAATATGTAAACAGAGGAAAAACACTTCCTCATATCTCGACATAAGACTAATCATCCAGCTCCTCAGCTCCTCAACCTCAGGACTCTGCCATTCAAATAATCTAACTTTTGAGGAAGAGGAGTTAATTATGTGGAACAACATTGGTTCCTCTATAGCTCCATATGGCAGAAAAAGGGGTTTTTGGATGCTTCAAAGCTAGTTGAGCTCTAGACTAGTCTGAGAGGCAAGGCCCTACAATGGTACATGAAATTTATAGTAAATCCACGGGAGGTGTAGCCCTTACTCTCGATTAAGTCCGGGAGGTGTAAATAGATGAAATTCATTACAGAATTCTTTCTACCCAAATATGAGCAACATGAGATTGTATAACTAAAGGAAATCAGTCAAAAGAAAGGAGAAACGGAGTGGGAATATGCCCAGCGGTTTCAGGACATGATGGCTAGACTTTCATTCCCATTTCATGACACCCATCATAAAGAATGGTTGATCAAAGGGTTGTTACCTTTACCTAGAATCAAATATGTAAACTGAGGAAAAACACACAGAGTTATAGAGTCATGGTTATTGTAATTAAAATAGTAAGCATCTGAATTGATATCTTATTGGATGATTTCCTTGTAAGTAGGAGAAAGAATTATAGCAAGTAAGTTAGAGTACAACAAACACATGGAATTAGCAATAATAATTTGTGTTTTATCTTTTAATTTAGTGTTTTGTTTAGTTTTTTTTACTGTCCAATATAATTTGTTTAAAAAAAAAGACAGATCTGAACTTTAACAATAATAAAGTGTATAGAAATAGAAATATAAAATGATAAACCATTGAAATATAAATAGAAAATGGTAAGAAAGTGTTAGGATTTGAATCCAAATTACTTACTAAAATGTAAGGATTATACTTACAAAATTGAAGAGAGGAGTCTCTAACACACAGAATAATCAAATCCATTACAATACCATATCTTTTACAATCTATAGAGACTCTAATATATAGAATCTAGAGTGATGATATGAGATCTAACTTATTCCAAATATAGTCAAATATAGTCGAGAGAGGTTGAGAGAATATCTCAACCACACACTAAACTAGGTAGAAAATCATTCTTCGCTAACTATGCAAAATGAGGTAAACATTATCTCTAATATATACTTGAGGTATATTCCCACAAAAAATTGTAAATCTATAGATGCCAAAAAGTGAAAATCAACATTTAATATTTAAATAGAAAACTAATTAATAAGAGATATATGGGCTCCATGATTTGAACCTAGATCATCTTATGGGAATGCAATGGTCTTCCTAAGGCCACACCCATGAACTAGATCTCTGCATTGTGTTAATTTAAGTAGAATTGCAAAAATATCATTTTTTTTTCTGTTTTCTTCATTAAACATACAACAATAAGCATTAACAAATCAATAAAGGAAAAACAAATTAAAAGATGATATAAAGAAAATAAACTAAAAAAAAACATTACCTTATTCATTGAGGTTCCTTCATCAAAGGTGGGTCTCCATGATTGAAATCCTAAACCTAAAATAAAAAAGAACAATAAACATTCAAGGAAATCAATGAAGTAAAATTAAAGTAAGAGAGGAAGGAAGGGAAAGGAGAAGTCATTACTTTTTGTTTTGGAGGTTATTTCATGAAAAATAGCCTCCATGCATGAAACTTTAAACCTATAGCAACAAAACACAATAAGAATTAGCAAATCAATAAAGGAAAAGCAATGTAAAAGATGAACTAATGAGAAAAAAGGAAAAGAGAATCCATTACATTCTTCAAGGAGGTTCTTTTATGAAAAGAAATCTCAAACTTCAATGAAACCCTAAAGGAGAAATGAGAAGGAAGGAGAAGAGAAGATATAAAAAAGAGAAATGGGAAAATAATGAAGATTAGATATATTGGCCATTTTTATGAGGCCAAATAAGAGATTATAATTAAAATAATAAAAATTAGGTTACACTCATTAAGATTAGGACAAGTGGATTATTTTTAGCTTTTATTATTTCTTAAATTTCATTTGGAAGGAAGGAGAAGAGAAGATATAAAAGAGAGAAATGAGAAAATAATGAAGATTAGGTATATTGACCATTTTGATGAGGCCAAATAAGAAATTATAATTAAAATAATAAAAAACAAGTTACAGATTAAGACAAGTAGATTATTTTTAGCTTTTATTATTTCTTAAATTTCATTTGAAAAAGTTTCCTCCACTTTTATTTGGTTATTTAAGAATCTACCTAAAGTCATAAACTTATTAGTAAGATAAATTTTTAACTAGTAATAAACCTAAACACAATGTAAAAATGACACTATTCCTCGGATTCAAGTCAACACTAATTGTTTTGACTTTAGTGCCAATTTAAACAAAAGTAGGACTTTATGCTATAAACAAAGCTATATAGTCATGGCTATATATAATCCATTCTTGACACAAAAGTCCAATAATAATATTTCTAACTTTTCATCTAATTTTAGATCCAACCCACAAAATAATATCCGTTTTTCTTAAAAGCTCGGAAAAAATACAGTAAAAGTGTTCATCGAAAAAAAAATGAAGTTAAAAAAAGATGTTAATCATAGAGTTATTTTAGTGTTGTTAAGTGTGTGATTATCAAAAATAAAACTGTTTTTTATTTGATCTTTAAATTCTTGTTTGTTATGTTTTTTTTTTAAATGTCAAATAACCTCTTTTTTTAATAGAGGATCCCTAAAATCTGTAGAGGAGTTTTAAAATTAAAAAAGAGTCATCATTGATTTCACATTACTTAGATGCATATGATGACTAAGTATTTAGTCATTTTTAATAATGCTAAGAGAAACATTAATAAATTATTTATTATATTTTTTTTGGTTTATAATAGTAAACTTTATAGTTGTTATTATGCATTCTAGTGAAATATTTTTCATCAAATATGAACACTATATGCATCATAAAAATATCAAACTTCCTTATGGTGAATCTATTATAACAACTTTAACAACACAAATTTTAGTTGAGATAACTAATGATTATAAATTTGATTAGTAATAAAGTAACTATATATAAGCAACATAGATCCAAAAGGCTCTATCAAGGGCAGAGAGGGATCAAATCTTTGGGGTGCAAACCTCTTCTTAAGTATGCACTTAAATATCATCTTTGGTGTGATTCAAACCAAAAGCCACATCTTTTGATTTAACGTTCACATATAATATTTTTATTTTTAATATTTAATACTATTTATGGCACACACACACACACACACACACACACACACACATATATATATATATATATATTTTGTTAGGAAAGAACATTATAACATCTCCCCCATACATGGTTTTAAAACCATATGCAAGGCCCTCCTAAAACCATGGGTTGTTTAGGAGGCATTGCACATGATTTTAAAAGGATTAGGAGGCCTTGCACATTGTTTTAAAACCATGTGTACGACCAACTTTTTTTGGGGATAATTCAATTTATTATTTTTTATTATTTTGTTAAGTAAGAGCATTACAACATCTCCCCAATATTGTGTTTTTTTTATGACTCACATTTTTTTTTCCCATAATTAATTTTTTTCTATTTATTGTTTTGTTAGGTAGGAACATTACAATATCTCCCCCATATTTAGATTATTTTTGTGCCCGGGGTGTGTGCAAGAAGTTGATGGACCCTTTAGATGCAATGGTGGAGTGAAGTCATTCACTCTTGATTCAAAAAAAAGAAATCAACCCAAGCAACACCGAACCTGCCAAGCCTAGTCCCAAGGCTGGCAATGGTCATGCCAACTAGGATGGGAAGCAAAATCGCGTGCGCATTTTAGCAAAGGAAATCGCGTGCGCGATTTCCCTTGCTAAAACGCGCACGCGATTCTTAAAGCCTGTTTTTTATTTTTAAACCGGCCGAGGCCGTCCCTTTCTCATTTTCGGCGTGGCTATTGGACAAATGAAGACGAAACCTCGACTGTGCATACATGATTTTGGGTGTGCTTGAACCCACCATCTCCACCTTTGAATTTTAACCTTCCCTTTGTGAGGTAATTTCTTCAATTTTTGTCATGTTTTTTTCATTTTCTACATCAATTTATTGTAAAATTCCATCTTAATGCCCGGTTCTCTACTATCTAATAGCGAGTTCTTGAACAATGAATTCATTTGCCAATATAAATTAAACATTTTAACATATTCGTTGTCATGGGTTTGAGAGGTCCCTACGTTAGGGATTCATGACTCCATATTTTGCTACATATCCTTGTCCCTCTTCATAAGAGCTTGACACAACCAAGACCCAACCTCCTATATTCTAACTCAATTTCTTTCAAAATTAGAGCAATGTCAGTATAACAACTTCCATATTCATCCCACAAGAATAATAAGTGTGTTTTGGCAATGCCATCATCAAGGGAAAGACATGTATACATCTTTCCATGATTTCTACTACCCTCATGCTTTCCACTTTTGTATTCCATCATCATTCTCCTGACAGTATATAGTCATGGGTCTTCATGTGGAGAAGAAGTTCAAGATTTTGCTGTTGTAGATGAAATGATTCATGGGAAGAGTGTAACCAGTAGTTTCTAGGCTGCCATAAATTGAAATATCAATGTGGTAAAATCTTCACTCATATGAATGGATATTCATGAAGACTGATAGGAACCTCACCTCTCAATAATAACTCAAAATTTAGACCAAATTCTTCAACAATTCACCAAAAAATATTGACACTACAACAATCATCCAAGTTTAAGGTGCAAATATATGATCTGTCCAGATCAAGCCTTTCTTTTATAATCTCTTTAGCTAAAGGCATTTCTCAAATGAATATAGAAATACTAATTTATTACATATTTTTATACTATTCACCCACCCATGTGACACTACATGCACAAGTGATTTTTTTTTAAATTCCAAATAAATATTATTCATCAACTTCATTCTATTTCATTGACCCACTTCTACACACTTTCCTATTTTCATATGTTTTCTGGGTTCAGTTTTCTTCTCCTTATGATATGTGTGCACTTGTGCGAGTCATTTCTAAATAAAAAATATTTAGTTCATATTCTAGGCACAACTTTCGATTGTACTCCTATTTCTTATTTATACTACCTAAACATTTAAATCATACGTCACTTATATGGCAATCAACAATACATATTCATTTTCTTCAAATTTTCTTCATAATGAATGAAATACATATGCCTTTTTTTTTATGGATGTTTAGTAATCATATTTGATACCAAGGGTGTCATGCTTCCACATGCCCTTTAAGTTTTTATTCGGTGTAGGCATAGTATAATGATTGAAACTAGGTTAACTCATCTTGTTCTTACCTCATGAGAGACTAATGATCACTAATAAATAAGGATGGGCTAGAAATTCACCCTCATCATAGCTCCTACATATTTGTTGAATATCACCCTCATCAAAATGATAATAATCTTCATTATTAATAATGGCTTAGAAATTGATTACCAACTTCATTCAACAATAGCCCCTCTCATTAACAATAAATAGCCTATATGAATAGACTAACACTCTAAATAGCTTATGCCACCTATTCTTTACTGTAAAATTCAAGATCAATATTTAAATTTACATGATAGATTTAGTTTATATGTCAATAGCTATACAGTTTTCAGTTCTTATATATGTCATTATATCATGTGTTTATATTTCTAATGATATTTTATTTGTATTTATGATTGCAGTGGCTACTATGGATCGTAACAACGCAGAGATACTGAGGTTCATTGGCCATTTGAGAGAGATAGGTTCAGCTTGGAGGGGTGGAGATGAGCTCCGCCGCTCCCTGTCAGATTCATTATTATCTATTGTTGATACGATCGCAAGATCGAATGATGCGTTGTATAGCATCGCATCTTATAGGGAGAGAAAAAGGCAATAGTATGCTGATGGCTTGAGTTACAATGAGGTAAAAAAGCTGAAAATAACAAAACAAGCCATCTATTCATTGTTTAGAGTGCCTAGGACAGATAACATCCCGGAGATCGGTAGGGCACATATTTCTATTGAGTGGTGCACTTTTCCACCCATCAGAGACAACTGGATGGATAGGTGGTACATGGTTTTTGACATACCCCCTCACAACAATAGGGAAGTACCGATGTACTTCCTCCGAAAATTGTATGCAGAGTTTGTGATGGGGAAACATGTCAACTATTTTGACATGTTGGGCTTCCAGGGAGTTGGTAGGGGAATGCCCCAACATCGACCCCATGCTAGGCATAGAGATGCCAATCCACAGATACCTGCACCCCGTGCCCAGCTACCGAGGGCAGGCATCCCTCCTACACATGACATGGTTTCCCAGACACAGGATGCATTTTTTACTCTAGCTGAGATGGTATCTCGACACACGGCCACTATTGACCAGAGAGCGCCCTCTTCCTCTGCTGGTGTACAACCACCAGCTTCTGGTGGTGGAGGGACATCTGTTGGTGGGGATAGACCGACATCCGATGTGCCTCAGAGTGAGCCGCACGTCTGCACATCGTGTGGGGGACCCTGTTATGGTCCTGGACCAAGACATGGTTTTAGTACGATGACTGGTGGTCAGGTAAGGACTTTGTTTTAAAACTCTGTTATTGAACTCAATTTTTAATTGTTCCATACTATATCTAACATATTAAAAGATTCGTAATATATATGCAATGTTTACTCTTGCAGGAGTTTGATGCCTCTCACGGGGGTGGTACTGCACCCGGTGTGGTTGTACTCGAGACCCAGAGAACCACAGTTGAGGTAATATTTAAACACTTGTCATTTTGTTATTACATGTATAATTTTGTTAATGCATGTGTTAGTCTTGATTAATTTATTGAAATGTCTAATATTTACAATTTTTGACGTTGCAGGAAGCCCACTTGGAACATGATGCTGAAGATGAAGATATCAACGACATAGTCGAAGGTGGTATTTACAACTACTTAAAGAATGTAAGTACATGGGTTATGATTGAATCTTGTTCGAATTATTTAAATTTCTTACTGTACACTCCTTTATAGAGATCGCTAATGTAAATATAATTTTTAAACTTGCAGATGCTAGACACATCTAAAGAGGAGTGCCAAATTGATGGAAGCGGTCACTCCCGTGGTGGAGATATGTCCCAGGAAGGGGTAAGTATATTACAACATGTTATTTTTTTAGTACATATTAGTCCATCCATTCAAATCCATGTCTAACTATGGTAACACTTTATGAATGCAGATGTCATCACAGATCCCTGCACCACCTCTTTGGTTTAGATCTCCCAGTAGTCCAAACATAGATAAGGGGGTTGTTTACACCAGACGAGGTCCCTCTTCCTTGAACAGAGCGACTGTGCATGAGGATCAACCTACTCATCCCACGGTAATGTACACACTTCCAATGGAAGTTGTTGGTTAGCTATGTATTCACTTCACAAGTGGTTTTTCTTAATGTTATTTTCGCATGTTTACAGCATCGGCATGTAGAGTCATCCATGCCAGACCTTGGTGGGATTATTGATGCCATTGTCAATGCCGCATCTACAATAGGGATAAGTCACAGTGAGGTACATCTACTTGAATATTTGTAATTGTACATTTCATTTGTATTGTTTCTGGACATGCACGATGTCTAACTATTTAACCATTTGGTGAATGTAGCCATGCCCTGGTCCATTAGTGCATGAAACTGAGGTTGATGTTCAACCTACGGCTCCTCTTACTACTGAAGAGCACCAGCAGCATCTCCTAGAAATGGTTTTTTTGGTGAAATATTCATTTTTTACATAATTGATTAATACATTCTCATTCATGTACATGTTGATAATTCTTGAGATAATTGACATATTTTGTTTTATTCACAGCCAAGCATGGCAAGGAGGCTCGCTGCAAGTTCGAGTACACCAGAGGCACCTACACCCTCGACACCACAGGCACCTATACCCCCGACGGATGAAGTGAGTCTTTGTTTAATTTACAATTGAGTCATATTTTAAATTTTCAAACTTTGTTATTGATGGACAGTACTAGCTTAGTTGCCTAATCAAGAAATATTGTCATTGATTTGCAGTCGCCAGAAATGCACAGTGGTCATAGACGGAGCCGAAGAGCATCAAGGTCCGGGAAAAACAAGAGAAAGTTAGAATTTTGAAGTGTTAGTCCAGGACAAATATGTATTTTTATGTACAGTCCGGAGTTAGAGTATAGGGGCCCGGTCCAGGACAGATGTACTTTTGTTTGCACATGTACATCAAATATGTTTTTGATACATGTACATTGACAGGCCATAGATCTAGGCCTTATATTTTTGTATTATAACTTTCATGGTATAAAAAATATTTCATATCAAGGCTCTTGAGATATTCATGGTTCAGTTTTTTAAGTGT
>LPNX011194418.1:91789-94454 GCA_001517045.1 Pseudotsuga menziesii | reverse complement strand
TCAAAACAATAATGAATGGGAAAATTTACCTTTGCTTCTCTTGAATAATAAGCAAATGAAATTTATATCCACCATCACCATGAAATGACATTGAAGCTTTATATCTTATCATGTGTGCTCCTCAACCACGAAAGATGTCTTCAATGCTGCACCTGCATAACAAAAAGAATGTTGTAGAATGTGTAGATTGTGAGTATTATGGACAAACTCGTGCTGTTGCTTTCAAAAATGCGCGCTAATTGGAGTTTCTCTCGGACAAAGACAATTCTGTGTTTTTTTAAATAGTCAAGAAACGCGCACGAGGTATAGAAATGCAAATCGCGCACGCGATTTGTGTGGCCAAAACGCGCACGCGATCCTGCTAAGTATAATCAATGAGGTGGGTGCACGGCTAAGTGATACCTAAGTATGTCTATAGGTGTGAGTAATGGAATCCTAGGTGATATCCATTATAAGGCCATGGTGGTAACCAAAATAGGTCAACTAGATAGAGACATAACTTCTATCTACAAAATCTAATTGAGGTGATCAATGTTTGTAAAGTTTTGAACTCAATAGTATATATACTTTGTGTTTACTTACACATGAATGATGATGATATTCATGATTAAAAATTCCAACACATCTAAACTATAATGGAGCTTCGTTGAGCAATCCAAAATTTAACTAAGCCTAGAAGCCACTAGGATTAAGGTTAAAGTTTTTGCATGCTTAAATCCCCAACTAATGTTAAGGTTTTGGATACTTTACCATGTTGGTGAAAGTCCACACCTAAGTATGTCTATAGGTGTGAGTAATGGAATCCTAGGTGATATCCATTATAAGGCCATGGTGGTAACCAAAATAGGTCAACTAGATAGAGACATAACTTCTATATACAAAATCTAATTGAGGTGATCAATGTTTGTAAAGTTTTGAACTCAATAGTATATATACTTTGCGTTTACTTACACATGAATGATGATGATGTTCATGATGTTGACGGTGATGATGATGACGATGGTGATGATGATGATGATGATGATGATGAGGATGTTCACGTTGATGATGGTGGTGGTGATGATGATGATGATGATGATGAAGGTGATGAATGACAGTGATGTTCATGATGTTGATGGTGATGATGATGATGTTCACGATGTCGATGGTGATGATGATGATGATGAATGACGGTGATGTTCATGATGTTGATGGTGATGATGATGAGGATGATGATGATGATGTTCACGATGTTAATGGTGATGATGATGATGATGATGATGATGGTGAAGGTGATGATGATGGTGAGGATGATGATGATGATGATGATGATGTTGATGGTGATGATGATGAGGATGAGGATGATCATGTTGATGGTGATGATGATGATGATGAGGATGATGATGACGATGAGGATGAGGATGATCATGGTGATGATGATGATGATGAGGATGAGGATGATGAAGATGATGATGGGAATGGTGATGATGATGATGATGATGACGATGGTGATGATGATGAGGATGTTCACGTTGATGATGGTGGTGATGATGATGAGGATGATGATGATGATGAAGGCGATGATGAAGGTGATGATGATGATGAGGATGAGGATGATGTTGATGGTGATGAGGATGTTGAGGATGTTCATGATGTTCGTGATGTTGATGATGATGATGTTCACGATGTTGATGGTGATGATCAATGATGATGGATGATGATGATGATGTTCACGATGTTGATGGGCATGATGAATAATGATGATGAGGATGATGAGGATGATGTTGATGGTGATGAGGATGATGAGGATGTTCATGATGTTCACGATGTTGATGATGAGGATGATGATGATGATGTTGACGGTGATGATGATGAGGATGGTGATGATGATGTTCACGATGTTGATGGTGATGATGGATGGTGATGATGGATGATGATGAATGATGATGATGAGGATGATGATGATGATGTTCATGATGTTGATGGTGATGATGATGATGAGGATGATGATGATGTTCATGATGTTGATGATGAGGATGATGATGATGATGTTGATGATGTTGATGGTGATGAGGATGAGGATGATGTTCACGATGATGACTGAGATGATGATGATGTTCATGAAATTGATGTTGCGGATGATGAGGATGATGATGATGATGAATGATGATGATGTTCATGATGTTGATAGTGAGGATGGTGATGATGATGTTCATGATGTTGTTGGTGATGAATGAGGTTGATGTTGATGATGAGGATGATGATGATGAAGGTGATGTTCATGGTGAGGATGATGATGATGTTCATGATGTTGATGGTGATGATGATGATGAGGATGATGATGATGTTCATGATGTTGATGGTGATGATGATGATGATGATGTTCATGACGTTGATGGTGATGATGATGAGGAGGAGGAGGATGATGATGTTCATGATGTTGATGTTGATGATGAGGAGGATGATGATGATGATGTTCATGATGTTGATGGTGATGATGATGAGGAGGATGATGATGATGATGTTCATGATGTTGATGGTGATGATGAAGATGTTCACGATGTTGATGGTGATGATGATGATGATGATGATCTTCATGATGTTCATGGTGTTGATGATGAGGATAATGATGATGATGTTGATGGTGATGATGATGAAGCTGATGATGATGATGTTCACGATGTTG
>LPNX011194418.1:59895-76046 GCA_001517045.1 Pseudotsuga menziesii | reverse complement strand
CTCTCTCTCTCTCTCTCTCTCTCTAAAAACCCCACCTTCTCTCTCATAATTCCCCTCCCCCTAGCACTCACCACACCATATCTCTCTCTCTCTCTCTCTCTCAAACAATGTATGTTGGTGATGGGGAGGTTGTGGCTCTGACCAAGACATGCTTATGTTGCCACAATGGATGACGACAATAGAGAACGAACAGTTTGGAAAATAAGGTCTGTGAACATTTAGTTTATATTATTTTAAAATATGAAATTATATTTATAGAAACATAAAATATCATAACATAATTATCTACATCTCTTCAAGACCTTTCCAAGGTTCTAAAGAACTCCAAAAGATGATGCCTAGATAGAAAAGTCATGGGAAAAATAGTAGAGCACTTTTTATATTAAAAATAATGCATGTGTGTTATTTTTTACAATGTGCATGCGTTATAGAAACATGTGCACATTTTTGTCTTCTCTATCCATCTTGTGTGGAGGTTTGGAAATCATCAAACATACGCAAAAAGGAACGTGCACGTGTTTTTGGGAACAAATGCACTTTTTTACAATTTTAATTCCCCTGCGTTGATATTGAAACAAAATTAGGTTCAAACTTCATGTGGGAACCCCTAAATCTCTATCAGGCTTCCATGTTGGAATATTAAACTTATGAGCAAGTCCTACCAGCCATAGAGACTTAATGCTAAAATCTCATCAAGAGCTAAAATAAGATACAATTTTTCAAAAGAAGTCTAAAAAAACCATATTGGGATAGCATGAACTTTGGTAGTTTGGGTTGAAAGGGGGAATTCTAGGCACAACCAAATGGTATTCGAAGGAGAAGGTAGAGGAAAAGTTTCCTCACCTTATTTAAAAACAAATACTAAGCACTAAAAGTGTTCCTAAATGGAGATGTATGATCCAAATGTAACACCCCGGTTTTGACCCCATTTGCATTAAATTATATATGATGTAAATGTTGTATTTAATCATGGTGTGGAGCTAAAGGCCAAGGCCTCACGATCGATTTAGAGTTTTACATTTCGGAAATTAAAATCGACGTCGATGGTATTTCGTGCTAGCTAGGCACATTATAATTTTGGACATCATGTAAATATACAATTTAATTAAAATACCCACAACCAGTTATGTCAATGCAACATTAAAGAAATGGGGTCAAGATTTCCTAAGGATAGGGGGGGGAATATTCAAACCTTTGAGCCAATAGGGAAAATCCAAATGTCAAGGGGAAAACCCATCAAGCTACCAACCACCTTTCTTGTCTTATTCAACCAATCATTTATTTCTGCCATAAATTGGTTGAGGTAGTTATTGCATGGGAATGGGAAGAGTATGGTAGCCAAGATTCGAACTGGACAGAGCGCCCATTTTTGAAAAACATGTTTTGACTCCTTGGGAAAGTAAAAACCCAAAAAACGTCTTCCCATCATGTCCTCCTCTTCCTCACATTTTTGGAGCTCCTGTGCATTCCCCATTCACATTTTGGGAAGTGTTCTTCATTTGCCCCATGGTTGGGAAGTTGTTTTGTTAATGTTCAATGGCTGGGATCTCTCCTGGGCGTTTTTCTGTTGTTTCCTCCTTCACACGGTTGGGGAATTTCGTTTTTTGCTGTTGCACAGTCCATGGGAGATTAGATCCATGAATTGGGGAATTGAAGGGGTCCTTTTTGCCCATGTGAAGCCCATGGAAAATTTCTGAAACGGATTTATCTCTTGGGTCTTTTTTCCCCATTCACCATTCTCAAATTGGGCTTCCAGGATGTTTTTTTCCATGCCCGAAACTTGTATTTTTCTATGGGTGCATCTTTTGTTTTCGTATGAACTAGTTTGGAGTGGAATTGAGTCTGAACTAGCTTGATAAACTTAGTGTAGGAAGGGAACCTCACAGACAGATCTAAAGGGGTTGGTTTTCTTCTTTGCACACCCTGAAGAGCACTGGAAGGGAAGGCATAGCCCGAGGGATTGCGTAGCAGAGAAGGGGATGCTTCCTTATACTGGGTGTGTGGATGTTTTAGAATCTAGGCCAGATTTGGTGCAGGAGTTCCTAGCTCTGTGGTTGAGCTCACTAGCTTAGCAGTTCAATATTTCCAGCTCCTTAGCAGCCTGATAAACCCAAACGTAGTTTTGGCTTGGCTGAATTTTGATGTATATTTGGCTATGTGTGAGCCAGTTGTTTTTCTCTTATTTCTTGTGGCAATCATGCCCAACTAGGGGGTGGTAGTGCTGCTGAGAAATTCATGAGTGCACTTTTTATTAGCTTGGCTAAAATGTTTTATGTTCAATGCATTTTTTATTATGTCAATGTTCATGGGGCTTAGATCCCCGCTTAAATGATATCCTTAGAGCCCGTAGGTCGCATCCTCTCGGGCGGGAGGGGATGTGACACCAATTTTTTTTAAACATAAACTTAAAAGAGAATATATTAAACAGGCTGTGCACAGCCATTCAGTACAAAAAACAATAGCTTAAATATTCTAACAGTTCTGAGGAAATAACAACAAAACTAGGCCTTATAGAAAACCTTAACAAGACGGAAAGAGTCCTAGTATTCCGAATAATTATAGATGTGGTATATATACGAAAAACTGCTAATTAAGTAAAATGCAAAAAACATTTCCTAAAGGGAGATCATTTTGGTTTTCTTGGTTTCCCCACAAGTTGGGTGACAGATTCCTCCTCCATTTTCTGAACCGCTTCTCCTAGATTTTCCTAGGCTTGGATTCCTTGATTCATATGTATCAGAAGTTGGAGTTCCTCCTGTATACGGTCTATTTCACCCATAATTTCTTTCAAGTTCATCTCATTATCATCAATCCTTGCATCATGACAACTGGTCTGATAGGAAACGTAACTAACATCATCAACTAATTGTTTTAGCTCCTTAGCAATCTCTCTGCTATCTGTGATTTCGATGTCAACTATGTTTGACAGACGTTGGAGATTAATCTTCAAATCAATGAACCCTTCATCAATTCTCCTGTGGTCCATTTTCAATGCTAATGGAAGACATTTTCGTCGACTGTGGCTGAAACTCAAATTGAGACTGGAAAAATTACTGGAGACAAAACCAAGGGAGGGAAAATTTCACTCCAAAGAAAACCCTACCCTTTGTAGGAAATCCCACTCTTCTCTAAAGAATAGAAGCAACATGCCAATATTTGCTTCCCCCAAACACAACCACTGACTACACGAGAATTGAGGAAAACCTTCTTGAAAGCACTGTCTACAAGAACTACCTTCAATGGTGTAGGAGAAGGAATTTGCTACACAAGAAACTAGATGAAGACACCCGTGAGCGGTGGAATGCTTGTAAAAGCTTACAGCAAGGAGGAGTAAATTCGAAAAAACAGGCTGCGTAGACCTCCCAGCTTCAAGGAAACCAAGCAAAAGGGAACTCGAAACCACAAATCCCACCCTGAAAGAGCTTTGAGATTGTAGAATAACCGACAATGAGAAGACAATAGGGGAGAGTCTCCCTTCTCCAAGCTCTGAGGGAGCGATTTGATCTTCTTTGACAAAGGGGGAACAAACAGGAAATAAGGAGAATGACCAACCCAAGGAGAAGGGGAGACAGATAAAACCCTGAGAGGAAGCCATCGTACGTGGAGGGGAGTGGGCTAGAGCATGTGAACTAAGCGAGCATTTAAGCCAGGAGGGAAGGGCATTGAAAGAAGTGGGAGGCGAGGTAAATAAAGATGGTGGTGGATTCCACTTGTCACTTTGCCATGCAAAAGGGCTGCCACCTAAACTCATAACTAAAACAAAAAAGGACTTAATCTTAAGAATAATCATCGAGCAAGAGAGAGTATAGAACAATACAATGAGTTAAGGAATGGGGTTAGGGAAAGGTTCGAGATTATTTATTGAGATGTGGCCTTGAGGAAGAGAGGCACCTATATTTGCCAATGCATCCTCTTGAGCATTGTTTGCTCTTAATATGTGGAAAAAATCAATGCTAACCGAAAGAGGAAGATGAGATATTATGTCATATAACCTTCTGCATTTAATGGAGCCTGAGGAATAACTAGTGATCATTTTGAGAATAACGTAGCGAGAATCCCCAAATACTAACAATCGTGGGATGGCTCTAATATCTAAGAAGTCTAGTCCCTAAAGTAGTTCCATCCACTCAGCCTTGTTATTCATCTTTTGGCCCAGACCCCAAGTGAACGTTTTTATTGTTTATCCTCTGGGATCAAGGATGATCCCCCCTGCACATGCCTCCACAGTGGATGTGACACCAAAATTGATCGCTATATAATGTTTAATTTATTTTGGTACATTCTAGGTGGAAAGTTGGAGGTATCGACTCATAATGTCCATTTCATGGGTAGGTGTCACTTTGGTGATTTAGGGTCCAAAACTTTATAAATCTTATTTGACATATTAAACAACCTCTATGTTCATATATTTTTTTTATTATCTCCTGTTATTTCAACATTGTTCTACACATCTAGTGCTTTCCAATTATGCAAAAAACACACATCAATAAGATGATTTCATATGCAGAAGTTATGCCTCTATTAATTTCATTTATCCTCTTTATAACCATGATACATAATGGATGGCACATCAACTCACATTACTCACACATGTGGAGATACTCTCTTTCGGACTTCACATTGATTCTCTAGGGTCCAAAATCCTAACATTAGTTAGGGGTTTATGCACGAAAAGACTCCAACACTAACCCTAGATGATTATTGAACTATGTTAAAAATTTAGCAGCTAGAAAAAAAAGGTTCCATCATTATTTGTATTATTCCTTCCATAGTTAAGAACACTTGTTAGCATGATTTTAGAGTGGTATAAAGGATGTTGAAGATCTTATATCGGTCATAATAACAACAATATCCATGAAAACTCCATAATCAATTCCTTTTTATTTGTATATTCATTTTATAAATGAGAAGAGACGAGTAGCATATAGGCCTCCCCTTTTAGATGAGTTTTTCCTATATTTGGTTTTACAAGGATATATCATCTATTCATTTTTTTATCATATGTTATTTTTTTCTTCTTACAGTTAAGTTTAAAATTGAATTTTAATATATTTTTAATATAATGTTTTCCAATATAAAAATGATTCTCATAACTTATCAATATATAATTTTAAATAACTAAGGTTAAGAACTTGAGTATACACACCATTATATATTCATGTAAATTGTTATTAATTCAGAGATTTATATATTTTTTATGTTACAACATTACTACATAGTTAGGAATGATTGAATGTTATTACTTCATGATTTTTTATGTTACACCATTAAGATGATATTATTGAATGTTTTGTATCTCAAATATCACTATTGTGAAATAATCAAAATGACAATTACTCATGTGTGAAAATAATGTTTTGTATAAAAAAGATGGTATATCAATATTTTGAAATAATCAAAATGACAATTACACATGTGTGAACATTTATACATGTGTGAACATTTATGTATTTCACAAGGGTTGGAAACCAAATGAAATCTCTACTCATGTGTGAAAATAATGTTTTATATAAAAAACATGGTATATCAATATTTTGAAATAATCAAAATGACAATTACACATGTGTGAAAATTTAAAGATTTCACAAGGGTTGGAAACCAAATGAAATCTCTAAAGCATATGGTAAACCACTTGAACATTAGTTAAAAAAAGGATATGTTTATTTGGATTTGGTTTTGCGCAGCAATAAAAGTATGAAAGAAAATGTAAGATTAAAATGTTCTTTTAAGTAAGCATTTTTTTCAATATTTGTTTGGATAATAGTGTTTCTTCTTAATTTATAAGAAGAATTGTAAGTAGTTATTGAAATATGTTTTTTTAAGATGGTGTTTAGTAAAATGATAATTAGATTTTATATCAACATTATGAGAATTATTTTTCCATTCACTGAGTGACACATGTTTAACGATCCATTCTTGTTATTATTCATATTGAACAAATTGCCAATAAATCACACTAGTAGGGACTTAGCAATTATACATCTTAATATTTATAATTTTGTTTTTGTTTTTTCCTAAATTTGAAAATAATAATTGAAAATATTAATTGTATCATACTTGTTCATTTACTACTCATTTGCGAACAAGGTTAGAGACTCTCTTGGTCTTCATTTCAACACTGATTTTCCTTAGGACACCTGGTCAAGAATCTTACCACTTGGTTTAAGAAGAAGCATGCTTTTCTTTTTTTACTTGTCTTTTATATCTGGAATTTATGGCTCTATAGGAATGCTTTCGTTTTTTTATGGAAACAACCTAGCTCTCATTTGGCTTGTCACAAGACTTTGGACCTTGTTACATCCTTTCCGGGTCCTGGGAGCACCTCTAAGGTTAGAGTCATTTGGCCTGCTGAAAATCTTTGCTTTCCTCATGGCTACTTTGATGGCGCTGCTGCAAATGGTTTGGGTGGTGTTGGTTTCACTCTGTTTTGAAAACAAGACCACTCTTTTTTTTGCAAACTGGGATGCGGTCCCAATACTAATTCAAGGGTTGAATTGTTAGCTCTATGGGCCCTCCTACACACTGCTCCATCCATGGGTATTCCTAAGTTACATTTTAGAGGGGACTCTGCTGTGATCATTAATTGGATTAACTTTAAAGCTTCTCTCTCTACTTTAAACCTGGAACATTGGTGTAACAAAACTTATGATTTAAAGCAAGATTTCCTTTCCCTAGACATCAAGCATATCTACAGGGAGTACAATAAGAGTGCAGACAACTTATTGAAGGAGGCACTCAAGTTGATGGCTGGTCATCTCCATTTCATTGAATTTTATTAGAGTGTCATCATTTCTGAAGGCTCTATAAGACTCTTTTAGGAGTTCTTTTTGTCATTATGGTTTTTTTTCCATAAGATTTTTGTTCTGGAACATGCTTTAGATCCTTTTTTCGTGCCTCTCTAGGATTGTTCTTGGTGGGGATTTTTTCTTATTTATGATCCCCACGAGGTGTGTACACTCCACCTTCGTTTTGTCTCTTGGATAAGCCTGCTTGGACTCTTTATGTCCTCCATGATGGGTAGTTTCTCTCGATGCCTTTTATCACTGACAACGGACTTTTCCTGGTATAATCTCTATGGTATTGGTCCCCTCTTCATGTATCTTTTCTAATTTTGATGATTTATGGTCATAAATATGTAACTGTTACCTTTGATTCTATATAAATACCAAAGAATCACTATTTTTCTACATAAAGCTAATTAAAATTTCATTTTATA
This sequence comes from Pseudotsuga menziesii, assembly GCA_001517045.1. Classification (NCBI taxonomy): domain Eukaryota; kingdom Viridiplantae; phylum Streptophyta; class Pinopsida; order Pinales; family Pinaceae; genus Pseudotsuga; species Pseudotsuga menziesii. The sequence continues at coordinate 68,830 of LPNX011194418.1, read as the reverse complement.
AATTATTCAAATCAATCTATTGAAATTCCATTTTTTTAGCTTCAAGACCATGAAATCGAACTTAGTGCAGATATTTTCTTCGAGACCGACAAACAAATATTGATTACAAAACAAAGTCCTTTAATAATTTTATTGAAATTTAGTTTTATAAATTATTGAAATCAATTCATCGAAATTCAAAATTTTTAGCTTCAAGACAAGGAACTAGAAATTATCCATCGGAGTAAGTGCAGATATTTTCTTCAATACATGCACCGACAAACAAATATTGACTCGAGAACAAACTCTTTTAATAATATTAGATTAGGAAATATGGTCTTTTAATGATATTATAAACGATAAATTTTGATTTCATTTAGAATAACAGCATAGCTTGGTTGCAACAAGATAATGAAACTTTGTATGGCTATCCTTTTTCTTTTTTTATAAATATTATAGTGTCACCTCCTTATACTAATTTTAAGACATGTCATTTGAATAATATAAAATTACATTTTGAGAGCTATTTATATCTATTATATATTATATAGTTGATTTCTTATAATAATAATCTTATAAATATTATAACATTGATAGTAATTCTTATACTTTTATCTCATATAATCTTAATCAATATCTTATATATTAAAATTAATTTTTATATTTATTTTTATATAAGTATGTTTATAGACGTTTACATATTATTTTATATTATGAATTTTTGACCCAAAATTAATTTAACTGTAACAAAAGTACAATAAAGAATAAAGATTTATTTCATTATAGTTGTGTATTGTTATGTTTAAATATATTTTTAAGAAAGTTTAAATAAACTTTACTTAAATAATAGTTTAAAAAAAATAATTGACATGTTCAATAACCATATTAACCATTTTATAGTTAATCTTAACATTTGAGCTTTAAATTTTGTTTTGTTGAACGATTTTAAGTTCAGAAATAGAATCAAGTGAAAAGAAAACCCCCCACACTTAGTAAAATTTAAAAGAAAACCCCAAACACCCACACTCAGTAAAATTTAATAGTAATTTTTAAAAGTTTTTAAAAATTCCGTAAAAAATCATGGCAAAAAAACTAAAAAAAACTAGTAAAAACCAGTAGGAAACAAAGGTCGAAAAGTCCCCTCTTTAGACAACTCCTTTCAAAATTAAACCCTCGTGGAAATATCAAGCGGTGGTTTGTAATAGCTTGGATTTCAACGACCACTTTGTCATTACGTTAGTAAAAGTCAATACTATGGTATGTGGGGCTAGGATACCTGCTGGACTGGTCAAACAATCACAACCATAGGTGTAGCTTTTGAATGTAGCGAAAGTAAGCCCAGAATATTTTGACTAAATGACAGTTGGCTGTAAACCAACCTTCACGCAGAGATTGATTGCAAATTCGTTGACATTGATAACCCTCGAGTCGCCATACTCAACAACCTTCTAAATTTGTTGATAAGTCGTCACGCGACGCACAGACGCAAATGGGTTGACATTGGAGAACCCACGAATTGTCATACTCCAAAGCCTTCTAAACAACTTAACAAAGTCAACCATCCAATTTTCCAACACTACCTATTTATTCATACAGGGTAAGCGTCAGTTATATGCGCTGGAAAATAGTTATTTAGCTTTAACTCAGGTCGGCAATAGACTGTTTCTGTTATTAATACCGAGCTCGCCCTTCTTTCAAATCGACCTGGGCAACTCTTTTCTCGAATCGACTTGGGCAACTGGTTATCGCTGTGTATTCACAAAATAGATATATATCCGTTTCTTAGGTTAGCCTTCTAACCTTACAGTGCCTCTCTTATAATACCTTCCCTGCCTGAATATCGAATCGATCTTGGTATTAACACCGACCTTAATCTGTTATAGCTTCAATAATCAATCAGTGCTTTCCGTAATTGTTGTTATGGATTCAGCACAAGATTATTCGGAGGTGGAAGTGCCTTCATTTTTCCAGTGCCCCATATCGATGGAGCTGATGAGAGACCCAGTAACTGTTTGCACAGGCGTGACCTATGATCGAGAAAGCATCGAGAACTGGATATTTTCATACAAGAAGAAAATATGTCCTGCTACCATGCAGCCAATGGAGAATTTCGATTTAACTCCCAACCACACGCTGCGTCGCCTTATTAAGGGATGGTGTGTTGCCAACAGGTCCAAGGGCGTTGAGGAAATTCCCACGCCCAGGCCACCTATCGACTCCGATCAAGTGTCTAAGTTACTTCAAGCGGCACTCGGATCACCATCATTTGAAGGCATTAATGCTTTGAAGAAATTGCAGTCTCTTGCGCGGGAGACTCACAGAAACAGACAGTGTATTGCTGCGTCCGGTTCAAGTCTCGTTCTGGTCTCTCTTATCAATTCGTCTTGCTGTGAAGAAAATGACAATGAAAGGTTCAGGGTTTCTGAAGAATGTTTGGGTATATTGCATCTGCTTCCAATGACCCAGGAAATTGCGCAATTGCTGTCACAGGCAGCGAGCATTAGGTCGATGGCCTTGATAATGCATGAAGGCCCAACGGAAGCCAGACTTCAAGCGGCCTTTTTATTGCAGAAGGTTTCCACTTGGGCATCTGATTGGGAATTTATTGCCAGGGAAAGGATTGAGATTTTCAAACCGCTATTAGAAATTATAACAAGTGAAGTTTGCCATCAGGCGACCATGGCGGCCTTGGTTGTTCTTATAGCCATATGTCAAAAATCAAGAAAGAACAGATTAAGGGCAATCGAGGCAGGCTCTGTATTTTATCTGATCGAATTACTTCCAGGGGCAGAGAAGAGAAAGTGTGAAAAGATGCTATATCTGCTGGACATGCTGGTGGACTATGCAGAAGGGCGGGCTGCCATGGCTGATCATGCCATGGGTATTGCAGTAGTCTCCAAGAAGACTATTAGGGTTTCAGAAATCGCCACTAAAAAAGCAGTGCGAATCCTTTGGTCCCTTTGCAAATATTCATCATGTGCACCCTCGATTCTTCAGGAAATGTTTCAGTGTGGAGCTCTATCTAAATTGCGTATGCTTCAACAAATATTAGATCGCACAGACAAAACAAAGCAGAGAGCCAATGAGGTAATGAAATTGTATGAAAATACTTTCAAAGTACCCCCTAACTGTTGAGAAGTTATTATCCAGGTTATTGATATTGGATCCAAGACGCTCAAATCGTACTTGGGACAACTTGAAACCTGATCACTTTCTCTCGGTATGTAAATTTTTATTAATATGCCGCAGATAATTAGTCTGCTTTATAAAAACTTCATACATCTAAGACAAATATGCGTGCACTTTTATTGTTCTGATAGTACTTATCAAAACAATATAGGAGGTCGTCTTACCATTTAAACAACGACAGATCTCATGGAAGAACTTTAGGTGTCTGAATTACAATGCTATCTCACTGTTAACTGTAAGAGTCTCACTGTTTTTACATCAAATCTCTAATCGCTTCTAATCTGAAACCAATATCCTTGGTGTATCGTAGTCTTTATTTTCGTGCAGGTTGTGCTTTGTACTAGTTTTCCAAAAATTTTAAGAAATGGTTGAGCTTTTTTATTAGTTTTCCAAAGAGGTTAAGAAATGATTTCATTTTGCAGAAAATAAAAGAGTATATATAAGATCCCCTTTGGTAATCAAATATGTAAACTAAGGAAAAACACACACATTTATAGAGTCCTGGTTATTGTAGTTAAAATAGTAACCAACTCAATTACATAAATATATGATGATTTACTTGGAAGTAGTACAACAGATACAGGGCATTAGTGCTTGTTTTAGTTTTTAATTTAGTGTTTTGCTTAGTTTTTTTTAAGTGTCCAATATAAAAAAGAATTGACAGCTGTGAACTTTAACTTTAAAGTGTAAATTAGAATTTATAGAAATAGAAATATAAAAACATATATCATTAAAACATAAATAGAAAATTGTAAGAAAGGGTTAGGATTTGAATCTAAATTACTTGCTAAAATGTAAGGATTATACTTGAGTTCTATTTCCAAAAAAAATTGTCTTCAAAATTGTAAATTTATAGATGCTGAAAAGTAAACAATTCACATCTTTGATAAATATCAACATTTAATATTTAAAGAGAAAACTAATTAATCAGAGATATATGGGTGCCATGATTTGAGTCTAGATCTTCTTATGGGATTGCAATGGTCTTCCTTAGGCCACACCCATGAAATAGATCTCTACATTCATTTAAGTAGAATTGCAAAAATGTCATTTTTTTTCTTTTTTCTTTATTAAACATACAACAATAAGAATTAACAAATCAATAAAGGAAAAACAAATTAAAAGATGATGGAAGGAGAAGAAACTAAAAAAGAATCCATTACCTTCCTCATTGAGGTTCCTTCATCAAAGGTTGGTCTCTATGATTGAAATCCTAAACTAGAGATAACAAAAGAACAATAAACATTAGAAAATCAATAAAGTAAAACTAATGTAAGAGACGAAGGAAGGAATGCCAAGAAAGGAAGGGAGAAGTCATTACTTTTTGTTTTGGATGTTATTTCAGGAAAAATTAGCCTCCGTGCATGAAACTCTAAACCAATAACAACAAAACACAATAAGAATTAGCAAATCAATGAAGGAAAAACAATGTAAAAGAAGAACCAAAGAGAAGAAAGGAAAGGAGAACCCATTACATTCCTCATGGAGATTCTTCCATGAAAAGAAATCTCAAGCTTCAATGAAGATGAAACAACTGAGACATGAAAAGGAAGGAGAAGGGAAGATATAAAAGGGAGAAATGAGAAGGGAAGATATAAAAGGGATAATTGAGAAAATAATGAAGATTAGGTCTTCACCATTTTTATGTGGCCAACTAAGAGATTATAATTAAAATAATAAGAATTCCGTCACACTCATTAAGATTAAGACAAGTGGATTTTTTTTAGTTCTTAATATTTCTTAAATTTCATTTGGAAAAGTTTCGATCACTTTTATTTGGTTATTTAAAAATCTACTCTAAAGTCAACAACTAGAATTGGTACTAAAAAGGAAAATAAATTTGATGCTAATAATGAATCTAAAATCAATGTACAAATGACACTATTCCTCCTAGAAAGAAAGCTATTTAGTCATACCTAAAAATACTCCCTTCTTTACACAAAAATCCAATAATAATATTATCAACTTTACCTCTAATTTTAGCACCAACCCACGAAATAATATCCTTTTCTTTTAAAAACTTCAAAAAAACACTAAAAAGTCCATGGAAACAAAAAAATGAAGCTAAAAAAAATGCTAATTATAGAGTATTGTTGTAGAGTGTATGATTATCAAAAATAAAATTTCCTTTTATTTGATATTCAAATTCTTTTTTGTTATGTTCATTTTTATCAATGTCAAATAACCTCTTTTTATTTTTATAGAGGATTCCTAAAATTGGGAAAGGACTCTTAAAATTGAGAAAGATTAATCATTAATTTCACATCTTAAATGTATACGATGACTAAGTATTTGGTCATTTCTATAATGTTAAGAGAAACATCAATAAGTTGTCTATTATATCTTCTTTGGTTTACAATAGTATTTTAGAAAAATGCACATAGTTGTTCCTATGCATTCTAGTGAAATATTTCTCATCAAATATAAACACTACATGTATCATAAAAAAATATCAAACTTCCTTATAAAAGATCTATTATAACAAATTTTAAAAAACAAAAAAACCTAATGATTATAAATGATTAGTAAGAAAGTAACTATATATAAAAGTAAAAATAAAAAACCAAAATTATTAAAAAAAACAAAGAAATATAATGATTTTAAATGATTAGTAAGAAAGTAACTATATATAAAAGTAAAAATACAAAACAAAATTATTAAGGGCTGAACTTTTAATATCCCATGGTAATAGAAAAAAAGTTTAGATTGATCAATTTTTTTTTTGGAAAAGTTGAAGAAACTTTGAAAAATTATTTACTCTTTTGAAAAATTAAATTTATTCTAGAACATAGATATAATGAATTTTATTTTGAATGGGAGGCATTTAAAATTTATTCTTTGAAATTTTAACTATGTTTTAATTTCAAGGATTATGTATTTATAGAATTAAAAAAGAAACCATTTCATTGTATATTTACAATTTCCTTGTATATTTACAATTTAGTGTATGTCAATAGTTTCGTATCAAATAATGAAATTAACTTATCATTAAAAAGATTACTCACCTCTTGTTTATTGGTGGAAAAATTCTTACATTATTAATGTATCATGATTGAAAACTCACAAACACATTTCAAAGAAATATTATAATTCAATTTACAATTTAAGGACTTGTAAAAAAAATCTATATATATAGTTGAAGTTTCAAATGATATATATATTCTACAATCCATTAGATATAATAAACTAAATAAATCAATAAAACTAAATAAATGTAGTGCATTACCTAATTAAATAATATGTTTTGAACACTAAAACAACTATGTGATAGATATTAAGCATAATTGTTTAATTCTACAAGTTTAGAATTAGAAGCATAATGTTGAATATAGAGTTAATTGTGATCCAAAAGAAATTGACTAATCCAAAAATTCTAAACAAATACTAACAAAGATAATAATTTTTGTTAAATTTATTAATGTTCCAAGCTCAAACATAACTTAAACACATTTAAAAACATTACATTAAAACAATTTTATTGTTTCAGTTCTTTTATATAAATTCTAATACTAAAAAAATTCACACCACACTAAAGCAATGAGAATGAATAGAAAAAATAACCTTGAATAAAGTTGCACACAATTATCAAAAATCAATACGAACTTATGTAACTAGTGAATGTTATTAGTTTGTTTTTTTACTTCAAGTGGAATCTACACAGAAAAGTATTTTTACTAAATATATTTGTATAACATTTAATTTAAATAGAAATATATAACAAAATCTTACTAATTTATTTGTATATATGGGGAACACTAATAAATATATATCTTAATTTATAATGAGTTATTTTATTAATATTTGTCTATAATAAAAATAAAAATATAAATAAATGAATAAGATTTCATTCAAAAGTTTTCAAAGTTTTGTAATTTATTTTTAATTTAAAATTTAAAAAACTTATATATCCTTATTTTTATAAAAAATTGAAAAAATATCAAATAAATATAACACAAATTTCAAATAGTAGGAAATGTTTACATCACTATACTATAATTATCTCCGAGTTTGAATTATGCTTTTTTTCATCGTAACATTTTGTTAATTCCAAAAATTGATGCCATAAAAAGAACTCGAAATAATTCGTAAATATTCTAAATGTTAATAATTTAGAAAGCAAGTTATCATTGAAAGATCTAACCTTCGAAGTGATTTAATCGATATTTTATTTCATATATCTATATAAGACAAAAGGTCATGAAGTAATTCTTTATAAGTGTTCTCATTAATGAATGAATAATTCATTCATCCTTCATTGACATATTGTGAAATTGTTGTGCCTAGAGAAAGATTAGCATAATTTAGTTAGATTTTGTCAAGTATGAAAAGAGCAAGGTTGCAAGAAGTAAAAGGAGTTGCAACAGAAGTAAAGAAGGAAGATTAAAAAAAAATAAAATGAGTTGCGAGAGAAGTAATCGAGGAAGGAAGGAAGGATAGGTAGAAAAAGTAACAAGGAAGGAAGACGCAACAAAGGAGGAACATAAGCAGACAAAGAAGATAGAGCTAAGGAAAGAAGCAGTAGAAGAAGAGAAGTCAGGATAGAAGAGAAGTCGTGACCGAAGAGAAGGATGCGACAAAATAAACCATATTAGACAATGTGTAGTGGTGCAACCACTGGAAAGTGACAGTTTAGAAATATCGTTGGTACAAGATCAGCTAGAGCCGGCGGAAGCCACACGTATGAAAGCGTTATTGTAAGTTGGGTCGTTAGTGACTACTGCCATGTGTCGCTAGAATAGGAAAGATAGTTGGCTAATTGTATGAAGTCACCTAAGAGAAACATGTAAGAGTTTATAAAAGGAGGAACCCAAGCTGTATGCGGTTAGCCTCTGGTAAGTTAGCTTCTGGTCATTTGAGCCTCTAGAGTCTATTGCCTCTCGAGAGTTATTGAGTTCCTTGTTACTTTTAGTTTCCTAAGTTTGTTGAGTTATAGAGAAGAGTTGAGGAATCTACAGCTGAGTGCGTGGAAGTGTAGAAGAAGTTGAGTCGATCCAGGCTATGTGCGAGTCGTCATTCAAGTTAAGTAGAGAAAAATAGTAATAGAAGACCAAAGAGCATGAGAGGAGAAATAAGTCTATATAGATAAGAGAGAAATATCTAGAATAGAGTCTGTATCTTAGTGCGCAGACCAAGGGTGCCATATATTTCTCATGCGAGATGAAGAGTTCCTTTGTGGTTTTTATCGGATGGGTTTCCACGTTAAATATTGTGTTATTTGTGTGAATGATGAATGTGTTTGAGTCACATATATATGTTTCTATGAATGAATTTTTATGGATTTGCTTATGAATGTGTTTATATGTATCTATCGCACTGTTATAGTTGAATGTGTCTATCGCACTGTTATAGTTGAATGTGTCTATGCTGCATCAGGTTTATTGTGATAATACCAGTTGAAGGATGAGTTTTGTCATAGCTTAACTCTACATAATAAGTATAAAAACCCCACCCATCAACATTGGTCGAGCACCTTGGTGGACTACCAAGGGACAAGAAATCCCCTACCCAACTGCGAAAACCTAGTTGTGCCAGTTATCCATAGAAAGATATCTCGATTGAGACAACATCTATGTCACAGGTGCTTCCGACTAAGCCTTGCTCCGTTGGGTCGATATCTTTGGCTTTGTTGCACACAAAGAAGAAACTGAACCTCGGTTGAAGAGAGGAAAATGCCAGGGTCAGTGCAAGAAGATGAGGGACCTTTAAGATGCAATCCTAGTTTTCAAAAACAACATCATGTTACCAAAAAATACATGATCAACCCGAG
>LPNX011194418.1:22397-55648 GCA_001517045.1 Pseudotsuga menziesii | reverse complement strand
GATGTTGATGGTGAGGATGATGATGATGATGTTCATGATGTTCATGATGTTGATGATGAGGATGATAATGATGATGTTGATGGTGTTCATGATGTTGATGGTGATGATGTTGATGGTGGTGGTGAGGATGATGATGATGATGTTCATGATGTTCATGATGTTGATGATGAGGATGATGATGATGATGTTGATGGTGACGATGTTGATGGTGATGGTGAGGATGATAATGATGATGTCCATGATGTTGATGGTGATGATGATGATGTTCATGATGTTGATGGTGAGGATGATGATGATGATGATGTTGATGATGTTGATGGTGAGGATGATGATGATGATGTTCATGATGTTGATGGTGATGATGATGATGTTCATGATGTTGATGGTGAGGATGATGATGATGATGATGTTGATGATTTTGATGGTGATGATGATGAAGGTGAGGATGATGATGATGATGATGAGGATGATGTTGATGATGTTGATGGTGATGATGATGATGAAGGTGAGGATGATGATGATAATGAAGGTGATGGCGATGATGAGGATGAGGATGATGATGATGATGTTTGTGATGTTGATGTTGATGATGATGATGAGGATGATGATGATAAATGATGATGATGTTCATGATGTTGATGGTGAGGATGATGATGATGATGTTCATGATGTTGATGATGTTGATGATGAGGATGATGATGATGATGTTGATGGTGTTCATGATGTTGATGGTGATGATGTTGATGGTGGTGGTGAGGATGATGATGATGATGTCCATGATGTTGGTGGTGATGATGATGATGTTCATGATGTTGATGGTGAGGATGATGATGAGGATGATGTTGATGAACTTGATGGTGATGATGATGATGAAGGTGAGGATGATGATGATGATGATGAGGATGATGTTGATGATGTTGATGGTGATGATGATGATGAAGGTGAGGATGGTGATGATGACGAAGGTGATGGCGATGATGAGGATGAGGATGATGATGAGCATGATGATGATGATGTTCGTGATGTTGATGGTGATGAGGATGATGATGATGAATGATGATGATGTTCGTGATGTTGATGGTGATGAGGATGATGATGATGAATGATGATGATGTTCATGATGTTGATGGTGAGGATGATGATGATGATGTTCATAGGCCACCCCATTATAAACATGGATAAGATTTTCATCAAACACTTAATATTTCCCATCCAGTGCAACCCTAGATAATTTTCATGCTATTCTGGAGCCCACTGCACCACAACTTGTGAATCCCCCAAAACTTGTAATGTGGCCAGACCCATCTCTTGACGAAATAAAGAAAACCCCACAGTGCCACCAACTATGCGAGTGTTGGATCGAGATCCATCTTTCACCTAGCCTTTCATCTCAGTATCCCTCCCAAACATTATGAACAACCCAGCTCCAAAAAAACCATTCGAGTCAACTCTGTCAAAGAACCCTACACCGTGATTGTATATCAGATTGGGGAACAATTTTACCTTTGGAGAGATGTTAGGTGAAGGAATGTTCCATTCAGACACAGAGTAGCTAATCTTCAATGATATAACCTCAGATTTATGTCCTTGGATAGCAAAGGTTTCCCCCTATTCCTGGTCTTCCAAATTTTCCATAAAATATCTTAGACTTATATTAAATAAGATAACAAGGTAATATGAATGACTTGGTTGGATTAAAGTTTCATAGCTAATGGTTGAAATGCATTAGCTAAATTACCACTATTTCTAACAATTTTTTATCTACTTATATAATTGTTTAAAAATAAAAATAAAAAAACTAATTTTAAAACTTAAAGTGAAAGATAACCTCTATTCATCACCAATATTAAAAAAACAAAACTCAAACCATCTAAAATAACTCATTGTTAAATATTAAATAAAAACTATTCATCATCAATATTAAGAAAAGTGCAGTGTACATCATCTTAAATAAGTCATTATTAAACCTCAAAAAACAGACTTCCACGCTAATATGGTCAATAAAGACAAAACAATTAGGAAAAAGTTAATCCTTACTCCAATATAAAAATAAAACATTAATTTTAATTAATTTCAATTAATTTTTTAAACATACTTTGACTTTTTCTTTTAAAATCATACTTTTACGGCATGTTGTTGGGCTGTCCAAATAGGAATGTTACAACCACTTAACAATCTATATATTTAATTATATGTTCTCGTACTTTTACACAATGTTAGACCCACTTAACAATCTATACATATAATGTATATATTTTAACATATACCTTCGTACTTTCACAATATGGTGTAGGAATTATTTTCCGTCAACGGAATATCATAGGGTGAAAGGAAACCATACTTTCACATAATGCACACGCGATTTATGTGCACAAAAACACGAATGCATTTTGTCTTGTTAAAGCGCGCTCGCGTTTAGTTTAAATTCAAAAATCTATTCCCTCCAAATGATAAGGCCGAGCCTCAACCCATGCTTTCATGAAATTCCTATGCCTATGTGTCTGCTTTGTACTTTGCTTCGGATTCAACATGCCTGTGCATTGGAGTATGATAAACCGTAGCAAATTCAGCATTATATCCATATTTTCAATATGCTCATGTTTAGCGGTTTGTTTGATTGTGCTGCACACATCCATTTTTTATGATATTTTAGAAACAGATATGGTTTTTTTTGCAGATTCTAAATATGTCAATTTTAACAAGAATACATAATTTTTTCTATTTTTTTCTTATTTATCTTCTGTCATCACTCCTCAACTCAAAAAACACACTGGTAGTGTTTCGTCCATATCTCTTTCGTTTCTCAACCATTTAAAAAAAAAATTGTATGGTGCACTAAAGAACACCAACCTCTACATGCTATAAAAAACCCATTTCCAAATAATTGCATTAAGACATTCAAATGCTGCACCCACAATTGACGTACCGTTTTCGAGGTTTGATCTCTTAGATAATTAAAAAAAAATTAAAAAAATTATTTTTATTATTGGAAAAATAGTCGTGCACTAGTCCGATATGTTCTCTATACGTATACCAGTTTTCGTGAGTTTATTCCATCATTTAGACACTCAGACGTTGCACCCACAAAAACATATACCTTATAATTTGTCCAAAAAATAAAAAGTGCCCATTAAAATTTATCTAAATTTACATAGTTAACAACATTTTCAATAGAAAAAAATATATATTTGGAAAGGTCATTCAATTTCCTACATTTCTTGTTTTTTAATGATTGCAAGATTCATTGTGTAAGTGTCTCAAAATATCCATGAAAGTTGATAAATGCCTATTTTTTCAGTTTTGTATTGCATCTAACGTGCCAAAAGAGACCCTCAACTTCTTGCACACACCCACCAATAGAAACCCAATTTAGTTTTGAGTGCATTTATGATATGAAGGATTTTGTACGCATGGATAGGAATCTGTGAAAGTAGAAAAATACTCCATAGTTCTTCAGTGCATTTGAATAACTAAAAGACTAATTCTCATTAAAACGATAACAACATTTTGCATAACATCAATAATGCCAAAAATATTATTACTTCTAAGTTTAAAGAGAAATTTTGGTGTGAGGAAAATTTAGCGGTTAAGAGAAAATTAAGATACTATAAGGAGGTCATCAATCCTAACTTGAAAGATCAGAAGTATCTCTCGTTAGTAACTAGCTCACAGAAGAAAATTAATAAATCCAAGATTAGAAGGATATCTCATGAACTCCATAGCGAAAGAGGGCGTTGGTCTATTCTTAAAACTCAATGAGCAGAAAGGGTTTTCCGTCTATATGAGTCTATGAGCATTGAGGATGAAAATCACTTTCTCTTAGAGTGCATTTGTAATATCCTGAATTTTGGACCTACCATTTATAGGCATAAGCCTATTGACCATGATGATTATATTGGTGTTTTATTTTATATTGGGTCAAAGACCCCATTGCATATGAACATGATGATTTGTTTTGTATATTGGGAATAAGCCAATTGTTGATGATATATAAATATATATATATGTTTTGTGTTGGGCATGGACCCTGAAGCACATGATTGATGAAATGTTTGTGTTGGGCATGGACCCTGAAGCACATGATCGATGAGATGTTTTGTGTTGAGAGAAAGGCTCTGGAGCACATGAGTAATTACCTTTGTGTTGAGCATAAGTTCTGGAGCATCGGATCTTTGGTCATTGTATCCCTAGGTGTATCGTACAAGTACATCCTAGCATTTAGTGTTGAACGAGAGCTCTGGAATTGCACTATGTTTGTAAATCCCTTTTATAAGCATTGAGTATGGGCTCTAGTAAGTGCTAGGGGTTACTGAAAAGATTAAAATCACCTTCGAGTGAAAACGAATCGAGGAATAATATTGATCTCATCATACTTATTTTTTTAAGTGATTAAATGAAATTTCAAATTTTTGTATTCTCATCAAGTACTGAAGAACTACCACGTTATACGAGGGAAATCTAACATGCAAGTATGTTTAGAGTTGCCTAGCCTAGTAAACCTGAGCCATCTATCTACTTGACCTTCATAAAGAAGTGTCGTTAAGTCTAAGGGATCAGGACACATGATGCCCGAAGATAGGTGTTAACAAGTATTTTAATACTATGTATTTAATACATAGTATGTATAAAGAATTAATTACAATTAATTATATAATTGAATAAAGAAAGAAGAGAAGCTCCACCAATTATTATTTATTATTAAAAGATTAATAAATGGTGAAATATCTATGAAAGACTAACTAGGAACTAATTAAAAGTTCCTAGGTTAAGAATTGAAAATTACCCTAGTAAATTAAAAATGGTTAAATCAAGAAATCAAGGATTTCTTGATTTAACTGCCCCTTTGATTGAAAAGTATTCCTATAAAGACTCAAGCCAAGCAAAGGCTTGGGGGTTATGATTTTTCATCTAGGAGAATTATTATTCTTCCTGTTTTGCTCTCAAGTGTATCTTGGAGAACTTTTCTTGCAAGGAAAAGAGGATTGATTTAGAACTGATTACCAGTTAGGAAACCCTACCTTAAGAGCTCTAAGCTACTTGCATGTTAGAGTTCAGCTCGGGGGGATCCAGATTAGAACCAGGAACGGTTCCGGGTCATGATTGGGAGGAACGTGGTAGTTCCCAAGTGATTTGGTCATCAAACAGAGGTAAGGTATGCATTGAATTATTAATGTTGGTTATTTAAGTGTGCAGGTACAGCCATTGACAAAGCTTCAATTTCAGGTATGAAACCCTTGAAGGCTTATTCTATTTCTTCCCAAAGTTTCAGTACTGTTTATGTTAAGTAATGGTTGCAATATAACTTCTAAACCCTAATGGTTCAACTTTAGGGTTAACCATATTCTAGGGTTTGTATCTGCAAATTACTAATCATAGGTTGAAGAGTTTTTATCATATGATGTTTATGTTCAGGGTTGCATCTCTCATAAATGTTCATGTATTAACTAGGTTTTGATCTTAGTATTATGTTTTTACCTTGTTCTTTGTATTTAATACTCTGCTGACTTATTCCATTTGTCAGCAGAGGCTTGCCCTAATTCCCAACAAAACTAATTCAGTAGAATTTAATTAAAATATTGGTTATGTTAACTAATACAAGTTTATAATTTAAACTAGATCTACAAGGATCATAATTCATAATAAACAAGCTAATAAACTATTAAAGACCTTCTAAGGTCTCCTCTACATAATCATGTAAAAATAAATTAAATTACATAACATTCCATTTTAATAAACATAGTCATGATTAACCAAACAGAGAAGGCATCGTGACCATCCATGTGGTCCAAGATCAAACATCTATCTTATTATATAAAATCTAGTCCAAATCACATCCATTTACATAACTCAAATGTTTAATTCACAGTCCTATTATTACAGTCATCCATTATAGAAACATAAAGGGTGTTAAAGGTCCCATTTAAAATCTACGCATAACCAAACGTATCATGTTAAACATTTAAACAACTAAAACCCATTTTGCCAATAAGAGGTCACAACATTGAATCCTATAGATGTCGAGACTCAACACAATAACGTTAAATAAAAACATAAGCATTTTATACTCAAGTTGTAAGCAATCGCATAATCATCTCTATACAACCCATGCTATACATCTAATATGTGTAAGCTACGCTTTTAAGCTATGCCACAATCCTTTAACCAAACAACGCATACACTAACAGTGAGGTCGTAAAGACCCTAGTTACGGCCTCGGCCAAGTTCCATTCTAATCACACAGTCACACTATTAAGCCAAATCGATATCGTGGGTTGTCATAACCCTGGCTAGTACGACCCGATTCTTTCCAAGTAAACAACTTACATTTTAAATTCCAACTAAAAGCTATCACAGTCGTTGGGAGAGGCACATGCTATTCATGGCAAGGCCTGCACCCACGCTAGGCCAAAAATACAAAACTAAGAATACAATACTTTGTTAAATACACAGACCCATGTATACGCTAACGCAGAGCATGTGGTGACAAGACAATGGGCTATGACACCATTGCTACAATGGTGCATCCCATGGAGTAATGCCCAAGCTCTAGGAGCTCTCGACTCAACATACAAACCAAACAAACAGAGTGTTGCGCATATGGCCATAACCCAAAACAATAATTATACGTAGAGTAATTTTCTACAGGCTGAAAGGCCACGATCGCCATTAAAGTCCACATAAAACGCAACATTTACATAACCATACAAATCCCAAGTTTACACAGTATTCAACGCTAGATGAAATCATAGGAATTTTATACCAAATCATTATAGTCTTCATATTAAAAACCAGCGCGTAGTGTAATTACACCGTGAGGCACGAATCCTCTTTACAAACAGTCAAAGTATTAAAACGTTAAATGGAAAGCTGTGAGCTATGGCACCATTACAAGTAATGGTGCAGCCATGGCCAAAAAAAATACCAAATATCTCAACGAAGGTCCATTTAAAAGAAGAGTAAGCTACATCTCAAAACCCTGAAGGCAGAGTCAACCCGTACCATCGAAACCCCAACCCAATAAAGTTTTCCAACTCAGAAATTTCCCAGAACAAGAGGAGGCAAGTAATCTTGCTAGCAGGCTTACCATGGCCATGAAGAAGGAATCCCAAATCGACAAGTGCAACCTGTGCAAACCCCGGAGCACCTTCACATTCACCTGCAGACAAACCACGATGGCATGAGAAGCATGACCATGCCATGGAGAAAAACAAACGAAGCAATGCATTTTACATAGAATTGGTTTAAGCTTACCTGTGACCTGATGGGGTCGTCTCCATTCTCCAAATGCCTAGATGCCACACTAAACCACAATGCCAAAACCATAATGCACAAACAACGAATGCCAAGTCCTTTGCCAAGGGTTTTCACCAACCCCGATGGCATTAATGGCACCAGCTGGTGGCCATTAACGCCTCCATAAACCCCAACCATAAGTTTGTGGATCAACGTTATATCAACCAAGTCATATGTTAAACCCTCTATACTATGTTTTCACCACCCTTTAAAATTTAGCATAGGCTCAATAACTAATGACATGGTATGTATACCATAGTCCCAACATTATGGTATGCGTAGCCCTTTAACACTATCATATAGTGTCACAATGTCTTCCCCTTAGCAACAAGCTTATAGTTTTATCACATGCCCTTTATGCTAGTGTCACGTCCCCATGCCTCCGACTGGCAAAGAGGACGCGATCACCAGGATGTTAACCATCCGAGCTAAGAGCCCCATGAACATATGTATGCACTAAATTACTGAAAACAGAATGCTGAGAGGAAATGCATTGAAGTAAAACATGCAATTAATCATCATACACAGTGGAAACCAACAACATTCAGACATGCATGCATTTAACATGTTCATCATTCACATTAACAGAAATTATGGTTGTAGAAGTAAAATGGACAAGATCACTTATCTTATGAAGAAGTCGTTCCGCAACCAGCTATGTCGCTGCAACGTTCCACCCAACCATAGGCCAGCGTGCTCCTTGATCTCTCAGCAACGCTTCCACCCCCGAGCTGGGCATGATTCTCCAAGGAATAAGGGAACTAGCAGGCTTACACATAGCCAAGGATATACAAAACACATCCAAGCCAACACAGTTGAGTTTATCAGGCCATCAAGGAGTTGGGAAAGGCTAAATGCTAAGCTGGTGAGCTCATTGCAGAGTCAGGAACACCTCCACCAGAACTAGTCTGGCTTCTAAAACACCCACACACACCCAACACAAGGAATCAGTCCCTTCTCTGCTACACAGTCCCTCAGGCCCTGCATTCCCTTCCAGTGCTATTCAGGGGTTGTGGAGAAGAAAGCCAGCCCTCTAGATCTGTTTGTGTGGTTTCCAGCCACTAGGTTTATCAAGCAAAACTAAGCCCCCATCCCTACTCCCTACACAGTCCGAAGACCAACCATTGCACTCAGGCAATCAATCAGCTGATACAACTTAAGACAGGGGAGACAAATTCTGAGTCATTCTTGGCCATATCATGGCCAAAATGAATCTCAAGTGAATTTACAACAGTGCCCAAGCGCACCAATGAATGTGGAAAAATAACCATCCCAAAACCATAAACAGTGAGCACAGCTCACAACGTGGGGACAATGGCTCCAAACGGTCTGTGCTTGAGGAAGACTTGCCACAAGCACCCAAACATAAGGAAACCACAACAATCACAACATTCTTGAGGAGGATAGCGACCACCGTGACTCACAGGAAGAACCCCAGCTCCAATTTCAACATTTAAATGACAGAAAATTAAACGACCATACCAGTCTGAGAGAAGAGGATACAGCTGCAAACGGGAATGAAAGAGCACAGCTCCCAGTCCACAATGCAGATGGTAACAACACAGAACCCACCACGCAGCCCGTGAGGAAAGGATACGGTCTCACCACTCACAAATCCGTAGAGGAAAAACGGCGTGGGTACACCAGGATCACTCCTGTGCGTGAGCAACAACAACCAACGATCCCTACGTGAGGACGAACAAGAATTCCAGCTTGTGCGTGGGTGAACCGAAACAGTGGATAGGCGCCCGTAGGGAGAATGCGTGAGTGATGGCGGTGGTTTTGGCCATTGATAAGTCAACCGTGGTGGAGTGTGCGTGTAGGCATGGACTGATAGTCCTGCCACCCCACTCCCAAAACAAATTAACTGCCTCAACCACCAGCAGCCATTCTTCAATGAAAGTGGTTGGGTAAGGCAAGGGAAGAAGACACATGGATTTTTACTCCATTGGCCAAGGTTCGACAAATTCCCCTACATCCTTATCCTTGTGAAAATCATGCCCCTTTCTCATTTTAGTTGCCGCGAACGTAGCTGGTCGGATTCGTTTTAATTAAAGATGCATATTTACATGATGATCAACTTAATATGTGTGTTGCATGCCCCGATACTCCATCGGTGACAATTTTAAATCCAAAACATAGTATAACCAATCAATGGTGGGGCCTTGGCCTTTAGCTCCGCACCATGATTATTACAATATATACATCATATGCATCTAATGCAATGGGGTCAAAACCGGGGGTGTGACAGCTAGTTCATATAGGTAGTATATACTCTTAAGTCGTAGTCTAGGTTTGTAGCATTTAGGAATCATGGCAAACGTAGTATGCCATGATGTCCTCGCTAGGAATAATAAACGTAAGTTTACAAGCTTGTAACCAAGGTAGACCTGCAAAATAGAAATAAGAGGCGAGTAAGTAACTAAACAAGAGATAGACAATAATAATGATAGGGAAAGTAAGATAATTCATAAGCATTTAGTAAATTAACGAATAAAGATAATTAGCAAACATAGGACGTACCTGAGTCGTAAAACAGAACAGTAACAAAAGTGCAAGACGGAACGAGAAGTATACTTAAGAACTAATTTGTGTCAAGTAACCAATAATTCTGATGTCACAAGAGCAACCTGTGAATCAATGAATAAGGTGCCTTAGTTCAAATGAACTAAGTAAGCCTGCATAATGAAGAATAACCTTACCTCTCAGATCATCATGGGAGAACGAGTCTCACCACTCCATCACTTTGTTCCCATCAACAAAGCTAAGTTAGTTTTTATTAAATAAACAAAGTATACATGCACATGAGCAAAACAATGATCTATATAACTCATTAATTCACCGACAGTAATAACTAAGATATATCGACAGTTTAAATAACAGAAATAAGACATAAGAAGTAAACGAACTAATAGTCACTGAATAGATAAGAGATTAACAAGACAGTGGGTAGAATTCGAAGAGGTTGAAAGTTTAAGGAGCATCTATGTTTCCACACAAGTACTAATGATCCCTTTTGGATAGTTTTTACTAGCCTATAATTTTTTTTTTTCAATTTTTGGGGACATTACAGCATTGCTTACACCTACATTAGATCTGAGTTTCATAGTATTTGTTACAATACAAACCTTTATAACCTCCTAACTTGCCAAAACTATAGTGAGCTTGGAAAACTTCTTGACAAGCTTTTTGAGCACATAAACAATATTTTAAAGTAAACTGAGTATTATCCTTCTTAATGTCCAATAAAACAAAGTTAGTTTCAATGAACATTAATCATCATCATCATCACAAATACAATTTCGTGTAATATTTTTCATAATAAAATTATGAGTTAATGTAGCCATCTCCTTGTTTCTTGTCATGTTTACTGTTGCCAAGGGAGTAAACATATCAGCTCAGTCTAAACGGTGACATTTACTTGTCCCAGCAGCTACTTAGCATTCATCATTGCTAGCAAGTCTAGTCATAGAAAAATTATCGTAAACATGTTACAGTATCCCAGCAATGTCAAAAATTTAATCGAGTTGTTTATTTCGGAATATCGAAAATCGTGTAGACTAGTGGCAATAGATTTTTGTTTAATATTGGAAGGGAGACCATCGTGTTTTCTCTTTGGAAATGTATGGTTGGGTTCAGGAAAACTAAATAACATTTTCACAAATTTCCGCTCCGTCAAATATATCGTTGGGTTATCAC
This sequence comes from Pseudotsuga menziesii, assembly GCA_001517045.1. Lineage (NCBI taxonomy): Eukaryota > Viridiplantae > Streptophyta > Pinopsida > Pinales > Pinaceae > Pseudotsuga > Pseudotsuga menziesii. The sequence goes on along the minus strand of LPNX011194418.1, from coordinate 44,656 downwards.
ACCAAGTAAATTTTTTAATTTTAACCTAATTTATTTCTTCTATTTTATTTTCATGTGAAGATAATAAAAACTTTACGACATTAATAGCGAATGGAATAATCATTTGTTCCTATCAATAAATATTAATTATTAATTATTCGTGAAAAAATGCGTCCAATCATAAACGATTTTAAATCATACTTTAAACTAATATTATTTGAACTTTTTATACCTAGCTTGTTTCAAAAAATTAATTATTTTATTTTAAATAGCTTGTTGTTTCAGGTAATTAATTAATTTTAAATATGTTTAATATAAAATAAATAGCAAATATATAGATTTGAGAAATATTATTATTATATCATCTTTTGTTCTATGGCTGCAAATCCAAAAGAGTTACATAATCTATAAACTCAAAATTAAAAGCAACACACTTTATTTTATTTTCCTTTTTGAATTGCGTTTTGTAAAGTAAAATCACTTCTTTCTAAGCCTTTTAGCTTAGAAATAAACATTTTACAATAATTCAAGTAATTGTCTTGATATCCAGAAAACTAGAATTAATCTTAATAAAAATAATTCACCATCATTATTATCATCATCACACTGATAAAAACAACTATAAATTCAAAACAACTCAAGTAAGTTAAATATATTGTAAACATTTTTATAAGATTTTTAAAAATTAATGTTTAAAAACAAATTAACCATTAAATTAAATTTATAATAAATCATTTTATGACCTTTTATATTTAAAAATTGACCATACAATTAGATTTATGATATCTCCATCTCATGGTGTTCCACTCTTACATGCATTCCTTGGGTCGGTTATTCAACTCTTAGTGCTTTGTTTCATATGTACACTATATAAACAATTCTTCGAATGCTTAAAGGTTTAGTTGTTTTTTACTAACCTTCTCCATCTTTGACAAGTAAAAGGGGTCTCGATCTTGGGTCTAATACATTACTTAAATATACTGCACCCATATGATGTTTCAGTATATTTAAATATACTAATACATTATACTGAACATTATAGTCTAATGTTGACTGCACCCATATGATGTGAAACATCAAATAGACGTAGTCAACCTTTTCCCATATTCAAACATCAAATGGGTGCTGTCAACATTTTCCCATATTGAAACATCACATGGATGTGGTCAACTTCTGCCAATACTGAAACATCACATGGGTGCGGTTAACTTTTGCATGTGATGCGGTTAACTTTTTCCAATATACTGAAACATCATATGGGTGCAGTCAACTTTCGCCCATAGAACTTGTGTGGCGTTCATTTCATAGCAATAGAAATTTCTAATTAGAAATCGTACACAAGACAATAAAGACAATTTATCTTCTAAGATATATGACAAAATTGCATGGCCTTGGACACGTAGACCCCACAACATACGAGTACTACCCAAAATTCATTGGATTGGAACCCTCTTCGATAGGGCTACTGATGTGAATATTTTGGTCGCACCTCCAAATGCCATATGGATATATGTAATATAGAGTAGCTAATCTTTTTTTTAATCTTTATTTTTAAGCACATTGCCCATTCCAAAGCTATATGGGACATGTATGGATAGATCTATGATATTCCTCTGCATTTTTCATAATATATTAATTATATAATATTTATCACAATGTTAATTTAAAATATGATAATGTTAAATATTAAATTTTTATGATAATATTTTTATTGACTAATAATTATATAAATTATTTATTAAATATTTTTTCATTATTTATAAATAATTAAAAGTTTTAATCTAACCACAAAATAAAATAAAAAATCCAATAAAAAAATTAAAATCATAATTTTTCCACTTTTAAAAAGAGAAATCAAAAGAATTAAACCCATAACTTTTATATATATACGGAGATAGGAATAATATTATAAATGCATTAAACTATATTCATTGAAATATACAAATATCTTATTTATATATACTTTCAATACATGTTTTTTTAATTTAAGTTAATATAATTTTAAATGTGTATAAAAAATGGTTTTTATCATTTCTTATTATTGATTGAAATTTGTTTTTGGTTTTTTATATATTAGTTTTCAATAAAACTTATTAACATAAATAAGTATGTATAACTTATTGACATAATGCATTTAGATTAATAAGTATGTATTGTTATATGAAATTATCATTTAAATATATATTTTTTTGAAATAAATGAAGATTATTAATTATGGATTTAATTCATGTTAATATGAAATTATGGTTTTAATATAATTTTTTTTGAAACCAATTGTAAAATGTTTATTATAAAATTACCAAATTTTGTAGATATTTATTTTGTTCAAACATAAATTTAAAATAAATAAAACACATATATAATATTGTTAAAGTGAAATAGATTGTGATTTTTCAAAGCAATATTAATAGAGATTTAGTGGTTAATGATTACTCATATGGTTATGGTTATATATTTGTTGTTTAAAAATTATAACTTCATATTTATGTTTTATGCCATATTTTTCTTTCTAGTAAGAAAAAATCTAAATTACAAATATAGAATCTACTAAATTTCATTTTTCTTTTTACTTGAACTAAAATCAACGAATTAAACATAAATATATTTGTTTTTTTCTCAACATAAAAAAAACTACCACTTACTCACTAATAAAACTTACACATCCATAACATGTGCATACCTTCAATAAAATGTATCACAACCTTGTTACCTTATTGAGAACACTTAATTAGTATATAATTAAAAAAGGAGAAATGGACTTCCTTACAATCCAACAAGCAATTACAATGCTAAACATCTATTTAAATGTCTTTTGGTGTAATAATGTAGGTAACATATAAATTAAATTTATAAAATTGAAAAATTGAAAAAAAAAATACCATATTTGAAACCAAACATAATAATAATTTGTTAAAATAAAATTAATATTTAAAGTAATTAAGTTATTAAAAACAATCAACAATAATTGATACAAAATATAATTTTATTTTATAAAATATAATATATTTTTATCTCATTTTTAATTTGTATATAATTATTAAAATTAAATCAATATTAAATTTTTACATGTACATAATCACATTCCATATAATTATGATATCGAGTGAATTATATATAAATTTTGATTCTCATTATATGAAATCCTATGAAAACTCCACCTAATTTACCCACTTAACTTTGGCGAAAAAAAATATTAAAAAAACAAAGATATTCAGTAATATTGATTCTCATTATCTACACCTAATTTACCCACTTAACTTTAGCTAAAAATAAAAATAAAAAAAAAAGAAGATATTCACTAACATAAATCCAATTACATTAAGCGTAAAGGATTGAGATTGATGACTCGCTCGTTCTTGCACTTACTATTATCATTATATTTTTTTAGGTATGCATCAAAAGACTGAATCAATATAGTATTACATTTGTTTTATTTGAAAAGTTAAGCTATTGAAATGTTTCAATTATATTTCTATAAAATGTTTATATTTCTTTTTATTAAGCAGAAGGTGTATATGTTAGAATTTTGGGGTGGATTACCATTTATGCTTTTTCATCTAAAAACTAAAGTGACACAAGTGTACTGTTTATATTGATTCTATGGGCGTTGTTCAAGATTAAATGAGAACGAGACAAATGCATTGTCTAGATTGATTTTATGGCTATCGTTCAAAATTAATAATTAATAATTTAAAAAAAAAGCAAAAAATAGCTTAATTAACATGTGATAAGTACCGTTAGTGATAATTGTAAAAATTAAAATTAATCATCAACTATTTGATTATTAGATACAACTACCAGCTTAACTCCGTCGATTATTAGATACAACTACAAGCTTAGCTTCGTCGATTATTAGATACAACTATTAACTTAACTATTAGATACACTATTTGTTTAACTCCAATGATTTTAGTGAAGTGTGTGTTGTGGAGAAAATTGATGCCCAGGGATCAAGAGCATCGAAGTCAAAAGTTCAAATTGTTCTTGAAGAAGGCTAGATTGTGCAAGATATTTAACACCGTTCAACTATTAGCTTAACTTCAACGCTAATCACTTAAGGCTTAGTCAACTGCATTTGACATTTAGGAGTCTAGCTAATGTGAGTCATGTAAGAGTCGAACTCCTAATAAAATCCTCCAAACTCCTAATAAACTCCGGCATCTCGTAGTTGGACATCTAGCTAATATACAATTCATATTACATGTTTAGGTTTTCCATATAGATATAGTTAGGTTTTTGAATCTTTTTAAAGGAGGTTAGTCTAACTCATAATTAACAATTTCAAAAAAAGTAAAAATACTTTAGTTAACATCTCATAAGTACAATTCGTGATAGTTGGAAAAATCAAACTTCAGCTTCAACTATTCGATTACTAGATACAAGTATTCAACTCAAATCAAATCATGACTTTTACTTGAATTGCAGTTGCCAATATATTAAATTTTAAATTAACTATTAGATACAACTATTAACTTAACTCCAATGATTCTACAATTATTAGTTTAACTTCAACTCTAATCATTGTTATATTGGGTAAATATTAGATTAACTCCAATGATTCTACAACTATTAGCTTAACTTCAACTCTAATTGGAAGTTCACTTTGATTGCACTAAAACCATGCACTAAGAACAATCACTTAAAGGCAATGTGCAAATTATGTGACACTTGAAATCCATATGGCAATTGGGAGTCGAGTTAATGTGCATAAGACATAGTCTAAGCTTTATATTAACTTTTAAATTAACTATTAGATACAACTATTATCTTAACTCCAATAATGATACCACCATGAGCCTAGCTTCAACTATGAGTTTAACAACCATAAATTAAGTTGTTGTTATATTAGTGTAACTATTAGATACAAGTAATTGACACATTATTTAATAAAAATAGTCTTATCAATATGTCAAATATATACCTCTTGAAGTATTTCAAACATATTAATCTTAATAATATGGTTGGTGCTAGTATTATGTATAGTTGTTTTATGAAATTATATTAAATATTGAAATAGTTAATAAGTATTTGATTAAGTTAAATAATTATTATAATGGTATATAAATTTTGATTCTTAAATTTCATATAAATTGATCTTATTTTTAATGTAATTTAATAATAATAATAGAAATAAAAATTTTGTAATATTGATATGAATGATCAATTAAAACTTTGGTTCACTGGTTATTTTTTATATAATGGTAGATATAAATTATCATTTAAAACTTTGGCTTAATGGTTACATTTTATAGAGAAAAAATTGATTTTCTTTTATTATTCATATTTCAAGTAAGTAAATAAATATCAATAACTCTGAAACAAAAATATTTTTCCATTGCAATTATTGTTTTTGTTTATTAAAGTGTTTTATATTATTATTTATTTATTTATTAAGTTTTATCTTAATTTAGAAATTATATTTTTAGAAGAATTTGATTAAGATGATTGTTTTTGTGTATGGTACTTTGGGAATCCTAGAAGAAGGCCTGATCTTGAAAGACTCAATGCTAGTCGTGACCTCTAACACTTGGGGCTTTAGTTTACATACATACATACATACATACACACACACATGCATATATATATATACAAAGTCATTACACTAAGAGTGTGTGCACATGCCTTACCAATTTAGCTAATAGTTAGGGCTTTATATATATATTACATCCATAAATTATGAGTCTGTTTAAATGCAAGTTACTATGGCCTTAACATAATCAAGCAATAACATAATCAAGCAATGGTTTTTTCTAGATGGAAGATATTAAATTGTTGTACTAATGCATTGTATAACTTATTTAGAAAACGAGTCAAACAACAAAACAATAGGCAAAAACGAATAGACATATGTACTTAAAGGAATGCACACGCTTTGTAGGAATACACGCATGTTCTAAAGCGTATACATGTTCCAAAGAATCTATGTGCTCCTAAAACATGTCCAAACTATTGTCTCTTGCCATATTGGTCCATTAACATGAGATATGGGATCTATTAAAAGAATTTTAGAATTAGCTTTTAAGCATGCAGGCCCCAGGGCCATGAATGAATGTTGAACCACCAAAAAGGACCTAAATAGGGTATCCTTATTTTCTAGATGGCGATAGAAAGTATTATTAGGTTTTGAATATTAAGTAGGGGTATATTGATTCTAGATATGGTTAGGGTTAGAACCCTAATGATTGTGCCCTAAAATAAGCTTTTGAGCATTTGTGGACAAGTATTGCACCTTAAACCACCACAAAGGACCATATTGGGGTATCATTTAGCTTTGATTAGGAATAGAGGTTTTAATATCATTTTAAATCACTATGTATGGGTCTTCAACCCTTGCACATGTTCAGGGAGGATACCTGAACCTCTGCCCATAATGGAATTTTCTAGTTATCAAATGCTACAAATGGCCTCCAAAGGGTATCATGGGATCATAATTGAGGATTTTGGTGCCATTAGGTAGTTTTGAGCAATAACTATGTGTCTAAAATCCCTATTAGTGCTTTAGGAAAGAATACCATGCTTCAATCCCTAAAGAAATCATTCAAGCTTATAAATCCATGAGTAATGCCTCGAAGCACCATGCATGAATTCTTAGGCGTATCCATGGAACTATGTGTCTGGGTATTGCATCCTCAAGGAATTTGACATGATAAGAGGAAGAGACACACATATTAGTCCCTAAAGGAATCATCTAGCCATCAAGGGAAAATAAGGTTGTCTTCACCAACCACACATGGCCTCTTGAGGGTATCATTAGACTATGATTGAGGATGTTGGTGCCATTAGGTTGCTTTGAGTAGTATGTACATGCCTTAGGGACTTGGGAATTATGTTGATAGCAAGAAGGACCTAAAGAAACGATTGACACATCCAAATGCATGAAAATTACCTCAAAAAATGACATAGTACTTATTGAGTGTATCCATGACACTATATACGGGTCTTGGGAACTTGGGACCTTTGACATATGTATAGTTGAGGTTTCAAATGATATATGTATATTATACAATTCATTAGATATAATACACTATAGAAGTCAATAAAACTAAATAAATGTAGAGTGCATTATCTAATTAGATAATATGTCTTGAACACTAAATCAACTAAATTATCAACTATGTGGTAGACATTAAGCATAAAGAAGTTTAGACATTTTGAATCAACTATGCATGTAAAGTGCACTATTTTAGTATTCTTAATCATCTTATTCTATTAGTTGTCCAAGTTTACAATTAGAAACATAATGTTGAACATAAAGTTAATTGTGATCTAAAAAAAGTTGACTAATCCAAAAATTCCAAATAAATATTAAAAAAATGATAATTTTTGTTAAATTTATGAATGTTCCAAGCTCAAACATAACATAGACATGTTTAAAAACATTACATTAAAACAATTTTGTTATTTCAATTATCTAAATTCTAATACTAAAAATATAATTTCACACCACACTCGACCAATGAGATTGAATGGAAAAAAACAAGGGAGGCTGCTAAAGGCAGCTAGTCCCTGCCTTATGGATATTAAATAGTTTTATGTATTAAGTTATTAGAATTCAATATATAATGGCTCTATGTAAATTAGTCGGGAGTGAACTTAATTGACAAGCATAAGAGGCATCCCAAGTTATACACCAGTTGTTTTGGGAGCTCTTTTTGTCATACTCAAGTTATACACCAGTTGTTTTGGGAGCTCTTTTTGTCATACTCTAGAGCATCTCGATAAACCTTGAGGCTCGACATGACAAGCCTTTAAATCTAGTCAACCAAAGTGACATGACAAGCCCTTAAATCTGGTCAGCCAAAGTCTTAAATAACAGTTCAAATTTCAGATAATCTCTTCCACCGCATTGACAGGCTGAATCTAAGAGCACTTGAGTGGATGCAAGTTCATCCATTAGCGTAATCTATGAAAACAAGATATCCTTTAAAAAAAAATTTAAAGACGAGAACATTATCGATGACAAAATTAAATGGAAAGCAATCCTCAGCCCTCTCACACCGGTAAAGCTTTCGAAATTTCACTGAATAGTCACGTTGGAGGTGAGAGATTACCGGATACGCGAATGCTTCACAACTGGAGTGGACCGAAACGTTGGTATGGGACTCCTGGTATCCACTAATGTTGGCACCATGGATGAAAGCTTCGCTGAGGGAAAATTTAGTGATTCACGAAATCAAGTGATGAAGAAACGAGAAAGGAGCTGGTTCAAATGAAGAATGTTACAGACAAAAGTTACATTTAATTCATAATAAATGTAATAATATAATGTTTAAGAAACCATTTAAAGCTACAACGGAAATTATAGGCTCTCTGATTTTAATCACTTGCCTTGCTGGACTGAGTTAAAAGTCGAAAGCAATAGTACAATACCCTTACCAGTAGTATGAGAGAAAGCAGAGATACCGGCTAGTTCTTGTTCCTTTTCTGACTGAAGTATAAATTGAACCGCTCACCTACTAGCAACTCGCACTAGCCGTAGCACTAACATGAGTTTGATTCCTCATCCACTTTCGACAAAAGTTACATTTACATTTATAAGGTAGTAGATTATTATTTGAAGGTGGCATATGGAGAGACATGGTTTTATATTCTAATTTTCAGAAATTGTCAATAAGTTTTCTTTGCCAAATAAGTTTCTTTTCCAAAGGACCTGGGCCGACATTTTCTTTCTAAAGAAGACAGTCTGCTGCCATGGTTTCAGAGATCAAGTGATTTTGTAGTTGGCAAAAACAAAAAAGAGACAAATCAGGTCTGATAAATAGTAAGGCATCTGATTAAGGGAATAATTTTATGAAATGAAGTGGAGATGTAAAAAGACCAGATAGTAACAATACTTACATCTTGGACTAGTCAACTTCAAAGTTCTAAACCAGATGTCATAAAAAAATTCATTGTCCAAAACCATACATTCATTTGTATTCTCTACCAGCTGATGGACCGTCAAGGTAGCATTGTAAGGCTCAACAACTGTCTCAAATACCTTGGGAGATGGAAAAACCTAGAATGTGAGCATCATCCTATCTGGAAATTCTTCTCTAATTTTAGAAATCAGAAGAGTTCCCATGCCAGATCCCGTGCCTCCTCTCAACGAGTGGCATACTTGGAATCCTGTAAAGAATTCGGTGAGAAAATCGTCGGAGTCGTCTCCTAGAAAACGACAAAAACTCTCAAACATCAACCCTAATACCCATGTTCTGAAACACGACAGCGTTTGACACTTCCAAATAAGAAACAGAAAAAGTGACATATGCACAGTTTCTGTAAGTGAAAAACGAAAATATATACCAAGCTCCCTTTGCCACAACGAGTTTCTACACCTAAAGTGCCAAAAATATTTGTTTCCTACTTAACAAACCATAGTTAGAAACAGAAATATGGTAAGCCAAAAACCTTCAATGATACAATTTCAGGGTTCTGCATCCTAGTATATTTGATTGAAAACTACATGCCCTAAAATTGGAGGAAAATAGTAAACTACTAACAATCATGGGATTTCGGCTACTCCAAAGCACTAAGTGAAGGAAAAAGACATCAATCAATGCGTGTAACTCTACACTCCAATATACCCATATATTGATTTACATACCTTGTAAACAATCACAGTGCTCAACTTCTTTCCTGACAACATCGAGCACCGAAGCAATGAGCTCGTCTCCTTCAGTATAATGGCCCTTACCCCAGTTATTCCCTGCCCCAGATTGACCGAAAATAAAGTTATCTGGCCTGAATCTTTGTAGATAAGGGCCTACCCTTAGGGTTTTGACTGTTTGCTGCCATGTCCATTTGTCTTATTCCAGCCTTGTTGGGTTTTTGAAACTCTTATCCATAGCCATAGCCATTTGCCAACTTAATTATTATTTGTTCAATCTGATCTTGGGCGAGTGTGACATTGTCGATGCTCTAAGCTTGCCTCTACTGTTTGTATGATTATTTAAATGTTTCACAGGTGGGATTCTAATATGCGACAAGCTTGGTGACACTTGTCAACCCCATCGCTCCCTTTTTGTTGCTTATGTGTGTTATGGCCATGGATTCGTGGGTCCAGAGGAATGATGCTTTTTTAGATTAGGTGTTCGCTCTCTGTTGTAAAGGCTAGTCTAACAGCATAAAATCTAAATGACTGCGACGATTCTTCACCTTAAAAATGTGATTTTTTAAAACCAAAATCGCTGGTCATTTTGACACCAAAACAAAACTATATTTCTTTACTGAAATGTTGATCCTTGTAAAATGAAAAACTAAGAATTTTATGAAACTAAGAAATCATAGCCCATCAGCTGGCCAGTCTTCCCCTGGAGTTTTCTTACTCAAACACATGTCCGAGTGTTGATTCCCAAGCACAAATATAAAATTTGATATCTAATTAACGAAGAAGCATTTACCATGACACGTATCACCTTATACTATGCATGCACTTGCCAAGTGTGGACAAGATTATGAAAAGCTTGTAGCATAAGCATGACAAACACTAAGATCCACGAGGTGCCACATCTTATCTTTGTTAGATAACCACAACCAAAAGACAGAACTTTGATAACTTTAGCTGAGTTTGGCATTCTAACAATTCTTCCATTCATCAAAGTTTTGTTGTATATGTACTAATTCAATAAATGAAGCTAACAGAACTCTTTCAGCAGGAGTTACTTTGAAGGAAGGTTGTGATATTAATCTCATCTTGCTAACCGTGAGCACTGTAATTACTAAGCTCAGGTCTACCCATTCCTCTTCTGCTTTCAAAGTTCATGTTAGATTTGTTGAAATTGCCCAGGCTTAATGCGCCAAATACTAGCTGCAGTATGGTCGTCCCATAGGATCAGCAGAAATGTATTCAACCGACCTGTAATCGCATGAGGAGACTCTTAAATCTATTCGGTAGTCAGAATAGGGACAATTGCGGGTGCTCTTTGGCAGACCCGGTATCCTGCGCACAACCAGGTTCCCTCATTACCTCAAGGGTGTTCGATGGATATTTTTTTTGTCATGTCAGATTGAAGGGTGGCCTCATATGCAGTAATTTGTTCCTGAACTCTTATGCAGTAATTTGTGGATGGGTCACTACTGGGCCATGCCCAAATATTCTATAGTCTTTACGCCACCTCCACTGACCACATTGATGCTGATATATGCTTGGTTCATTAAATTATTTGCAACCCGTAATTAACCGTCATGTTGTCTGGCCCAGTGTGCCTAGTCCCCCCGATTACATTGATCAGAGAGCCCTAGGTTAGCTATGAGGCACCTGCACCTGATTCTGGAACATTTCAGGAAATTAGACAATTTTGTCTTGACTCTTATTCCTAACTGTGGCATCAGTTTTTGGCAAAAGAAGTAATTGGCAGGCCTAGAGCTTCATCATAGAGAGTTGATATTAAAGATGCATCGGTAATACCTCATAGGCCATGGCTAAAACTTATATCATGTACATCGTCCCTCTGTCCACTCCTTGGTGAATGTATCTTCCCACCTTATAGTCATTGTATCATTTCTCTGTCCACTGCCTTGGTCAATGGCCAATTTTGTGAACACCCTGTACTCATTTCATGACCAGCAGCAATAGAAGACTCATTTTCCTTTTCTTCCATAATATCTCTAGGTACTTGTCCCAAGTAGATGGTTTAAGAATTTTTATATGGTCTACTGTTAACATGTATGGCAAAATGAGAAAACGACTTCTAAACTTGTTTTCTCGATTTGTTTTTTGCAATATTACTGTAGCTTTATTAGCATCCTTGCTTCTCAATTATCTTATTCCTTTGGTTATCGTGTATCAGGGCCAGGATCTTGTAATTTCAAATGTTGGAGATTCTCGGGCAATTTTGGGAACAATGTCTGCTGATAACAGGCTGATGGTCGTTCAGTTGACTGTAGATTTAAAGCCAAATCTACCTAGTAAGCTCTTTAATGTTTTTTATCTACAATCAAGGTGTTTTTCAGGTATTTTTGTGCTAAAAAGTAGTTTTGCACCATTCGTCTTTCCTGCTTTATGCCTCTGTAATTTGAAATTCATGAAACTGCTCATTAGCATATCATAATTTTTTTCTTTCAGAGTGCAAGAAGATTAGGATGATGAACTTAGAAGGAATTTATATTGTCGTTGCTGAATTTAGTTTTGAAAAACTATTCTTTTATTATGAAGTATTATGAAGTGAAAATGGACATACTTAAAAATAAAAGTAATTTAAATTCAATGAGCTTTTGATGTTTGTTCAACACTCTGCTAGTATTTATCACTCTTTAATCATGATTCCTATTTCTTTCTTGGCTATATGACTCTGATTGGCCATATGAATTTGAAACTGTTGCTTAATCTTCAGGTGAACATATCTATGCTAATAAAATATGAAACGGACATACTTAAAAATAAAAGTAATTTAAATTCAATGAGCTTTTGATGTTTGTTCAACACTCTGCTAGTATTTATCACTCTTTAATAATGATTCCTATTTCTTTCTTGGCTATATGAATCTGATTGGCCATATGAATTTGAAACTGTTGCTTAATCTTCAGGTGAACATATCTATGCTAATAAAATATGAAATGATTCATATTAAGGATTAATATGGATTACAATCATCAACTTTACCAGGTCAGGTCAGTTTCAAAAGTTGAAATATATGTCTAATGATCCGTACCAGGTCAGGTCAGTTTCAAAAGTTGAAATATATGTCTAATGATCCGTAACCTCATGGAGTTGGAACAACCTGATGGAGTTGGAACAACCGAAACGACGATGGAAGCCTTCGAGTAGCACCATCGTCCGAAGTGCTAGAAGCGTTAAGCAGCTGCATCTGCATCAGAAGACATGACCTCATTCGAAGAAGCATTTTCGCTAGGAGCTCTAGCAACATCTTTATGTATCTAGGCACTCATTTGATCGACCCAAGAGGAGGATCCACTACCTAGTCAAGAGCATGGCTTATGTATATAGCAGCTAGCTTCCTTCCTAGTGTGGCAACACACATGTTATGTTTAGGAGCTAGCTTCCTTCTAAGTGTGGCAGCACACATGTTATGTTTAGGAGCTAGCTTCCTTCTAAGTGTGGCAGCACAGAGCTTATATGTTGCAAAAAATAGGTGCCACATTGCAACTACAATGCAAGGTGGTGCATCAAGGATATGTGCCGCAACTAAAAAGCAGTCCAATGAAATATATTGGGATGGTCTCATTACATTTAATGTTAAAATTATAAAATTAATTCTAGAAAAAATATGTAACATACAATTAAATGCCAGGAAGTAATGCTAACAAAATGCTAGCATTATTTCAAAATTGCAAAGCAATTGCTCATAGCTCAAATGGAAGGCAAAAAAACCATAGGAAAACAATGACATTTCCCTCTTATTGCCTTGGGATGAGGCCAAATAAGAAGACAAAGTCTCCGGTTGGTTTAGAAAATATTTTATGTATATTTATTCCTCGATTAAACGAAGTATCATATTATGCAATCGAAAAACTTAGGGTAAGTTGTTTTGGTTTTTGTGCCGAATTAATTGAAATGGCGGCAAGCCGAATCATATAGTCCCTGCTAGCCTGAAAGGCAGGGACTAATAACTTGAATAAAGTTGCACACAATTATAAAAAAGTAACAAGAACTTATGTAACTAGTCAATAATATTCGTTTGTTTTTTTTCTTTAATTGGAATTTACAAGTAAAAGTATTTGAATAACATTTAACTAAGATAGAATATATAACAAAATCTTACTAATTTATTTGTATATGGTGAGAATACTAATAAAAATGCATTTTAATTTTTAACAAAATCTTACTAATTTATTTGTATATAGTGGAAATACTAATAGAAATACATCTTAATTTTTAATGAATAATCTTACTCATTATTTGTATATAATGAGAATACGAATAAAAATAAATCTTAATTTTTAATGAATAAGATTTCATTTTCCAATCAAAAGTTTTGTAATTTATTTTTAATTTAAAATTTAAAAAAATTATATCATCCTTATTTTTATAAAAATTTGAAAAAAATGATTAATATTTTTATATCAAATAAATATAACATAAACTTCAAATAGTAGGAAATTTTTACATCACTATACTAAAATTATCTCAAGTTTGAATTGTGCTTTTTTTTCATCTTAACATTTTGCACGGGGTCTTCACTTAGTGAAACCATGCCATAGCACGTTCGTTCGTGGCATATGAAACAATACCCCTATTTTCAAAAAATATTGGAAAATACCTCCCAAAATCATTTTTTTTAACTCCCTCCCAATATGCCTTGCCGATTTTAAAAAACCCCTATTTTCCCTATATATTGCATGTATCCATTTTTTCATTTACATTTTTTATACCCCTTTATAATTCTAACTAAGGAAAAAAAAAACTAAACACAAGAAAGGGCGACACTTGATAGGCGCCCTTAGGCAAATCACTTTATTAGGAATTAAAATGTATCACATGATGTCAAAACAAATAAGAGAGGGTTTATTTGTACCAATCTCAAACAGTAGTGTGTTTTCCCCAAGAAGGGTTCAAAAATGAAACTTACACCATTTATAACTGCTTCTTTCCATCACGGATTTTTTATCCAAGCACCATTTTGGTATCTTACAGTTGGTTTCCCAAGCCCACTCAACACTGCTTTCTATCTTACATTTGGTTTCCCTGATGATGGCTGAAGAGTTCACATAAAATGTAGGGCTTAAAATCTTTTATGCAGTAAAATCCAAAACACACAAACAAGATGTGTAATTAAGCAAAATCTGACAATATAAACAACAGATCACAGACGCAGAGAAGATCAATGAAATACATGACTTACATTTTCTAGAGTGCTTGCTTTCATTAGGCATTTAATCCTATTGCCTTGAATGTTTGTTTACAACCTGTCCATAAGCTCATTGCAATTTTGACAATATACAAAGCACTGTATGCATGCTAGAAAATAACATATATTGATAAGGGTCGTATTAAGATACATCTTTCAGGTTATACAAATTATTCCAACAATGATAGTTGTAGCAATCTCTGAACAACTCATGCTAAATGGAAAATGTAACTCATCAATGATCTATACCTAGGGCCTGCCTGCTAGAGCAGCCAGTGGACCAGCCTTGCCAGATTTCATCCGTGCAGCTTTTGATTGAGCAAGCATCTCATCATAATTCTGCAAGTCATTAAACAGAATGAAAAGATTTATCAATGTAGAATCAAAGAAAAGAACATAATGAGAAGGAAGTGTAGAATATGTTCAGCAACAATCCTACAAACCTAGGTTAAATTTTAAGGCAAGACATTTAGTATAAATGAATTAAAAATGGTTAATGCTTACCCTTTTCTCCATGACCAGAACCTGTTTTGGGAGGATCTTATCAGCAATACCATAATCAATTGCTTCCTGTGGGAAAAGTATCTTGATCTTTGAATATCCTTTGCAGTCTCTTCTTGTGTTTTTCCAATTCCTTTTGCTAGTAAGTCAATGTAATACTGTGTATTTACTTACAACTCTTTTGCCTAAAGAAGACATAATTTCATCAGCTGGCCTATAATAAGTATTAAGCACTCCTTTAAAAGGAGCTAAGTGAGCATTTACCTTTTACTTAAGAACGAATTTCAAGATTTCTTAAGTAACATCTTAAAAAAGGGGAAAAATATTACTTTGATATACATATCGATGGAAGAACCACTGGATTTATTCACTACTGGCAGGTGCAGTTTTGCTATGATAGAAAAAAGACAGATCATCAGCATATTTTTTAACAAAGAATGACTAGATATATGAACCTACTAAGATTGCATAAATTACCATAAAAAAAACACAAATCTTATTAACATTTTCAACTGTGTTTCTGACACTTGCGTATGAGTGACCCTTGGATTTTGATAGGATATCTTACTTTCAAGTTCCAGTAGACCATATTGCAACAAGCTATGAGTGTGCCCTTGAACTTATTGACAAACTGCATAAGCCTGAATGAAGTAGAGACTCACATAGTACACTTACTTGTTGAGCTAGGCATAAGAGCACGATTTCCCTTGGCTTCAAGTGACAGAAGCTTTGCTGCCTGGCCAAAGGCCATTCCACAGTTCAGTGTGTAAACCTTGGGCTTCGCATACTGCATATAGGATATTTATAGGAATATACATTTTCTATGATTTTCAAGATATTTAAAAACAGGATATGGCACCTCAAAAGACCCAAAGAGGACCTTGTGAGTCTCCTTGATAAAATTTTCATTTTTAATTTTGTGTTTCATGTCAATAAAGATCCATCTGTTCAGCAATAACTAAAAGTTCAAAGTTTAATATTATTACGAGAATTCAAAGAGGGGGAGAGTTCATGAGAGATCCCTAGAGCTAAAGAAGGACAAAACTTGCCAATCTCAATTGTGTTGCTGAAGTAGCAAATATGGAGAGCATTCAAACAAATAAACATTATATTAGAGTAAACGATACACAAACAAGGTGGAGTATATTTGATATAAAATTGAAATCTAGTTTGAGATGATGAAGCCTTAAAACTGAACACAACCATTCACAAACTGAAAGACAATCAAACCAGGAGATCAATCATCAGATATAGTTGTCTGGCATGCAGACAAGTGCTCTTCTGAGGATGATACCTTGACAAGATAGCTGAGTCTTGCACAAGCACTTCAACATTGCAATACAAGCACATGTTTCTGCTGAAGTTTCACTATAATCATGTGTTTATTCTTATTTTCTTGTTTTGTGCCTTTAATCTGACATGCTTATATGATTTTGGTTCCATTTTAATTGGCATAAGAGATGAGAGAAATGAGATACTTTAAAACCTGCAATCTTGCACTCGTATTTATGCAATTATTGGTCTTGTGGACCATCTTTGACCTTGAAAACATTTAAATGTCTACTTGTTTGTCTTCTTTATTATCAGCCACCCACAGCAAAAAGACGTTCAGAAATTCACCTTCCTAAGAAAACAAACAGTATGCAAAAAAAAAACAGTATGCAAAACTTGTCCTACAAATACTACCCTTAAACAATAAACTATTGTAGAATGAGGCTTTGGGCCTTTGGATCTGTTCTTTGCATGACTTCAGACAATGTTGACATTATGATGAAGCCTTAAAATTGAACACAACCATTCACAAACTGAAAGACAATCAAACCAGGAGATCAATCATCAGATATAGTTGTCTGGCATGCAGACAAGTGCTCTTCTGAGGACAATGCCTTGACAAGATAGCTGAGTCTTGCACAAGCACTTCAACATTGCAATACAAGCACATGTTTTCTGCTGAAGTTTCACTATAATCTTGTGTTTATTCTTATTTTCTTGTTTTGTGCCTTTAATCTGACATGCTTATATGATTCTGGTTCCATTTTATTTAGCATAAGAGATGAGAGAAATGAGATATTTTAAAACCTGCAATCTTGCACTCGTAGTTATGCAATTATTGGTCTTGTGGACCATCTTTGGCCTTGAAAACATTTAAATGTCTACTTTTTTGTCTTCTTTATTATCAGCCACCCACAGCAAAAAGACGTTCAGAAATTCACCTTCCTAAGAAAACAAACAGTATGCAAAAAACAAACAGTATGCAAAACGTGTCCTACAAATACTACCCTTAAACAATAAACTATTGTAGAATGAGGCTTTGGGCCTTTGGATTTGTTCTTTGCATGAATTCAGACAATGTTGACATTATGATTAAAGTGATACATATTAGTTCTAAAAACAAATAATATGAAATTGCAGTCACTATAATTGTTTGAATTGTGCAGTCACTCAAGAGATAACATCCACACAGAATAATTTAGTAAATTTTAAATACAGCTCACAAATTTGTTTTAGAGATTTTTTAAAAAATAGAGAGCTTACTAGGTAAGGTTGGCTTCAAGTTAACTGTCAACTGAATGGCTAACAAACATCCATTAGCAGACATTGTTCCCAGAATAGCACGAGAGTCTCCAACATTTGCAATGACAAGGTCCTGGCCCTAATAAAAGACAACTACAAAGATAAGCCACTGGAAAAATTTCAAACTATAAACTAAAGATGAAGATAATACTATTCATTTTGAAATATGCAACAATTCCAATATTTATGCAAAGCTCTATAACATTCATTTTTTTGGGTCTCTTACTGCCTTTGCCAAAATTGGACATAAAATAAGATAGATAATTTTATTAATGTCCAACAAATGACCACAAAAGTTGGTCAATGGGTCTAAAATATTACATCTAGTGTAATTACAAAGTGGGAGTACAAAAGCAACTCCTAGATCAATACTAATAGCATAAAAAGATATTAAACTAAGTGTCTAGCTAAAGGCTAAATGCTCTAGCTAAGAGAAGATATAAAATGAGGTGCAAGTACAAAGGAGTCACAAGAGAGTTGCTAGAAACTGAAGATTTTTGGTGCTGAGCAGAAGAGAGGATGTCAAGGCATGTTGGAGCTAGCTGCTGAAGTCATTGCAGGACATGCTTCTGATTGGAGTCATCAATGAGTGTGAAAATTCCAATGCTCTGGAAGATGATATCCTCTAGGGAGTGGCCAAGGCTGAGAAGCCTAGCTGCATGATCCCGACGGAGTGGCTAGGGATGATGAAGTATTGTCTTTGGAGTGAGCTTCTGTATTTAAATATGAAGATTCAATTTTGATTTTGAGTTGGAAAAGTTCCAGCTTCAAACATAACCCATGCTTATTAGGTGATGTGGAGTATCTTCCTTAACGGAATTCTTCCATGTTTCAGTAGTTTGTTATTTATGCTCAGTATTTATAGGGATCTGTTTTACTAAAAATAGCCCTCTATTCAATTACTCTTTTTGGGTTAGAGCAAATAAGAGGGCAGTTAATAATTTTAGGAAGTGGGGTTAGGAAAAAGGGGAGGAGGTGGTAGCGTGGGCTCAGGGAGGTATTTTTCTAGCTGATTGAAAAGTAGGTGCAGACGCTGATAGATTTTGAGTAGTTTCTATGGCTGTTACTGTCTGTAGTCTGGTGTGCAATGAATAAAGAATACTGTTATGAAATTTTCATCTAGCTGAATAATTTTGTTGCCTGTCATATATATTTAGAGTGTTTGCGCCGTCTGGTTTTCTCTGTTTTACTGCCAATACTCTTGTAGGTTTAAAGATGTATTGAAGAGGTTGCTCTGCATATCTGGAAACAGAGCATATGCATACCAGTGGACTATACTAAAGAATAAATTGTTGCAGATTGGAGTTTATCTGCATCATTAGGCACCTTAGTTCTCGCTGTGGCTTGATAGGTCTGCACCAACAGCTTATGATTTAAATTTTAGAGGTGACTTTGTAGAAAGGATTTGCACCCATTTGAAATTTGGAAATAGAAACTAAACTATAGTGCCAAAATGACAGCATTATAAGAGAGGACATACTTTCTTATGACATGAATATCGAGAGGACATACTTTCTTATGAGTGTTATAGTTGCTGGTCATATAGTGTCAAAGCAAGGGCGTAGGTCCTAACACATTGTTGGCTTCTTTCTATGATACAATTTCCTAGATAATTAATTCTACTAAACAAGGTTCACCAATATCATCATGACATACTTTTCCAGAAACCTCAACACATAGTACTAAAACTAAAATGCAACGATTGTAAGAAATCTAACCCGATTATCATAATTCAATCTTGAAACAGAGATGATGGAATGCTAGTCGTCATGCTGCCTTCTCTAACATTTGCTTGAACGTTGTGAATGCACTTGAAATCCAAATTGTAAATTATCTTTATGGAATTGTTTGTCATGCCCCTTGTGGATGTCATGCATGCATGTTGAAGGTACAAGACATGTGTCTCATATTGCTATCAAATTGGAGGATAAAATTTAACTTTCAAATTAACTTCTCATATATATAAATACACTCGCATATATAGATATACACACACGTGTTTATGATTTCAGCCTAGTGGTTTAGTTCAATTAGCTTCAAGGCAGAGAACATGGAAAGGTCATGCCTACAAGGCCCGTATAGTGCGTCTGGGTTAAGGGTGCATGTTGTACTCCAACGACATTTACCTCTAGTATCTAAAGAGTTTCCCCAAAGACATTTTCCATGGATAAAATATATAGATGAATTTAATTAACCACAATATAACAAACAATAATGCTAGCCGTATCACATAAGTATGATGTAATAATATAGTATATACATAATCACCAATATATATGTGCATGTTCCTAGACTCCATGCACCTACTTTAACTCAGGTTTAGTAATTTCAAATTTTCACCCATAATAGAGCAACAAGATCTACATACATAGCTCATGCCATGGATAGTGGTTACCCCCATTTTTGAATGGGCATTCCCTAATCCTGTAGTATCAGCAAAAAGAGGGATGATTCCTCAAGTCTGGGCCTTCCCCTTGGAAATCTGTGCATAGTACAACCATTTCTGAGAATTTCTGGTAATGAGACAATCCTCAAATGGTCACCTACAATAGCCCTGGTTATGCTCTAAAGCAGCAGCAAACATCCTTCAGTTTAATTCTGGGCGGCCTTGAGGCTAATCTGGGCACTTTGAGGCTATTCTGGGCAGCCTTGAGGCTATTCTGAGTAGAAGAAAAGCCAGCTACAGCAAATCTAGGTAAATCCTGAAAAGCCAGCTACAACAAATCACACAAGTCTATAATAAACAATACTATCATATAACAGTGTAAAAATTTCCCCACATGATTTACTTGGAACCATACCTAAGAAAGTTTCATAGCACAATGTATTGTTAATGTTGCATATATAAAATTATTAACATACATGGAGAAGGCCAACTGTGTAGTGAAATGTGACCTGAAACTCATAACTATTTGTTATCAACAGTACATACCTTTAACAGAAGCAATTCTTAAGCCACTAAAAAATAAATGTGTACATACCAAACTGAGAATCTGAAAACTCGTGGATTCCTCCTCCTGACTGCAATGAACATGAAAATCAAATGAGTTTATTTTAGTCAAAATCATGTTACCATTCTATTCACCTCAAGACAACTAGAAATTCAAATCCAACATTATTAGTTCTATGCTCATAATGCTTACTGAAGCAAATTCTATATACCTGTAAACGAGGATTCAGTTCTAAAAAATAATACTTGCCAGAGTCCATGCTATAAAGATACTCAACAGTTGCAGCCCCAATATAGTTTACACACTTTGCAAGTCTCCATGCACCCTGCTCTAATTGCTTCATAGTTTCAGGTGGAGCAACTGTAATAAAACCAATACAAACATAATTTTCAATAAAACCAAACAAACATAATTTTCATCTCTTTCAGCTTAACGCTCCATTATTCACTGCGTTAAAGTTGGTCCTAGAGAATCATCAAATGCCATGTACAATAACAACATGATAAGGTAATGTACAGTAGATATCAACAGTAAACAATCATAACCAATATTTGAATCAAGCATATACTCGGATTTTTCAGATTTGATCTTGTCACCAAAGGGACAAGTCAATATAGACAAACAATTTATGTACCTTGCGAGAGATCCATAGAAGGTTAAAGCATAAGCATACGGACAACATACTGACCCAGACTTCTTAGTCAACAAGCACATTCATACCCAGTATAGTCAATCTGTCAACACAGTCATGATGGGTAAGGATGTAGTCGCATACTACAGAGACACACAAGCATACTTTGCACAGTCATGCTTGAAAAAACACAGTCCACTAGGGAAGACCCCACAGTCCACACAAGAAAACAGGCTCATGGTCACTTCATGGTCATGCTAGGGAAGGACGTGGGAAGGAACCATAGTCCACCTGAGAAAACTGATCATGGTCATGCTGGAGAAGGACACATAGTCCACCAAGAAAACAGATCACGGTCACGTTGGGGAAGGACCAACAGTCCACTCAAGAAAATAGATCACAGTCATGCTGGTGAAGCACCCACAGTCCACCAAGAAACAGATCACTTTCACGCTCGCGAATGACCCAAATTCCACCCAATAAAACAGATCATAGTCATGCTGGAGAAGGACCTCTCAAGGTATCACTAAGGAATAAGTTTTTCAGCCTTGTTGAAGGACCCACATTCCACCAAGAAAGTGCAAAGAAACAAATGACAGTCATGCTGATGAAGGAGCCACATTCCACCAAGAAACAGACTCACGGTTACACTGTGGAAGAACCCACAGTCCACCCAAGAAACATGCCATGGTCATGCTGGGGGAGGACCCAAAATCCAACAGATTCACGGTCACGCTAGTGTAAAGTGACCACATGGAAGGTGTAACAAGGAAAGCCCAGTCATGGGGATGGTGCAGCAAGATATCACATGGAGCATCAACAAAGATCGTGCAA
>LPNX011194416.1:0-151519 GCA_001517045.1 Pseudotsuga menziesii | reverse complement strand
TGTAGGAGGTGAGTTGTCATATATACCTACCACATAAAACCCCTAACTCATAATATTTTAATATATCTTATATTTTTGTAGTACATCTCTTAGGAGGCCTATTTTTGACCTCAAATTCTCTCTAATGGATTAACCATGTTTGTTTATGTATTTTTGGGAAGATATGAATTCTACTTGATTTTTTTTAGTTGTATACAACCTTGGAATATACTTGAAAGACTTTGCATATTTGTTAATTTTGGTTTGGATTCACAAGGATGCTTGTGAATATACATATGGAAATAGTGAAGTTGATTTGTTTTTTATGAGTAAATTGGGGTTTTGGTTTACATTGGGCATGTAAATTACTTATGCAAACTTGCAATATACTTGACAAACTTTGCATATTTGTGAATTTTGGTATGGATTCACAAGGATGCTTGTGAATATGCATATGCAAATAGTGAAATTGATTTGTTTTTATGAGTAAATTGGGGGTTTGGTTTCCATTAGGCATGTGAATTTTGTTATGGATTCACAAGAATGCTTGTGAATATACATATGCTAGTCAAAATCATTTGGTTTTTATTATTAAATTGGGGTTTTGGTTTCCATTGGGCATGTAAATTCCTTTATGGGCATATAAATTAAAAACATTTTGGTTTAAATTCATGTATTAGGGCATATAAATTATTGAATATAGGGACATAGCATGACATGATTTGGATAAAATACCTCACAAGGAAGAGATTGATCCCCAAGTTGGACTTTGCTGGCCTTTTCTCACCCAAACTGCATCCACCCTTGCTCGTTTTGCTCCGCCTGAACCCGTTCCAACGTGCGGTTGTGGAGAAAATGATGGTCTTGGCCTGTTTTAACCATAAAACATGTTTTATATAACACACACACGATTTTTCTAACTGTAACGCGAGCATGTTTTTGTGCACTATAACGAGTGCGTGTTGTTTTTAACTATCCTAATTGGAAAGCATGTTGGAAGCCTTGGGACTTGTCTTGGTAGGGTCAGGATTGCTTGGGATGATTTCTATTTTATGGATCTTGAATAATTGACTTTACTCTACCATTTTACCTAAAATATCCCTCAACTTTGTGCACTCACCCATGCATAACAATAAAATCCATCTTTCAGCACCACTCAAAGTTTATGGTGTTGAAGTGTTGCTAATAACACCACTTAAAATTTGTGATGTTAAGCTGGTCGTATTAGCACTACTTAAATTTTGTGGTGTTAAAATGGTGTTAATTTTTATTGGAGATTATGTTTCTACTCATGTATATTAAGAGAAATGCCATGTTGGAAAGTGCCATAAAGTAGTGCTAATAATTATTTCTCACATGGACATGTACATGTAGGATTTATTTATAAGGATTTCCACCATAAACACAACCATGAAATAATTATTTTGTAAATAATTTAATTATTTATAATTTATTTTCATTCAAATAAATGATTAAGACTAATTTATGAGTTTTTGCACAGGAATCCCAACAAATTCAGTTTCTTATTTTTACAAAATTTAAACAAATAAATTCACATGATTCAATTTAATTCAATCATTCATTTTTAACACTATTAAAAAAAATACCTAGGACTCTTAATTTTGATAAACAATTAAAAAAACCATTTTTTAAATTATTACTATTATAAAGTAGAAATAAAAATTATTTAAATTGAAATTTTTTATGTTGATCTTATTAAATTTGTAGATGGACTTTAGTATCATAATTAAATTTTAATCACTAGCTTAAGTCCATCTTTAGCACCACAAGTTAACCCAACTTATATTATATGGTGTTAATATGATGATATTAACACCACTTACAATATATGGTGTTAAAGTGGTGATAGTATTTGTTAATCTTATTGGAAATGGCATGCCACATCATACATGTTAATTAGAGAAGTGGTGTATGATACATTGATAAGTACAATAAGGAGGTGATAAGTCCTTTGCCACATTGACATTTACAAATAAATTTTAATTATGAGTGTTTGCATCAACCATAAAGAAAATTCACAAGTAATATTTTAATATTTTTCTTAGTAACCCACTTCAATGATTTATTTTTTATTTTATTCAAGCAAATAAGGGCTTTGCACCATATATATAACAATTTAGAATATATATATATATTAAAAATCATTGATTCAAGTGTTTACTTTTAATATTAAATTATCACTTAAAATAAGTACATATATGCATTTTACAAAATTATTACTGAAAGATGATAAAAGATAATCAATTTTAAACTATTAAGATTATAAAGATGGTGATAAAAGTGTTTTGAATTGAAATTTAATTGTTTGAACGATTTTTTTATTAATAGTAATAATTAATTATCAAATTGTTTGATAGGTATTAGTTCCATTAGGAAGATTTGAGCATTATGTATGGTCTCGGGGCTATAGACATGGTTGAGGGATGAAACTTCTACTTTAACACTTATAGGGATCTTCTAAACATATATGGCCAATAATTAAAGCACCTCAAACCACTATACATGCATTTGTGAGGGTGTTCTTAGCCTATTTGTGTGGATATCAATATTATTATGAAATTTTGATAACTACAAATGGGACTAGGATTCATTTACATGGTTAAGGGAGGAAGCCAAGCCTTTGGAACTAAATTATGCTTTTATGAATTTAAGGCTAATAGAGATGTATACACCTCCAACCACAAGATATGACTTCTCAAGGGGATCCTTGGCATTAGAATAGGGATATGGGTGGAATTTGCAAGGTTTTGAGGACTAGGTATGGGTATTAGGGACCTAAACATGGATAAGGGGGAAACTTGAACTTAGAAAATAAAGGAAATATCTAGGAATGTATGGTCAAGAAAGACACTTCAAATGACTATATAATATCATTTGAGGATATTCTTGACGTACGAGTTGAAATAAAAATTCCATTAGGAGGAACTTAGCAATATACATGGGCCTCGATTCCTTTGACATGGTTAATGGAGGAAACTTAGGCTTATGTCCCTAAAGACACATTCTATACAAGCAAATTCCATATCAATGGCTTGAATCACTATGCATGACCTATTGAGGGAATCTTTCACCTCTTAGTGGGGATATTAATTACATTAGAATCCTTTGAATAGTATATATGGGTATCAGGATTATGAACATGGTCTACAAATAAATTATTGGATTTTTTATGCATAGAAGGACATGAAAAACATCTCAACCCACCACAAATGACCTTTGAAGGATACCCTTCACCTAATAATGGGTTGTTAATGAATTTAAGAAGTTGTTCAACATTATGTATAGGTCTTTGAGATAAGAGCAAGGTTGGAGGGGAAAACCTAAAACTTGGGTCATAGAGGAAGCTTCTAGTTATCTAAGGCTTAGAGAAACAACTAAATCTACAACATAGCACCTCTCAAGGGTATCATTATCTTTTGAGTGTGGATAAGGGAGCCATTGGAATGTTTTGAGTAGTAGGTATGGATTTCAAGGAAGTTGAAATGGTTTGGGGAGGAAATTTAGGGATATGACTCCAAATAAATATCATAGGTATTCATGGCCATCAAAAATACCTCAAAACACCATATAATACCTCTCGAGGTTATCCTCTCCTTCAAGTGGGGATACAATTGACATTAGAATATTTTGGACACTAGGTATGAGTCAATACGCCCTGAATATGATTGAGGAAGGAAATATATGCCTTATTCCATAAAGTAAAGTTATATGCATTGATATGCATTTAGGTTTAAGAACAATGCCTTGATTAACCACAAATCAACCTGTCGAGCATATACTTGGCCCAAGTATACGTCTCGGATCCTTGGACATGGTTGGTAGACAATGCTTGATCCTAATCCATGTAATTCATATTAATGGAATATAGTCCCAATATTGATTCCTTTAACTAAAACATAAAACCTCTCGAGGGGATATTTGACCTCAAATGGTGATGTGGACACCATCATGAATTTTTGGGCACAAGGTATTGTTTACAAGGCCTTGGACATGGTGGATGGAGGAAACTTAGGCCTTAGGCCATAAAGAGATATTTTGTGCTTTCAATGCTAATAACAATGCCTTGAACAAATACAAATGGCCTCTTAATGGGATCCTTCACCTTTAGTAGAGAATATTGGAATTGTTAGGGTATTTTGAGAACTATGTGTAAGTATTGAGGCTTAAACCAAGATAGAGTAATGAAACATTAGGCCTAGTCCTAAAAAGTATCCTTTGAAACTCAAGGGGCATGAATAAATCCTTAACCTACTACACATGGCCCCTATGTAAGATATTTCTCCTATAAGTTGTAATATGGCACCAGTAGAAGGATTTTAGCAATAAGGATGGGTCGTGAGACCATATACATGGATAAGAGAGGAACCTAAGCCTTAGTATCTAAAACAATATTTTAGGTAGCCTACTTGAATAAAAAAACAACACCTTGAACCATCACACTTCATCTCCTGAGAGTATTATTTTCATCCAAGTTGGGATATGGGTAGATAGGGCCAACAACATCATATTGAAACATCAGACATGATCTCTTGAGGATATCCTTGGCCACCAAGTGGAGATATGGGAACCATTATCATTTTTTGAGTACTAGGTTTAGGTGTTGAGGTATTAACCATTGGGATATATAGGAAACCTTTAGGCCTAAAGGTCTAAAAATTATGCCTCCAACCACCAAAGGTAACCTCTCAAGGGGATATTTGTCCTTATAGTCAGTGTATGGGCACTATTTTTTTTAAAATTAGGTATGGGCCTTGGGGCCCTAAACATGGTTAAGGAATGGTAATTGGGACTTAGGAACCAAGAGAAGATTCAAGGTATCTATATCCAAGAATGACATGTTTAACAACTACAACAGACCTTTTCATAGTATCTTTGGCCTATGAGTGGATTGTTTTTTGTGGCATAGATAGAATTTCAAGACTAATTATAGGTGTCAATGACTTGGACATGGTTGGGGAGAATAGAGTGGGACTTAGGTCCTAAAGAAAATTGTAGGCATATTTGGCTAGGAAAAATGCCTACAACCACCACACATCACCTCCCAAGAGCATATTATTCATGTAAGTGGGGATATTAGTGCCATTAGAATTTTTTGAGAACTTGGTATGGGTCTTGGGTTCCCTAGACATGCTTGAGGGAGAAAACTTGGTCCTTAATCACTGAAAAAATATTTTAAGAATCCATGTCCAAGAATAACAACTTGAACAAACCCACATGGTTTCTTGAGAATATCTTTAGTATTTGAGTAGGGATGTCTATGTCATTAGATGGGTTTGAATAGCAGTTAAGGGTTTTGAGGCTCTATACATAATTAAGGAAGGAATCAAATACCTTATTCCCTAAAGGAATCTTTGAGGTATCCAAATACATGAACAATATTTTAAAGAAACACACATCACTAGCCTAGGATATCCTTAGCCTCAAAGAGAGGACGTCGTCACCTTTAGGAGGTTTTGAGCATTAGATATGAGCTTAGGGGCATTGTCATTGTCAAAGGAGGAAAACCAAGCCTTAGACCCTAAATGAAGCTCTAGGAACGCGGGGCCAATAATAATGTCTCAATGTATAATACCTTCGTATGGTATGTTTTCCCTCAAATTGAGATATGTGTGTCATTAGAAGTTTCTTAGCAATAGGTATGGGTACTAGGGCCTTGGACATGTACATGGTTATAATCCATGAATTATAATTCTTGAAAAAACAATGCATGACTTTGTATGGGTATACATTGTACTATGTATCTAAGTATTATGGGATTGGGGCCTTTGACATGGTTAGTGGAGGTTACTTGAACCTTTTCCCCTAAAGGAAACTTGTATCCCTCTAGGGGTAATAAGTTTTCCTCCACAAACCACACACAACCTCCTAATTTGTATAATTGACCTATTATTGTGGATGCTGTTACTATTATGTGGTGTTAAGTAGTATGTACATGTCTTAATCCCTTGGGAATTATGTTCCATGGAAGAAGACCATGTTTTTGGCCTTAAAGAAATTGTTGAGGCATCTAGATCCATGAACCCTACCTAAAAGAACCATTGATTACTTTATAGGTTTATACATGGAATTATGTATATAGGTCTTGTCGCCTTGGGGCCTACACATGATTAGTGGAGGTGACCTCAATATCAAGCTCTAAATGATTCTTCTATCCATCTAAGGCTAAGAATATTGCCTCCACTAAAAACACATGGCCTCTTAAGGGTATCGTTGGCTTATGATTGATTATGTCATTTCCACTATTTGGTTTTGAGTAGTATCATTGGCCTATGATTGATTATGTCATACATGTATGAAGTCCTTGGGAATGATTTTTTATGGAAAAAAACCATTTCTTTGTCCCTAAATAAACAATTAGGACATCTAGAGTGATGAAAAATTCCCAGAGCACCATGCATGGCCTTGCATGGATATCCATGCCACCATGTAACAATGTATTGGGACCTTGGGGCCTTGTATATGGTTAAGGGATGAGACTTGAACCTATAGACCTAAAGGAATCTTATAGACATCCAAGGATAGAAATATCACCGCAACCAAAAACACATGGACTCTTGAGGGCATCATTGTCATATGATTGAGGATATTAACACAATTATGTCATTTTGAGAAGTATGCAGTGTTAGATTTGTAATGGTTATACAAGATCTAAGAACATTTAGCATAATAACATCATAACCATAAGAAAAATATCATTGAAAGAAAGACAAATGAAACAACACAAGAGAACAAAATAGAACACAAAGATTTTCTTTGGGGAAACCACAAGGGAGAAAACCCCGCAAAATTCCTCGGTATAGAATTCGACCAAGACAGTGTAAAACCCCCCAAAAAAGAATAGTTTCTTAGCTTCCACAGTAGACTCTGTTATCTCCCAAAATAAATTTATTTTGATGGTAGGAAGAATCTTCTTGTGTAATGAAAGATATGAGTATCACTGACAATTTGAAAGCCTCTGTTTTTGATTTGGATGAAAATTTTAAAAGTTATAGCTTTCGGTGGCTTAGGCGAGGACTGTTATAGCTCATTAGCCACCGAAAAGCTATGTTTCGGTGGCTAAACAATTGAACACAGGGAAAAGGTGAACCATCGAAAGCGGTTTAAGCAAGCAGAGTCAAAGTAACACTTTCAGTGGCTTAGGCGAGATTACAGAAAACTCATTAGCCACCGAAAAGGGGCGCTTTCGGCAGATTAGAGAGAGAAACAAAAAAGGTTTTAACCGCCGAAAGCGAGTGGCAAGCAGCATTGGGAAAAGTACATTTGGTGGCTTAGGCGAGGCTCAGAACGTCTCATTAGCCACCAAAAAAGGTCACTTTCGGTAGATTAGAGAAAGGTGTGACACATATGCTAACCACCGAAAGCAGGAAGATAAGCATCAGGTGAAAAACACTTTCGACAATTAAGGCGAAAGCTAGGGAATTTTATTAACCACCGAAAGAACAGGTTTTCGGCAGTTAAAAAGGTTTTCTGACAAGGTCGTTATCTACCGAAAGCAGAAGTTCACCATGGTGATGGGGTAAAGGTTCCGGCAGCTTAAGCAATAAAGAAAACGTTTCGTTAGCCACCAAAAGCCGACTTTTTAGTGGCTAGCTAACAAAATCACGGAGGATCTTAACCACTGAAAGGGACAAATAAGGAAACGGTTAGGAACTGTCAAATTTGACCCCATCAGCATATAAATGATCATTTTAGAGAATGATCACCCACCGAAAAGATTTGGAACTGTATGACTGCATGGGGAATGAGTAAAAAGGGTTGTTATGCAAATGGCAAAAGATTGATATGACTACAAACCTTCAGTTTTTCTCCACCTGTCCAAAAGATCATCAAATAGCCACCGAATGCTTTGGCTGAAGTAGGTTATGGTTATGTGGGAAAAGAGATCTAGAGGATCGAGCTGCTATCATCATTATTGTGACCTCAACCTCCATAAATGACAGAAAACCCTCATAATCAGTGCCATGAGACTCCATTGTATTTAATTTTTGAAATTAGCATTTTTTCACCAGAAAAACTAGCTCTAAAAGAGCAGCCTGCTAAAGCACACTGTATACAAAGTCTGAAAACTGTTTTCCAGGTACCCAAGAGATACACCCATCAGGATGAAGAAGAGTGGACTAGCTCTCAGGCAGGAGCTAGGTGATATCCGTTATTTAGAGGCACATCTAGAGGTCTGCAAACTTTTCCAGGAGGAGGGCTGCTACAAGTTCTGTGAAAAAATATAAGGCTTCCATCAGGAGGTGGCTAAATTTTTTTCCTTGTCATTCGATGGTTCAAAAGAAATCATAGGAAAGGAGGATTTTCTCATAGACAAAGCACTAATCACTGAGGTGACAGAACTCCCTTACACAATAGAGAAATGGTTCAAGACCACCATACCAAAAGAGGTGGAATTCAGGTCATAAGACCACCATACCAAAAGAGGTGGAATTCAGGTCATACATTAAGCCTGAGCATAGAATAATAATATGGAAGAAGAGTGTGCCATCATCATGGCTAGAAGAGAACTGGAAGCAACTGCTGAAGACCATTGTGGTCTCTTTAACATGTGAAGGGAGATATAATAGAGCAATGATCTATGATTTCAAGCTCATGAACAAATTCACAGGAAAAAACCCTCTTAATCTACCCTTTTATTTACACAGAAGTCTAGGGAAGATGGCACATCAAGTGAAATCCCAGCCATCCAAGATTGCTGGTAGGCTGTCCCACCATGGTCTGATCCAGTTGTTGGTCCAGGAGTTGTTGAAGAGAAGAAACATGGCTTGGCCTTATTTTCTGTTCTGGAATGGATTTGAGATAGACCTTCATCCAAAGGAGAAAGGGAAGTCTCTAGCCAAGAAATCAAGCACCCAAAGGAGTGGGAGAACAAGGAGGAGGGCCATTTCTCCAGCAACAGCAACAGAACATCCTCCCCCCTCTTCCAAGACCAAGAAGGAAAAAAGGAATTTGGATTTCATTGAGAAAGGCCAGGAGGTAGAAGCGCACCATGAGAATGTCTTAAAGCTACCCTATTCAAATTCTGAGGAAGAACAATAAGAGGATGTAGCCCCAGCTCTGCAAATTGTACCAGTATTTGAAGCATTGCCATCCCCCACACCATAGGAGCAAGAGGAACCAGCAGAAAAGGATTCCTCCAGCAGGCCTAGAAGTCAAAAGATCAATCTGCTACTAAGGCAGGTTTATGAAATGGAGGTCTTGGAAAGATAACTAAAGAGAAATAATGAGACATTGACTAGGAGAAACAATCTACTGCACAAGTCCTACCTGGAGCAGAAAGCAAAATACATTTTCTTGAGAAGGATGAACACAATATACCTGAAGGACAATACCAAAATATACAGGATGGTTAGGCTCCAAAGGCTACAACTGAAGGAAGCCAAAGCATATCCTAGTAGCCACTTCGCCTTATCAACCCTAGCTAAAGCAGCAGTTAGTCTCCAGCCTCCTGAAGCTAGCCAAGGCACTGTAAACACCCCTAGAATGAAGCCTACACAAGAGGAAAGCTGAGCCAATTGGCTTGAAAAGACATTTTTGATGAAAACCTAATAATTTTTGTAAAACAGGGCTTTAGGTGGCTTAGACGGACTATGGGGTAGTTCATTAGCCACTGAAAGTGCCACTTTCAGCAGCTAACTATTCTGATAGATTGGCCCCTTAACCATCGAAAGCGGACAGAGGATTAAAGGCAAGTTTTGGCATACAGAACTGGTTTTGGGCAAGTACAGATGGTTCATGGACGTGATCTGAAGATAAAAGGCGCTGAGGAATGCATCAGAAAAGGTCTATGGGAGATCCACTATGACATAACCATGCAAAAGGACACGAACCCTAGTTGTCAAAGAGAAATCAGTGGTCTAACTGACAGAGGATAGCAACAATGATCACCAACATTTCTTCAATTATCTAATATTCATTCAGTGAACTAAATCTTCATTATAGTTAGACAAGTAGTTAGGTAGGGTTTCAAACCCTAATTTGCAAAAAAATGTTACTTTGTTTATTTTTATAAAAAAACAGATCCAGGTTTTAGGATCTGTATATTTTTGTAAAAGGCTATAAAGCCTAAGACTATTTTTATAAAAAAGGTTCGACTTCAGGGATTTATAAGCCTATACTATTGTCAGCTTCTCATTTTGCTCATTCATGAATATAAGCTCTTTTGTTATGATTTGTTCAGCCTTCATTTCTGTCTTTACTGTACTTATGCCTGATTGTGTAATTTAGGTTACTTTCAAGTTGAATAATAACTAATAGCTGTCATCCTATTGGTGTGTTAATGTGATTTGATTTATAAGTACCATCCTTGTTATAATTTAGCCATTTATATGCATCTGTTTTGTATGTAAATCTGCCAGCCTGATGAGTTCTCCATCTCTGCACCTTATTGTCAACTACTGAACAGTTGTAACTAAAAGCCTTGTAATTGAGTGAGTTTCATGCATGTATTGAGAGTGGAAGGTTATATAGGTCACCTGACTTGATCCATATCAGAAAACCCTAAAAACATTTTAATTTACTAGGCATCCTCGAGCTACAACCTAGAGGAGTTTCTTGGAGTGATAACAAATTGGTGACGTTGCCGGGGAGAGGAGACTGAAGCTCAGCTTCCCTAGGAGACGACATAGATCCTTGCTTTGATGATAGACAAAGATTGGACACTATTCCAGTTGTAATCATCTATCTGGAAACTCCATTGAAATAAGGTGGCTTCAAGAAGACCAAGTACCAGATCAAACCCTAAGGGGCCACCAGCAACACCTATTTCAGATCCAGAAGAAATTTTGAGAAGAGCTAGGGCTTTACTAAGAGAAACCAACAATGTTGCACAATAAGCCACATCAGGTATTTCAAGAAATTTTTCTGCTATTATTTCTTCTGCTGAAACACTTAATTCTCAGGAATTTATAAACACATCAGAAAATCCTAGGGTTTGGGCATCTTCAAGCACTACTGCTTGTGAAGATCCAATCCCAGGTGACTCCACTGGGATAAGTATACCATCACCACCTTCTTAGTAAGTACCTTCATCAGGGCTGCCTTCCTCAACCCTGTCCATACCCATTTCCAAAATGGCTACTCCTCAATTGACCAAAATGGAAAGGATCCTGGTAGCTAGGTATGCCCCCCTTAATTTTCCAAATCCCCTCTTTGCCATTCCTACTGGAGATTACCTCAAGTATATGCCTAATTTCATAGGAGAAGTGGATTTCACAGCTGAAGAACATCTAGAGGCATTTTACAGCTATGCTGAGAATATTAGCATAGAGCAAGAAGATGTATGGACTAGGGTTTTTGTGTAAAGCCTAGATGGTCAGGCTAGGAAATGGTTTAAGGAATTTCCTGGTGGATCAGTAGCAGGCATTGAGGCCTTAGATGACATCTTCCTAAAGCATTGGGGAGAGAGGAGAGACCACTTCTACTATATCATAGAGTTCAACAACCCGAAAAGAGAAAATGGGGAGTCTATCTCCAACTTCACCAAGAGGTTCAACAATATGTACAGCAAGATCCCCATTGAAATCAATCCCACTGATACCTCAGCTAGGATAACTTATGCAAATGCCTTTGACTCTGATTTATGCCTACTTCTCAGAGAAAGGAGGTTTGCCTCCTTATCACTCATGCAAGATTCTTCCCTAGAGGTAGAATCAAACATTTTGGCATCTCAGAAGGTCAAAGGAAAGACAGACAGGAAGAAGTAGCCAACAGACCCTATTGGTTCTTCTTCATCAGAGAACAAGATTGAAAAAACGACAAAACTATTAGATAACCTTACTGCTAAAATGTCTAAATTGAAGGACCAAGGACAAATGCCTATGAGGGGTAAAGGGCCAAGTGACTTTTCTCCTCGAAACCCTAATTTTGTCCCTTATAGAAGAGGAAACCCCCCCAGTTCAAATTCTTAGAAAAGAGAGGAATCAAGGGGAATATTAGAGAATAAGAGCTCCATTTCAAAATGCTGTACCAGAAGAAGAGCTAGAATTCATGGAAGAAGAAGGAGAAGCTGAAGACAACATCCACTACATGGAGGATGAGGTGGACTATTCTTTTCTAACACAGGCAGAATATGAGGAAGCCCTAATTAATGAGCAGATCACTAAAGACACTGTATATTAGGATAATGGCTAGGAAGGGTACAATCTGAGGTCTAGGATGGTTGCCCCTCTCAAGAAGAATGATGGGCCTGTCAAGCAGCCTGCTGCACCATCCAAAAAGGTCGTTGTTTTACCAAAGAAAGG
This sequence comes from Pseudotsuga menziesii, assembly GCA_001517045.1. Lineage (NCBI taxonomy): Eukaryota > Viridiplantae > Streptophyta > Pinopsida > Pinales > Pinaceae > Pseudotsuga > Pseudotsuga menziesii. Next base: position 139,277 of record LPNX011194416.1, on the reverse strand, counting down.
GGCTATCATATCCAAAAAATTGTAGAAACTAGCACCTTCATCCATTCCTGGTCAGGTACAAATCAAATTTCCAGGGCATGAGGTAAGGTTTCCAGATAGGCTACATTATTCTTTCAACCTTGAGTCAGAAATTCAAAAATTGAAGATCCCTTTCCCATTAATTGAGCTAATGAAAAATGATGCATTCAAGTCTTCCATCCTAAATTCCCTTCAGCCAAAGATGCATATTAACACTGACTTTGTTAACCTACAAGATGAAAAGCTTGTTGTAACCTTGGGCCCCGTGATTGAAGACCTAAAGAACTCATGCCATCCTTTCTACATATCCCTGAATATCCATGATAAAATCCTCCATAACTATCTGTTGGATTCAGGAGCCTCTCATAACCTAATGCCAAAGGCTGTGATGGATGAGCTTGGTCTTTGCATCACAAATCCCTACCATGATTTATTCTCCTTTGATTCCAGAAAAGTCAAGTGCTTAGACATCATCAAAGACCTCGTTGTGAACCTAACTCAGCTACCTTCGGAAAGCATCATGATGGACATTGTAGTGGCTGATATCCCTTCAAAATTTGGTCTCTTACTGTCTCGATCATGGAGCAAAAGGCTAGGTGGCACCCTTTAGATGGATCTTACATATGCCACTATCCCCATGTTTGGAGGAGACTAAGAGGCTATACTGGGAAAATCAGTTGGCCTACATCATAAGCAAGGAGAGCAATTCAGTGAATGACCCCATCTATACAGTGGATACTGATTTTGGGTCATGAATTCTACAAATAGATGATTCTCAGCAAACATTAGTCCATCTCACTGTTATCAAACCAAATGGCACTTCTCCGTCCGCGTACCAACATTCCCTATGTTGGTACACAAAAGGACATTTTAGGATTGAAGTTTTCCAAAACACTATAGATGGGCATGACATGAGATGCATTTATCCTTCAACCAGCATGCCATATTGTTTTTCTAAGTGTTGATTGCCGTACGCGACTATCCTCATTGAAACTTGCGTATGTACGCAACTATTCCTGTTGACAACTCGCATACTGTATGAAACTATTCCAATTGCAACCCGCATATAGATCTATATGCGGGTTTCCTTTAAGCAACTCGCGTATCATATGCGGGTTGCCTATATTAATAGTTGTGTACAGATCTATTCGACATTAAAAAATATAAATCATGATTAATGGAGATTAGTTGGGCCCTAATCATTAACCATCTCAACTGCCTCAAACTCCTCAACCTTCGAAACTACTCTATTTCCTAAAGTATAAATAGAGGCCTTGGGGAGGGCATTAATCAATAAATTTTGGAGAGCAAAGTTATGCTGGTGGTATATCTTCAGAAGTCTTGGAGCAGCAAAACTCAGAGTCCTTTGGTTGCAGAGGAGTCCTTGTATTAGGCGTTGGTTTGTACACTTATCTCATTCACTGATTGTTAATAAAGAGAATTCTTCTTCCAACATTGTGTTGAGTATCCTTCATGTATCAGGGTTGATGAATTTATTTGGTTAAGCACTATATATGTTGTTTATCTAACCTGTCATATATACATGTATAAGATTGTACTTGGAGAATTTTCTCTTTGCAGGTGAAGGAGGTGCATCCCTAAAAGCTTTGGAGAGAAGCAGAGCGAAAGAAGATCAAGCTTGGATCAACCTTCAGCAATCAGGTGAGTCCAATATTTATTCCTATTTCCTTTCTGTACGTAGCTAAATCTAATTGTCTGCAAGTTTTAGAAGTAAGTTGGTAACCCCAGACCCTAGGTTTCAAGGGTGTTTATTCCTGAACAACAGAACTGGCGACTCCACTGGGGAGTCGAGACTGCTGTGGGTTAACTCTGCAGATCCGTGCCCAGTCTTTGCTTTGATTCAGTGTGCGGTGTCTTGTCTTGGTTCATACTTGTAGTGGTGTTTGAATACCTTTGTAATTTTTCTTTTTGTTGAAAAATTTAACTCCTGTATGCAGGTTGTTGTGCTACATAGTTGCGTACAGAGGTCTGTGTACGCGGGTTGTGCTACTGCACAGTCACGTACAGTACACGGGTTGCTCTTATACACAGTCACGTACAAGCCTGAGAAACAAAAAATTTTAGGGTTGGGTTGCTTGTCCTTGTCCTTTTGTGGATTTTGTCTTGCTTAGTGGTCTTCAGTATTAGCATTGCACTATAAGTTTGATGACCCTGTTAACCATACCTTGTGCTTTCTAGTAAGACCTTGAGTTTTTATTGTTTGGATTGTCTTTTTGTTAGCAACTTGAAGTGGATTTTCCTATTGGGTAAGAGGTTCAAGTGTTGGTTGTCTGAATCAGTGATCAGGGTTCTAGACACCGTTTATCCTTTTCTAACTCCGGATAGTGTTGGTTTTTCACTTTCCTTTGATTGATTTCAGTGATTTCCATTCATTGTGTCTTCCCAAGCTAGGTTTTTTCCAAGTCTTCCTTAGGTGGTTGATCTTTGGTTTTATGAATCTGCTTTACCTCATTTTTCTTACTTTATATAGTTATTTTATTCAAGCATACTCAAGAATTTTGCATTTAGGTTCATAGTAGTCTTTGAGGAATTTGAAAAGTGAAAAGAAAACATTAGAAACTTTTGCATTTGAATTGCATATAGTAGTTTTATTTTCAGTTTTTAAATAAAATCTCAAAAATTACAAAAATATAGTCTTAGTTTTCCCTTTATTAGTTTCATTTTCATCAATTTATATTTACAAAAAAGAAGGAGAAGAGAAGCTTGTTTTAAGTAGTGATAATTTGCTTTGGAATTATACACCTGTTGTTTTTACATTTCTTATCGAGTCAATAACATCATAATCTTTCACTCCACTTGCCTTCTGAGTAAAAAATGGCCCTTAAATCCTTCTGAGTAAAAAATAGCCCTTAAAATGAACGCTATAATCAAAATTTATTAGTAATTTGTGTTTTATAGGGCCATACACCTACTAGCTTAGGCTAGACTTGTGGGATAGGAAGTGTAAAATCCCCATAATTATTTAAATTCAGACATAGTGGGCCAATTGATAGGTAAATCCTTCTCTTTATTGATAGTATCTGGGAAGCTCCTCTCAAACGAGAGTCAAGCACAAGGCCACGTGGAGGCATTGGACTGAGGAGATAACCCTCCGATTCCTTGTCGAAACGTAAACCAAGGTTTTTACGCATCTGGGGATTTTGTGCTAGATAGAGTTCAAGCTCAGCTACCCTGCCCATGCGTATGAATTAGGCTTACGAATGTCCCCCCAAACTGTTGGTATAGTTAAGGTAGCCTCTAGTCTCTTGACATCTAAGGTTTATGCACAAGTAAATCGGAAGGCTATTCTTGGTTCACCTTGGACGAGCTTGGAAGGTAACCCTTGTTGAAAGTGTAGGAGGGTGGCGGGTGATTCCTCTGCTTGTGCCTAAGAACCTCTTCAAGGATGCCAAGAAACTGTCTTTCAACTTTCTTTCGGAAAGCATATCTTTTACCCTTTCTAACTGTTGAGACTTCAGGAATTTTTGTAGTGATTGCTCTGTGGTTTGTCTGTGTTTAGCCGACCTTAGGGTTTGAAGCATCAAATTTACAATCATGGAGGACCAACCTATCAGAAGGTCATGAAGGTTGCAAAACTTTCCTCCTCTTATCACATTGGAACCTCCACCTCCCCCTCAAAGGAAAAGATTGGACACAGACGGTTCTTTTGAACCGATAGGAGTCAGTGAAGTTCTGGGTGAACCAAAACTTAGGGAAAACCGTTTTGATTTAAACAAAATTGAGATAGAATACTTGCAAGCTGACGAGTTTGTAAGGGATTTCAATACACCTCTAACTGACTTAAACAATCTTGTGATCGTTCAGGTTCGTCCTTTTCATCCACTCGTGATTGGTGTCCCTATGGGAAAAATAATGTCTACTACAGGAGAAAGTTCTTTCATTTCCACCTCAGCCATTTCAGTTGAAGGGGTACTACCTGCCCTGGTAGGTACCCCTAGATCCAATATACCTACTACACCCTTAACTCTAGCGATTCGGGTGGTTCAACCACTGGCTCCTAGAAGTCTAGCAAGTGCTTCTGGTGGTATGGTTACTGGGATTCCTAGTGTACCTACAGTTCCAACCTCCTTCACACACACTACCTAGAGTGGTCCTATAGGATTCTCGGATTCTATCCAAGGATTTCCCTAGAATGGGGGGCACATTCCCCCATCCACTCCATACATAGGCCCATCACCCTCTTATGTAGGGGTGCAGTTTGGAAACTCTAACCCTTATGGTCAAGGTTTTCAAACTCCAGTTTTGGCTCCGTTCACGAGCTCTCCCTTCTCGCTTTTCAGTGGAGGGATACCTGCTACTATATTTCAAACCCTAGCTTCGACTGGGGTAGCTAGAACCTCTTATACTACACCTTACACAAACAATCATGTGGCTTACGGATGGAATCCGTTCCAAAGTAACCCATCCACTTCACAACCAGTGGCAGGGGGCAACCCCACCTTCACATATGGGAATTTGGGGGCAAGTCCCTCTAATCCCTAAACTGGTACTTTTAGTGCCTCGGTTAGACCTAAGCTTCCTTTCCTGGAAACATTAAACTTTCCAGATTTGTCTAAACTGATGAATGACCTAGTGAGGCATGATCTCTCCTGGCCACCTGTCCCTACCAAGATTCCCTCGGACATCCCAAAGTTTGAAGGAAAAGTTGGTGAAGATCCTGGGGCTCATGCCACCACTTTTCATTTATGGTGCTCTTCCAACTCACTGAACAAAGATTCAATTCGGTTGAGGCTATTCCAAAGAACATTGATTATTACTGCAACAAAATGGTACATTGAGCTGCCTTCTGCTATGTTTAGCAGTTTTTGGGACTTGCTAACACATTCCTTAGTCACTTCCAGCTTCCTGTCCGATATGATTTCAGAAAGGACTTGTTATCTACCTTTCGGCAGAACAAGGCCATCCATATCTTGGATCACATCCAAGAGTGGAGGAGGCGGAAGAGCCTTATTAAAGCCACTATGCCTCTTGAGTTCTTATTAGAATGGTTCCTTAAATCCCTATTGCCTTATATATCTATGGACGTATCTACTTCAGGAGTGACGAATGAGGAAGAATCTATCCTCAGGGCCCAACAACTAGATTTGATATATTCTCAGTCTAGGATCTTATATGAGATTATCCCTGAGGCACCGAGGCCAACACATGATGCAAAGAAACCTAAGCCTAGACCCCATGCCGATGGTGTGGTTGGTTCCGTAAATTCTCCCACTGTAGAATCTATGGCCAAACATCTCCATCAGTTGTTCATCAAACATTCTACAGTGGAGGCAGCAAAGGCTTCCCCCTCACCCTAAAATGCAAATGTTTTTGCACAGACCTCTCAGAAGGGAAATTAGTAGCCCAGTGGGAAAAAGAAGAGAGGAAAGAAAGGGGAGGGAAATCAAAACAAGCAAAAACCTGAAAAAAATGCTGATGGGCGAAAGAAAGAAATGAAGAAGGTGAAATTCCCATGTAAGTTGTGCCATGAAGATCACCTCACTCATATTTGTCCCCTTATGGAACAAGCTTAGAAGCTGTTAAAAGCTCAACAACCGGCTGTCCTGAAGGATCCTTTTCCCCAAGGATATAATTATGCTTTAGCTTCAAATGTAGCAGGGGGCACTCCAAATTCCCTTGACCCCAATTATATCAACATGGTTCGATCTCAAACTTTACTACAAACCAGGAATAAGAACTATGAAAAAGAGACCTCGGAGAAGGGTAAGTCCATTGGTGAAACTTCTAACCTTGTCATGATTGAGAAACCTGCTGAAATTATGCCCAAGATACTGAAAGGTGTATTTAAGAAGACCTTGCATAATCCTAATGCTAGGGCTGCAACAAATTGCTCCGTAGTTGAAGACTTAGCCCATACACCTTGTGCAATGTCAGCTTTAGAGGTGTTACAGAGCTGTCCCACCCAGCGGGATGCACTCTTAGTAGCCTTAGGCAGTATGGACTCATCGAGTCTCATGGAGAAATTCCACTTATCTGATGTCAAAATTCACCTACCTTATCATGTAGCCTTATCGATAGATGTCATCCATGGTGGAAATACCATTGGAAGGGCATTTGTTGACGAGGGTGATTCTACATGTGTTATGTCCTTGTCATGTTGGAAAGCTCTTGGGTCCCCATAGCTGGTCTCGTCAAACACCCTACTTACTACTTTCGATGAAAGGTCATTCCATCCACATGGTATCTTGTCAGCTTTTGAAATTATGCTGGCAGGGAAAGCAGTGTCTGTTGAGGTAGAAGTGATTGATGCACCTTTGGACTATAATTTGCTCTTGGGAAGAAGCTGGACTTATGCCATGTCTACTATTGCATCGACTATCTTTCGAGTGGTAGTGTTTCCACATGAAGGGAAGTTGGTTACTATTGACCTACTCAATTTTACTTGAAAAGGCCGCATGGAATCTAATGAGTCCACTGTGCCATTAGTTGATCAGGTCAAACCTGCTTCAGAGAACTTAGGGGCTGGAATGTGTGCATCATTGATGGGTACATTTGATCTTCCAGCTCCGATTAATTATATAGGTTCTACTAGTGTGGGGAAGTCCATAGCTACGATTGTTGATAGGACTAATCCTTGGGTTCTCCCTTCCCACCATGAACCTGAAGTGCCCTTATCGACAGTGGAAATGGCTTATCAAGCTATCACCCAAACCAATGTTTCCCTTTCCGGTCCCCCTCACAGTCTCAGAGGAACTAGAAGAAGCCTATCTACCTGCTTGGGCAGAAAACCATTTGCATTCTACAGATTGTTTAGATATGGTTTTACCTTTGGATGAAGCCATTCTGGAAGCCATGTGCATACGAGATAAGATCTGTGAAGATCTTCACCATCGATCCTATTTTCTTCCAGAGTTAAGCATGATAGAGAATCAAGAGTTTCATATGAGACTGGCAGACGATGTTGATATGCTCGTTAATCCCTTACCAGGGGAAGGAATGTTTGCTGAGGGGAATATGGAAAATATTTCTGCTACCATCCCTATCAACATCTCTGTAAATCCTGACGTTGTGGAAAATATACATATCAGTGCAAATTGCTCTCCTGAGGAGATTGCAATCTATACGACCTTGTTTAAGGAATTCCGCAACATTTTTTCTTGGTCATATGAGGAGATTCTAGGCATTGATCCATCTATAGTCGAGCATGAGATCCGAACATACCCTGACGCCAAACCTGTTTGGAAAAATTTGAGACCTGTTAACCCACATAAAGTGGCGGCAGTGAAGGATGAAGTGGAAAAACTACTGAAAGCTGGTTTTATTTATCCCATAGCTTTGACGAAATGGGTATCCAACCCCGTTCCTGTTGATAAGAAGCAAGGGACCATACGCATCTGTACTGACTTTAGAGATTTAAGCAAAGGCTGTCCTAAGGACAACTATCCCACGCCATTTATGGATCAAAATATTGATGCTTGCACCGGAAGTGAAGTCTTTTCGTTTATGGATGGTTTCTCAGGATATAATCAAATTCAAATTAAACCGGAAGACCAACATAAAAGAACTTTCATTTGTCCTTGCGGTACCTTCGCATACAAGAAAATTCCCTTTGGATTGAAAAATGCTAGGGCAACCTTTCAGCAGACAATGGATTTTTCCTTTCATGATATTAAAGCCATTGTTGAACCTTACCTTGATGATCTACCTGCACATTCTCGTAAGAGGATCGATCATCCAGATCACTTGCATTTGATTTTTGAACGATGCAGATACTATAAAATTTTCTTGAATCCCCACAAGTGTGTGTCCTATGTCGAGTAAGGGAGACTTCTCGGATTCATTGTCTCTAAAAAAGGCATTTAGATGGATCCTTTAAAAGTTGAGGCCATTGTAAATCTGCCTCCTCCTCATTCTATTAGGAAACTTCAGAGCCTGCAGGGAAAGTCCAATTTTCTTCGACGTTTCATTGTAAATTATGCCAAGATTACTAAGGGTTTCATGCACCTGTTAAAACAGGACACCCCATTTGCATGGGATGAAACTGCACAACTCACATTCAAGGCATTGAAAAAAGCTTTGTTGTCAACACCATTATTGTGTCCGCCAGATTACTCTAGGGATTTTATATTGTATCTGGCCGCATCTGAGTCGACCATAGGGGTAGTCATAGTCCAAGAGGACGATAAGCTCCAAGAGCATGTCATTTATTATCTCAGTCGTGCTTTAGCCGGACCTAAAATTAGGTACTCCCACGTCGAGAAACTGGCCTTAGTAGCTGTTTATGTTGTATAGAGGTTACGTAACTACATCTTACTAAGGACTACAACGGTAGTGTTGGATGTTAATCCTTTTCAATATGTTTTGTCTCGACAGATAGTTGGAGACAAATTCAACAAATGGATAGTCATTCTCCAAGAGTTTGACTTGGATTTTTAGTTTGTCAAATCCAAAAAATCCTTAGTTTTTGCTGAGCTTATCACAGAATTTCCAATAGAAGAAGATGTAGCTATTGAAGAAGACTCATTCCCAGATGAGCACATCTTTTTGATTTCCACCTCTAACCCCTGGTATGAATATATACTTATCTATCTCTATACTTTGAAGTATCCTGCAGCTTTCTCACGGGAAGAACGACGTAAACTACACCTACATGCCAAGAAATACCTCATCATAGGAGATACTTTATACCGTAGGGGGTAGATTCTGTTTTGCGTCGATGTCTTACCCACGAGGAAGTGGATATTGGCATGAATGATGCCCATAGTGGAGCATGTGGGGGTCATTTATCTGGGTTAGCAATGGCCCAGAAGATATTACGTTCCGGTTATTTTTGGCCCACAGTCTTTAAAGATTGTGTGGAAGCCGTGAAGCGCTTTCATCCTTGTCAGCTTTACACTAGAAAGATGCGGTCGCATCCCACTCCATTATTTCCTATTATCTCAATGGGCCCCTTCATGAAGTGGGGGATTGATTATGTGATGTGTAACCTAGTCCCGCTTGGGGGGCACAAATATATCATTGTTGCTATGGATTATTTTACAAAATGGGCAAAGGCAATGCCCACCTTTAGAGCTGAAGGGGAAACTGCAGCTTTTTTCGTGTTCAATCAAATTATAGCACGAATTAGTATACCCAAGGTGATTGTCACTAACCATGGTAGTTATTTTAGAAATAGCATGATCACTGAACTAACCACTATGCTAGTATTTAGACAAGAACATTCATCTTCGTTCTGTCCTCAAGAAAATGGTCAGGTCGAGGCTGTCAATAAAAATTTGAAAAAGATCCTCAAACATACTATTAATGCAGCTCGTTCCAACTAGCATATCATGTTTTACCCTCCACTTTGGGCATATCAAACCAATGTAAAAAATGCTATGGGGTTTTCTCCCTTCCAACTCATTCATGGAGTGGAAGCCGTCACCCCGGTTGAATGTGAGATCCCGTCCTTAAGAATTTCTATTCATGTGTTACCTGATATGACTGAGCTTGAAGAATGTTTAGTACATTTAGAACATCTTGATGAATAGTGTAGAGATGTGCTAACAACAAACCAAACTCATAAAAATAGGGTCAAAAGCCAATATGATAAGTCGTTCAAACCTCGGATTTTCTCTGAAGGGGAGCTTGTATTTCTCTGGGACCAAGACAAAGAACCCCTGGGGGAAGGAAAATTTAGATCTATGTGATTGGAGCCTTATGTCGTATCAAAGGTGTTAAAGAAAGGCGCATATGAATTGATTGATTTTGATGGGAATAAGCTACCTGAGCCTAGAAATGGGCTCTACCTGAAAAAGTACTATGCTTAGGCTTAGCATTTTTTCTTGTATGTATTTTTATGTACACTAGTTCATCGGTTTGTGTTTTTTATACCATCTACTGGTTGTTTCATATGTCTTCCGAGAGGTTCGTAGGTTTCCCTGATGGTGCCAATCGCCACACTTGTAATTTAGCTTTGGCTGCATGGGTCATTTATTCACCCTCAGGACAATTAGTTGCCTCGGGAGGCGCTTTCTTAGGTCCTGCTTCCAATAATGTAGCTGAATATAGGGATGTCATTGAGCTTCTATGGGATGCTTTGTCACATGGTATCACTCAGTTGGAAGTCCGACTGGACTCTCAACTGGTGGTTTCCCAGCTAAATCGGGCTTATCAGGTGCGGAACCCTATTCTATTGTGTCAGTTTATGCAAGTTAGGTTATTGGAAAGAAATTTTGAGTTCATTACATTCAATCATATTCCAAGGAATCAAAATTCATTAACTGATGCATACACTAATTACATCTTGGATTGGCATTTAACACATTTTACATAAAATCATACAACAAACACATAAAAAACATTTGTAAATAAACCGGCAAAATATATATATATATGTGAATATCTGTCCATATAGATAGGTCGAGTCTCTAATCCTCAGATCCAGTCATAACTGTATAATATATAAAAAATATACAAAACATGGATCAAAGTCCATAAAATGCTCCTAGATCTAAGATGGACCACCCTGGTCCCCCCGGTCACCCTGCACTCTGGCTTCTTCAGCCTCCTCGACTTCAGTAGCTTGAACAACATCTATATATACCAGTACTACTCTGGCTACTCACCTCAGAAGGCGTATCCAGACAGGTGGTACACCAACCACTAACTCATGCATAATGGCTGGGATGTGCTCAATCTGTAAGGTAGGTAATGTTTGGGTAAGCCTGGCCAGCTTCCCCTCAAGAACCTTAATCAAGCCCTGGTCTTCTCCCAAGATAGGACGCACATACATGCGTAGATTCCTTTCAGGGCGGACGGGTCCAATATCTGCATTTTGACATTTTAAAAGGATTAGAACTCTTATACATATGTATATATCTCTATATTTAAAATTCATAAAAATTTTGAAAATTTTGAAAATAAAAATTACTTAACTCTCCCCATGCTCCTCTTGGAGGGAGGATGAGGTCAGTATCCCATGAAAATCCATTCCAATATATGGAAACTACTCCAAGGCTGGCAACTGTGTTAGGAACCCATGTCAATCCCTCTCCTTACTATGTTAGTATATTGTTGTTGGATGCATATGCTTTGTAAGTCGTCCCATAGTAATTGTTGATCCATAGTTTGTGTTATTGTTGTGAGGCGCATATGCTTTGTAAGTCGTCCCATAGTAATTGTTGATCCATAGTTTGTGTTATTGTTGTGAGGCGCATATGCTTTGTAAGCCGCCTGTAGTATTTGTTGATCCATAGTTTACAATGGCCCATGGTTTTGACCCATAGTATTGGCGCCCATAGTTTGTATTGGCCCATGGTTTTGACCCATGGTATTGGCACCTACTTTTAGTATATAAGTGTGTGTTGAGGCCAAGGAAGGCACCGTGAAGTTATTTTGTATTGAGTTTGCTCAAAGGAGGTTGCCCTCTTGAAGTGGCCTGCGATTAATATAAAATTGATTCTGAGTTCTGCTGCTATATCGTGTGTTTTGATTACTTGTTTGCTGCAGGTTCCTCACATCTGGTATCAGAGCACTTTCCTTGGCACACGTGGGAATTTTTTTTTTTGGGTGGCGAATTTCAGATCAATTTTTGAAACTTTCTACACAAAATCAGAAGAAACATATTACATATCTGAATTCCTCTTTCAAAAATACGCAGTTTCAAAAAAAAAATCATCTCATTTGGAGTTCTAAAAGTGGAGATATCGCGGATTTAAGAATCCGCAATTTTTCAGAATTTCGGTGACGGCCGCGGAAATTGCGGCGTGAAAATCTTCTGACCGAGTGCCCAGATTTCTATTCCGATTTCATGATTAAAAGAAGAGTGGTTGTTCTAGTTCTGGAAACATGCTATAATAGCGATTCTGAGCAATATAGATCCGGTTTTTGAACATTGGGTGGAATTTCTGCCCAATTTTTTTTTTTTTTTTTTTTTTGGTTGCAAGTTCGGATCTGGGAATAATCCCTCTCCGCTTAACTGTGAGAAGTATTTGGGAATAAGCCCTAAAAATCATTGTGAGGAGTACCACAGGAACCTCGAAGTAGCTGGCCCATTGAGAGGAACTGCCAGCGAAAAGGGCAACGACCCCTACCTGATTGACTAGTTCCCACCTGTGAGGTAAACCAAGAGCTGTCGTTTGTGGCCAAGCGGTTATTAGTTTTACTTGAGCCGTGGAGGGAGGGATACTACCCCAATACGCAAGCTGTCAGACAACATTGGTGGCCGAGTGAATCCCTTGAACCGATAGGAAGCTGCACATAGTTGGGGTCCATATCTATTTTCAGTTGCACAATTGCAGATTTCCTCTGTCCAGAACTGTTGCCAGTCAGTTCCGCGCCATTGCAGATCCATCTGTTGCCGATTACTTCCGCACTGTTGCAGATCCCTTCTTGAAAAATCTCCTGCTTATGGTTGTCACCCACACATGAGCAAAAATCATGGAGGAAGCACTTGCAGCCATCCAAGCCAAACTCCAGGAACTGGATAAAAAATTTCTCGGTCTCCATCTTGAGCATTCCGCTATGAACACCAGACGACAGTCCGAGTCTTCATCAACCAATGGGTTCTCTTCTACCAGCAATTTTCGCGGTTCGAAGCTAGATTTCCCGCGCTTCAATGGTACTGATCCGATTGGATGGATCTATCGTGCAGAACAGTATTTCAGCCTTCATAATACTTTTGATGTCCACCAAGTTCCACTTGCTTCCTTTCATTTGGAACAGGAAGCTCTTCAATGGTATCGTTGGTACATCAAGGCTCATGAAGAGCCAAAATGGCCTGCTTTTTGCCAGCTCCTTTTGCACTGATTTGGTCCGAGTGCTTTTGATGACTTCACAGGAGCTCTCACTAAACTTCGCCAAACTGGCACTGTGAAAGAGTATCAAACTGAATTTGAGAACCTAGCTAATCACACTGAAGGATTACCTGATGACTTCTACCGGCGTTGTTTTATCAGTGGTCTAAAGGATGCAATTCGCTCTGAGGTCAACATGTTCAGTCCCAACAAAATGATGGAAGCCCTGGGGTTGGCTAAGTTGGCAGAAGACAAGATGGCAGCCCAACAGCGCTCCAAATCCTCTTTTGTTCCCTTCCGCAATATGGGTTCTCAACGACCTCCCATTCCGCCAGCTCCTCGCTCACCTCCAATCAAGCCTTTGTCTACAACAGAGATGCAAGCACGCAGAGAAAAAGGGTTTTGTTATAATTGTGATGAGAAATTCAGTCGGGGACATCGATGTGTTCAACAAAAGATCTATCTCTTGGATGTGGATTCTCCACTTGCCTCTGAAATTGGTGAAGAAGTTGCCGATGTAATGGATGCTCCGGTTGACACTCAGGAGCCACCTACTGACCCTCCATCTCAGGTCGACCAGCCCGAGATATCCCTCCATGCTTTAGCTGGAGTCACTACCCCCCAAACAATGTGGGTATGCAGTTACTTCAAGAAGCTTCCTCTTACGATACTCATTGATTCTGGCAGCACTCATAATTTCATTGACCCTCGGATCGCCAAACAAGCTGATTGTTTTATCCATCCTTGCTCCAACTTTGAAGTCATGGTTTCCAATGGAGGCACCTTACCTTGCAAAGGGAAGTGTCGTAATGTGTGTCTCTCTATGGGAGATTATAACCTCCGCTCTGACATGTTTTCCTTGACCTAAGGCGGATGTGATGTGGTTTTGGGTGCTCAATGGCTGCGCACACTTGGCCCCATATTATGGGATTTTGCTGAACTTTGGATGCAGTTCTCCCCCAATGGACACAAGCACACATTGAAAGGCTTACAACCAGGGTCTCTCAGCATCATCAGTTCACATCGCATGGAAAAACTTCTTAAAAAGAGTTCCCATGGTGTCATCGCTCAGCTCCATCCCATTCAAATGCAACCATCAGTGCCCCCCACTACTCCTTTGGATCTCCAACAAATTCTGGATCGCTATACAGGTGTTTTTGCTGAACCAGTGGGACTTCCACCTTCACGACCAGAGGACCATCATATTCCTCCCAACATCAGGCCCTATTTGCGGAAATTCATTTTGGTATTTTTTGATGATCTCCTCATCTACAGCAAAACATGGGCTCACCATCTCCAGCCTCTGGCTCTTGTAATGCAACTTTTCTCTGATCATCATCTCCATGCCAAAGAGTCTAAATATGTTTTTGGCCAAAAGGAAGTTGAGTATCTCGGGCACATTATCTCAGCACAAGGGGTTTGTGTGGATCCTGCCAAAATCGCTGCCATGAACAATTGGCCACCTCCTAAGACACTCAAGAGCCTTCGTGGTTTTTTGGGGTTGACTGGCTACTACCGCAAGTTTGTCAAGGATTATGGGAAGCTTGCAGCTCCATTCACTGCGCTGTTGAAAAATGATGCTTTTACATGGACACCTGTTACTGAGCGTGCATTTGACAAGCTGAAACAAGCTATGTGTACTACACCCGTTCTAGCTATGCCCGATTTTTCCAAGCCCTTCACTATTGAGAGTGATGCTTGCGGCAATGGATTTGGTGCTGTTCTCCTTCAAGAAGAACACCCCATTGCGTTCACCCTCACAGCCCTTTCCGGTAAGAATTTAGCTGCCTCTACATATGAGCAGGAAATGATGGCCATGTCACATGCAGTACAAAAGTGGCGACCCTACCTCTCAGGGAATCATTTCTGCATCCAGACTAATCACCAGAGTCTGAAATATTTCCTAGAATAGCGTGTATCCTCCCCAGCACAATAGAAATGGGTTAGCAAACTCATGGGTTATGACTATGAGATCACTTATAAGAAGGGTACGGACAATCTTGTGGTGGATGCCCTTTCTCGCACATTTGATGACCAAGGTTCTCTTTCCGCTATTTCTATGCCTGTTCCAAATTGGTTGCAATCGGTTCAGCAGGGTTATGTCAATAACTCTTCATTATCTCACATCATCCAATGCTTGGACAACAACCCTGCTGCTGTTCCACATTACTCTTGGGATGGTGCTTCACTACGATACAAGGGTCGTCTGGTGCTTCCCCAGAACACAGCTCTTCAACAAGCTATCTCCTATGAACTCCATGCTTCTCCGTTAGCGGAGCACTCTGGTTTTCTCAAAACATATGAACGAGAACGGCGCAACTTATTTTGGCAGGGCATGAAAAGGACCATTCAATAGATGGTGGTTGAATGTGATACCTACCAGCGCAATAAGGGTGAAACAACACCCCTTCCGGGATTGCTCGAGCCCTTACCCATACCTCCCCAGATATGGACAGATATTTCTATGGATTTCATTGACGAGCTCCCTAAATTTGGAGGGAAGACTGTGATTTTGGTTGTGGTTCATCGCCTCTCCAAATATAGTCATTTTTGTGCTCTCAGCCATCCCTCTACAGCCTCTTCCGTTGCTCAAAGTTTCCTGGACTAGATCTTTCGTCTTCATGGAATGCCTTCTTCCATTGTCTCAGATCGTGATGCGACTTTCACCAGTCATTTTTGGACAGAACTCTTTCACCACACTGGCACCAAATTGAAGATGCGTTCAGGTTATCCCCCCCAAATGGATGGTCAGACTGAAATTATCAATAAATGCTTGGAACCGTATCTTCGTTGCTTCTCCTCTGAGCAACAACATCAGTGGGCAAAGTGGCTCCCTCTCGCTGAATGGTGGTACAATACCTCTTACCGCACTGCCTCTAAAATGACTCCATATGAAGCAGTTTATGTTTCGGCACTACCAGTTCTTCTTCCTTACACCCCCAGCAGTTCTCCAGTTCAGGCAGTTGACGCGGTCCTTCGCATTTTGCGTGACAACCTTCACATGGCAAGAAATTGCATGAAGCAACAAGCTGATCAGCACCATTCTGAGCGCACTTTTGAAGCCGGTGATATGGTTTTTCTTCATCTCCATCCTTACAAGCAATCCTCACTAAAACTCAAAGGGCGTCATCATCTCGCTCCAAAGTTCTATGGGCCATATAGGATTCTTCAGAAGATTGGGTCTGTTGCTTCTAAATTGGAACTTCCGCTTTCTTCCCGCCTTCATCCAGTATTTTATGTCTCTTGTCTGAAGAAAGTTCTTGGCACCAACATCAAAGGCCAAACTATTTTACCAGCACTGGATAATGAAGGATCCATCTTTTTGGAGCCGGAGGCTGTCCTCACTAAGCGCACTCGTCAGCTTCGCTCTCGCTCTATCACAGAGGTCTTAACTCAATGGCATGGAATGCAGCCCGAGGATGCTACGTGGGAACCACTCCTCCAGATACAGCGATAATTTCCACATCTAAAGCTTTGAGGACAAAGCTTTTTCTAAGGGGGAGGGGATGTTAGGAACCCATGTCAATCCCTCTCCTTACTATGTTAGTATATTGTTGTTGGATGCATATGCTTTGTAAGTCGTCCCATAGTAATTGTTGATCCATGGTTTGTGTTATTGTTGTGAGGCGCATATGCTTTGTAAGCCGCCTGTAGTATTTGTTGATCCATAGTTTACATTGGCCCATGGTTTTGACCCATAGTATTGGCGCCCATAGTTTATATTGGCCCATGGTTTGGACCCATGGTATTGGCGCCTACTTTTAGTATATAAGTGTGTGTTGAGGCCAAGGAAGGAACCGTGAAGTTATTTTGTATTGAGCTTGCTCAAAGGAGGTTGCCCCCTCGAAGTGGCCTGCGATTAATATAAAAGTGATTCTAACTTCTGCTGCTATATCATGTGTTTTGATTACTTGTTTGCTGCAGGTTCCTCACAAACTGTCGCTCCCACCAAAAGTAGAAGTCATCATCATAGACACTCTGGACTAAGCCACCACCTCCCTGGAGGAGGAAGATATCTCCCCATCTACTCAGCCTAGGCTGATGAGGAGAACGAATTGGAAAGGGTATTGCAAGACTCAATCCTGACACTCTCTCAAAGAAGAAGGCCACTAGTATGCTGGAATAACCAAAAATTTTCCTCCTCTTTTGTAGTCAGAGAGTTGTTTTCTTATTATCGGGATCACTCCCGAGCACTAATCATATAGGGCTCTCTGCATACAATCCACTACTAGTCTCATCTAGTTCCGAGTTGCAAGGTGAACTGATGATGACCTTGCAACCCTCACTATAGTGCTCGCCAACACATGTAAAGGAAAGTTGCGAATGTGTACAATAGGGATGTAGCTACCCCTCTTTTGCGTTCCTGGCTCGTAGTATATATCAATATAGTTCTGTACACTTAGAAGGTCACTACCTCTGTCGGTGCCTTCCAAGTTTATCGAACCTCCCCATCATGACAAACCAGCAATGAAATAGACATCCTCCGAAGTAATCTCCAAAGACTCGCCTTGAAGGTCAAACATGCTCAAATCATGATCCCAATAATTTATCAAGAACTCCAAGAGGTGGGCATTGGTCTACATAAGTGACGTACAGAAAAACTTCAACAATCCACTTTGACGTAAAACATTCAGTGTGGGGGAATCTTGAAGAGCTTCTTGGTCCATGTCTTCATGTTCTCTCTCCCTCCACTCAAGCACCATCTTTCAACCTAATAAACAGGCAATTGCAAACCTTTAGTTTTATACAAAATTTGAAATTTTTGACCCTACATATTCTTTTTCGCAACATACGTGACTGTCTTTTAAGACAAGCCATGTACTGTACGCGGCTGTCTTTCAGGAAACCCGCGTACAAAATGCGTGTATGCAACTTTTAATATACTAAACACGCGTACACAGCGTTGCTGTTTTGAAGGCGTTCAAAAACATGAAATTAGGGCTCAATTTTGACAATTGCTTGGATAAAATGAAAGAGCATGGAGTGTAGTTTTACTTGACACTTGCGGATTTGGGAATGGTCCACTGGATCGCCCACACCAAGCAATCAAAGGTAGAGGTGAAAACTTGTATTTTATGGTTAAAAATCAAAATGGTGAGTTTTTATTTATGTTTTGAACTATTTATAGAAAAATTATTTTTCAAGTGGGTTTTTTCCCTATAGTTCAGAATTTATAAAACTAATACCATATCTTTTCTTCCATGTGATAGGTTCATCATCATTTTTAAGGTGTTTTTGCTCATATAGGATGGTTTTTTGTCGTTTCACATGCATTTTGCATTTATACCTACTCCATCTTAAACCTAGCATTAACATTTTGACCACGGACTATGGTATTTTTAACCAGTAGATCCTTGTCTTTACCATTGTTCTTAGGTGGCTAGGACCTTTCTCCTATGAGTATCCTCATTTAGAACCTATTTATTGTCTTTTGATACTCATACTGCAGTTGTCATTCGTTCAAGGGAATCTTTTTAGCTATTTTTTCATGCCAAATTGAGCCTCATTTTGGTCTCTTTTTAAAAGCTATCCCTTTATAGGACTCCCCGCCCTTATGGAGTTTCTTTAGGCCTAGGTCTAACTCCTTAAAACATACTTTATTGTCGAGTAAACTTGTCCGTTCAAGCTCGTTAAGAATACGTGAATGGGCATCCACAATGCTGGTAGGTTATCTCTTTCTCGGACCATGTGGAATAATACGAGAAATGATCACTCTCTTTTCTACAGAATTGAGAAGAGTATTCTCAGGTATAGGTTTATCACTTTTTCGTACCTGAGGGACTAAATTTACGGAAAAGGAACAGCTGGTATGAGCTCAATTTTCTCTTTTTTGTGCTCTAGACCTAAACATGAAAAAGATTCCGAGTGTACTTTATGTCTTTGTCATGCTTGTTAAACACCAAGAACAAAGCATCGAGTTTATTATTGTAAGCCCCATTTCTTGGACTCAAATGGATCTTTTCGAGTGATCTTGCTTTCCTTCACACTCATAAAACTCAAACTATATGCTGCTCTTGAAGGAGCGTTGGGTAGGTGGTAATTTAACCTTTTTCGGACCTCCCTAACTAAGTACGAAAAAGGTTCACCTTTTCTTCTACGGAAGTTAAGAGAGTTCTTCTATGGTATGTTTTATACTTTTCCGGCCTCAGGAGACTAAATTGGACAAAAAAGGACCCCCCTGGAGTCTTGTTTGGAGTTTTTAGACTTTCTAAAATGTGAAAACACCGGGTGAGCATGTACTAGTTCGGGCTCATAAAATCCACGAATTAGTGACACTATCAAGCATTATTCCCTCTTCTCTTCAAGCTTGTCAAAAAATGAAGAGAGATTCGAGTTGACTTTCCTGGACTTGTTAAAATTTAATAGGGAAGGTATGGAAGAAGTTTTCTTTTGGTTTTCAGTTAGTGGCAGCATGTCATCCTTAAACATAGCAATCTCTATTTTTTTTGGTACTCATGTCTCAGTGTTCACTTTCAGTTCAGCTATCACTTCGATTTTCTTACTCCTCCTTTTGTCAGTTCTACCTGGGGAATTTGATCATGTATCCTACATGACAGATAAGTCTAGTTGTACTATCTGTAAAGTTAAAAGCTACCTTGGTTCATCTTTGTGTTGTGCTCACTGTTCAAGGACTTAACCTTGTGTCTGATCTATATCCTGATTCCATCATTGTTGTATCTGTTATTAGTTGTGTTTCCTTTTGTTTACCCAGTTCCTAGTCACTCTTGTGATCCGTTGGAGGATCTATTGCCTTCCTTATCACAGTATGGTTCCGCATCAACACTTCCCGACGATAAAGACCTAAATTTTTTACGATCGTACCTCAGGATTCACTTTCATTATTGGTGAATTCATTTGCTTTAGTTGTCGATTATAACCTATTGATTGACAATCTGTTGAATCCGCTCCATGTTCGACTTCAATAACATCTATTCACATGGTTTGGACTGTACTGGTTCTTTGGGATTGTTTATGAAGACCTTAGTTTCACATCCATGGACTAAGTTGCGCAAGATGATTTTGTGGTTACTTACACAGCTTCTAGATCTTTGAAGATTCATCATTATTGTATATTGTGGCTTTTATCCACCTTTGTAATATATGTGGTCTTGTACCCATACTATATGATGTACTCAAATCTTGTAAAGGAGCTAGTGTTCCAGTATATTGAACATAGCATCCTCATATATGACTTTGTATATGACATTATTATGTATTTGTTTCAGGTACTACCTCTGCTCCATTGGACTTTTGAGTTCTCCAAAGATAATGATTATAATGTATTTCGACCATCGCTTCCCTCTGACCTCACACATTAGGGGGCATCTGTTATCAACCCAAATGGCACTTCTTCGTTCGAGTACCAACATTCCCTATGTTGGTACACAAAATGACATTTTAGGATTGAAGTTTGCCAAAACACTATAGATGGGCATGACATGAGATGCATTTATCCTTCAACCAGCATGCCATATTATTTTTCTAAGTGTTGATTGTCGTACGTGAATATCTTCATTGAAACTCGCGTACGTACACAACTATTCCTAGTGACAACTCGCGTACTGTACGCGAATATTCCCATTGCAACCCGCGTATAGGTATATACTCGGGTTTCCTTTAAGAAACTCACGTATCATACACAGGTTGCCTATATTAATAGTCATGTACACCTCTATTCGACATTAAAAAATATAAATAACGATTAATGGAGATTAGTTGAGCCCTAATCATTAACCATCTCAACTTTCCCAACCTTCGAAACTACTCTATTTCCTAAAGTATAAATAGAGGCCTTGGGGAGGGCATTAATCAATCAATTTTGGAGAGCAAAGTTATGCTGGTGGTATATCTTCAGAATTCTTGGAGTAGTAGAACTCAGAGTCCTTTGGTTGCAGAGGAGTCCTTGTCTCAGGCATTGGGTTGTACACTTATCTCATTCACTGATTGTTAATAAAGATAATTCTTCTTCCAACATTGTGTTGAGTCTCTTTCATGTATTAGGGTTGATGAATATATTTGATTAAGCACTATATATGTTGTTTATCTAACCTGTCATATATACATGTATAAGATTGTACTTCAAAATTTTTCTCTTTGCAGGTGAAGGAGGTGCATCCTTGAAATCTTTGGAGAGAAGTAGAGTGAAAGAAGATCAAGCTTGGATCAACTTTCAGTAATCAGGTGGGTCCAATATTTCTTCCTATTTCCTTTCTGTACTTAGCTAAAGCTAATTTTCTGCAAGTTTTAGAAGTAAGTTAGTAACACCAGACCCTAGGTTACAAGGGTGTTTATTCCTGAACAACTCTCACTGAGCCCACCTGTCAGTAGCCCGAAGAAGTGACCACAACAGTCTGGAGCATGTACTTTGATGGGGCTAGCACTCAAAGCTCAGTAGGTGCAGGTGTAGTATTGATCTCCCCATCCAAGGAAAGCATTCATCTGTCTTACAAGCTTGATTTTAAAACCACTAACAATATAGCATAATATGAATCCTTGCTACTAGGAGTTGAAGCTTCCAAGGAGATGGGGATCATGTGCATGAGGATTTTTGGAGATGCAGACCTCATTATACAGCAGGTCAACAACACTTTTCAGACAAAAAACATCAGATTAAAGGCCTATAGGGACGAGGTATGGAAACTCAGAGACTCCTTTATGTTTTTTGAATTGTCATATATACCTAGGGCTTTGAATCACCTAGCCGATTCCTTGGCTGTCTCTGCAAGTCTGTTCATTCCTCCTTTACCTCCCAAGCTCAGCTATGATGTTCAAGTTAAATACAGACCTTCCCTACTAGACAATGTCAAATTCTGGAAGGTGTTTGAAAATGATGACAAGCTTGGTAAATTCCTTCAACTAGTAGATGAATTCTCTGATATGCACATAGACCAGGAAAAACTAAACATGGAGGAATCGAAGCAGCTCAAGTTGAAAGATAAAGTGACTGATCAGAACATTGTCCAATTACCTAGCAACTACATACCTCAAGGTCTAGTACCACTAGAAGAGCGGTTTGATCACAATGACATCCCTTTTAAGCCTGCCAAAAAGGAGCTAGATCCTGCTATCCAAGAGAAAAAAATAGGTAGCCAAAGCCACCAAAAACTAATAAATATGTCCACTAAATTGACGGCTGATCAGAAGTCAAAGTTCTGCAGCCTAATAAAAGAGTTTGCTGATGTTTTTGCATGGGAGTACAGTGACCTGAAAACCTATGACACCAATATCATCCAGCACAAGATTCCTTTGGAGAAGGACACCATCCCTTTCAAGCAAAAGATGAGATCCATTAGTCCTCTCCTATTACCAGTAATTGAAAAATAAATCCATAAGCTCCTCAAAGCCAAGATCATAGTCCCACTCAGGTACTCCAAGTGGATTGCAAACCTAGTGGTGGTAAGAAAGAAAAATGGAGAAATAAGGTTGTGTGTGGATTTTAGAAACCTGAACAAGTGTTCTAAGAAAGATAACTATCCACTGCCCAAGATGGAACACCTGCTGCAGAAAGTCTCTGGGGCTAGGGTTATGTCCTTCCTAGACGGCTTCTCTGGATACAACCAAGTTGCAGTGCACCCTGATGACTAGGAGAAGACTGCCTTTACCACCCCCTGGGGCACCTTCATGTATGCTAAAATGACATTTGGGATAATGAATGCTGGGGCTACTTTTCAGAGAGCCATGGACCTAGCTTTTGTAGGGTTGAAAGATAAATTTGTGTTGATATATTTGGATGACCTAACAGCTTACTCTCATAGCCATCATGACCACTTGCAGCATTTAAGGAAGGTATTTCTGAAGTGAAAAAGGTATGGAATATCACTGAACACTAAGAAGTCCCAGTTTGCACTCAGTGAAGGAAAACTCCTAGGCCATATAGTCTCAGTTGAGGGTGTAAAGATCAATCCGGTAAGGGTGGAAGAAATTCAGAAGCTATCAATACCGAGGTCAAAAAGAGACATTCAGTCCTTTTTAGGCAAGATAAAATTTGTCAGGAGGTTCATCCCTAATTTCTCTGAGCTGGTAAAGCATATAACAGTCATGATGAAAAAAGAGACAGAAATAAAATGGACTGACCAGGCAAGAAACTCTTTTGAAGACATTAAGAAGGATATCATGGAGGCCCCAACCCTGATTAGTCCTGACTACACCAAGAGTTTTTGCATTTTCTCTTTTGCATCCTATGACACAGTGGCAGCTGTACTATTACAAAAGATTGATGAGGGTCTCGATCATCCAATTGCATTCTTTAGCAAAACCCTAAGTGATGCTGAGATAAAGTATGATCCAATTGAGAAGCAGGATTATGCTCTCATAAAATATTTGAAGACTTTCAGAATTTATATTCTCCATGCCAAGGTCCTTGCATATGTCCCTTCAGCTATTGTGAAGGATGTTTTGACTCAGCTTGACATTGATGGGAAGAGAGCTAAGTGGATTTCCAAGCTCATTGAGTTTGATATAGAGGTGAAACCCACTAATATGGTGAAGGGACTAGGTCTGGCCAAACTCATGGCCAAAGAAAACTGTGAACTGATGGGAATAAATTTCACATGTGTCAAATCAGAAAAGGTGCAGACTGTGGTAGCAGCAGAAGTAGATCAAGATCAGAATGACATTCCATCAGTAGCTAAAAACATATCTTCATGTGAGTAGTACTCAGGTATTATTCAATTTTTGCAAAAATTAGAAGTTTCTCCTGATCTCACTCCTAACCAAGCATGAGCTCTTAAGTTAAAATCTGTTAAGTTTTGCATAATTGAAAAACTGTTGTATTGGAAAGATCAGTGTGGAATTTTGCTAAGGTGTCTAGATAAAGAGGAAGCAAAGCAGGTCATGCATCACTTTCATTCCAGCACATGTGGAGGCCACCACTATTGGAAAACCATAGCCCACAAGATCTTAAGAGCACGATACTAATGGCCAGTCCTCTTTGCTGATGTATGCACTTTTTTAAGGGCCTATAACCAATGCCAAAGATTTATAGGGAAGCAGCAGCTCAAATCCTTACCCCTTAGGCCTATTGTGGTTAATGGGCCTTTCCAGCAATGGGGTATGGATTTCATAGGTGAAATAAATCCATCTTCCAGTGGACAGCATTAAATGGATCTTAGTATCCACTGACTACTTTACCAAATGGATAGAAGCAGTACCCACCAGGAATGCCACTCATCAGGTCATCATGAGATTTTTATATGAAAATATCTTCAGCAGGTTTGGCTTCCCAGTAAGTTTGGTAATTGATAATGCACCAGCTTTTAAATCTAGGTCATTAGTTAACATGTGTGAGTCAATGGGCATTCAACTGGTGCATTCCACCTCCTATTATCCACAAGGCAATGGCCTGGCTGAGTCATCCAACAAAAGTTTAGTCAGGATTATCAGGAAAATACTGGAGACAAATACAAAAAGCTGGGATTCAAAGCTTAAGTTTGCTTTATGGGCCAATAGGGTAACAGACAAAAGCTCCATAGGTACTTCTCCATTCAAGCTAGTTTATGGCACTGAGGCCATTTTTCCTATCCAGCTCATTCTTCCAGTGGCAAAGTTCTTTAAGGAAGAGGAAGATGAACCAAATGATATGGTGAGAAGGATGATGGACTTGGTGGAGTTACAACAAATCAGGGAGCAAGTTATAGGAAGATCAGAAGCCCATCAACAGAGAATAAAGGGCATGTTTGACAAAAGAGAAAAAGTAGACAACTTCCAGGTTGGATATTGGGCCCTCAAGTGGGATACTGTGAGACAAGACAAGGGAAAACATGGAAAATTGGACTCCATGTGGATTGGCCCTTTTGTGATAGACCAAGTACATAATAATAACACCTTCAAATTACAGAATCTAGAAGGGGAAGAGGTATTTGATGGCCCAGTGAATGGGCGGTTTTTGAAAATCTACTTTATTTGAGGCTCTGAGGCCTTATTATTGTAAATTAGTAGATAGTAGGTTTCTTTTGCTTAAAGAATAAACTCCATGCCCAATGGAACAATAAATGATAGTGTTAAGTTATTTAGTTACTTACAGGGAAAGGAATTTTGGTCTGGGATTCTTGGGACCTCATTGGGAGGTTCCCATCCCCAAGCAGGAGCAAGATGTTATCTCCCAAAATAAATTTATTTTGATGGTAGGAAGAATCTTCTTGTGTAATGAAATATATGAGTATCACTGACAATTTGAAAGCCTATGTTTTTTATTTGGATGAAAATTTTACAAGTTATAGCTTTCGGAGGCTTAGGCAAGGACTGTTATAGCTCATTAGCCACCGAAAAGCTATGTTTTTGCGGCTAAATAGTTGAATGCGGGGCAAAGGAAAACCACCGAAAGAGGTTTGAGCAAGCAAAGTCAAAGTAACACTTTCGGTGGCTTAGAAAAGACTACAGAAAACTCATTAGCCACCGAAAAGGGGCGCTTTCGACAGATTAGAGAGAGAAACAAAAAAGGTTTTAACTACCGAAAGCGAGTGGCGAGTAGCATTGGGAAAAGTACATTCGGTGGCTTAGGAAAGGCTCGAAACATCTCCTTAGCCACTGAAAAAGGTCACTTTTGGCAGATTAGAGAAAGGTGCAACACATATGCTAACCACCGAAAGCAGGAAGATAAGAATCGGGTGAAAAACCCTTTCGGCAATTAAAGCGAAAGCTAGGGCATTTTATTAACAACTGAAAGAATAGGTTTTCAACAATTAAAAAGGTTTTCTGATGAGGTCATTATCTGTTGAAAGCATAATTTCACCGTGGCGACGGGGTAAAGGTTTCAACAGCTTATTCAAGAAAGACAACGTTTCGTTAGCCACCAATAGCCGGCTTTTCGGTGGCTAGCTGACAAAATCACAGAGGATCTTAACCACCGAAAGGGAAAAATAAGGAAACGGTTAAGAACTGTCACATCTGACCCCATCAGTAAGATAAATGATCATTTGAGAGCATGATTACCCACCGAAAAGATATGGAACTATATGACTGCACGGGGAATGAGTAAAAAGGGTCATTATGCAAATGTCAAAAGACTGATCTGACTACAAACCTTCAGTTTTCCTCCACCTGTCCAAAAGATCATCAAATAGCCACCGACTACTTTGGCTAAATTAGGTTATGGTTATGTGGGAAAATAGATCTAGAGGATCGAGCTGTTGTCATCATTTTTGTGACCTCAGCCTCCATAAATGACAGAAAACCCTCATAATTAGTGCCATGAGACTCCATCATATTTCATTTTCGAAATTAGCATTTTTTCACCAGAAAAAAGTATGTCTGAAAGAGCAGCCTGCTAAAGAACACTATATACAAAGTCTAAAAACTATTTTGCAGGTACCCAGGAGATACACCCATGAGGATGAAGAAGAGTGGAATGGCTCTCAGGTAGGAGCTAGGTGATATCATTCACTTAGAGGCACATCCAGAGGTTTGCAAACTTTTCCAGGAGGTGGGATGCTACAAGTTCTGTGAAAAAATACAAGGCTTCCATCAACAGGTGGATGAAGCTTTTGCCTTTTCATTCGATGGTTCAAAAGCAATCATAGGAAAGGAGGAGTTTCTCATAGATGAAGCACTAATCACTGAGGTGACATAACTCCCTTCCATAGGAGAGAAATGGTTCAAGATCACCATACCAAAAGAGGTGGAATTCAGGTCATACCTTAATCCTGAGCATAGAGGAATAATATGGAAGAAGAGTGTGGCATCATCATGGATGGAAGAGCACTGGCAGCAGCTGCTGGAGGCCATTGTGGTCTATTTAACTTGTGAAGAGAGATATAATAGAGCAATGATATCCATTTCAAGCTCATGAACCACTTCACAGGAAAAAACCCTCTTAATCTACCCTTTTATTTACGCAAAAGTCTAGGGAAGATGGCACATCAAGTGAAAGCCCAGCCATCCAAGATTGCTGGCAGGCTGTCCCACCATGGTCTGATCTAGATGTTGGTCCAGGAGTTGTTGAAGAGAAGAAACATGGCTTGGCCTTATTTTCTGTTCTGGAATGGCTTTGAGACTAGCCTTCATCTAGAGGAGAAAGGGAAGTCTCTTGCCAATAAATCAAGCACCCTAGGGAGTGGGAGAAGAAGGAGGAGGGCCATTTCTCCAGTAGCAGTAACAGAACAACCTCCCTCCTCTTCTAAGACCAAGAAGGCAAAAAGGAATTTGGATTTCAGTGAGAAAGGTCAGGAGGTAGAAGAACACCATGAGAATGTCTTAAATCTATCCTATTCAGATTCTGAGGAAGAACAAGAAGAGGATGCATCCCTAGCTCTACAAATTATACCAGTATCTGAAGCATTGCCATCCCCCACACCATAGGAGCAAGAGGAACCAACAGAAAGGGCTTCCTTGAGCAGGCTTAGAATTCAAAAGATCAATATGCTACTGAGGTAGGTTTATGAAATGGAGGTCTTGGAAAGAGAACTAAAGAGAAATAATGAGATATTGACTAGGAGAAACAAGCTACTGCACAAGTCCTACCTGGAGCAGAGAGAAAAATACATTTTCTTGAAAAGGATGAACACAAGATACCTGAAGGACAATACCAGACTATACATGATGGTTAGGCTCCAAAGGCTGTAGTTTAAGGAATCCAAAGAAAACCCTAGAATCCACTTCACCTTATCAACCCTAGCCGAAGCATCAGTTAGTCTCCAGCCTCCTGAAGCTAGCCAAGGAACTATTAACACCCCTAGCATGAAGCCTGCAGAAGAGGAAAGTTGAGCCATCCTGCTTGAAAAGAAATTTTTGATGAAAACCTAATCATTTTTGTAAAACATGGCTTTTGGTGGCTTAGGCAAGCGATGGGGTAGTTCATTAGCCACTGAAAGCGCCACTTTCAGAAGCTAACGGTTCTGATAGACTGGCCCCTTAACCACCAAAAGAAGACAGAGGCTTAAAGGCAAGTTTTGGCATACAAAACTAGTTTTGGGCAAGTACAAATGGTTCATGGACATGATATGAAGATAAAAGGCATTGAGGAATGCGTCAAAAAAGGTCTATGTGAGATCCACTATGACATAACCACGCAAAAGGACACCAGCCCTAGCTGTCAAAGAGAAATTAGTGGTCTAACTGGCAGAGGACCAACAACAGTGATCACCAGCATTGCTTCAGTTATCTAATATTCATTCAGTGAACTAAATATTCATTATAGTTATACAAGTAGTTAGGTAGGGTTTAAAACCTTAATTTGCAAAAAACTGTTACTTTGTTTATTTTTGTAAAAAAAAAGATCCAGGTTTTAGGATTTGTATATTTTTGTAAAAGGCTATAAAGCCTAAGACTATTTTTATAAAAAAGGTTCAACTTCAGGGATTTATAAGCCTAGTGACTATTGTCAGCTTCTGATTTTGCTCATTCATGAATATAAGCTCTTTTGTTATGATTTGTTCAGCCTTCATCTCTGTCTTTACTGTACTTATGCCTGAATGTGAAATTTAGGTTACTTTCAAGTTGATTAATAACTAATAGCTGTCATCCTATTGGTGTGTTAATGTGAACTGATTTATAAGTACCATCCTTGTTAGGATTTAGCCATTTATATGTATATGTTTTGTATGTAAATCTGCCAGCCTGATGAGTTCTCCATCCTTGCACCTTATTGTCAACTACTGAACAGTTGTAACTAAAAGCCTTGTAATTGAGTGAGTTTCATGCATGTCTTGAGAGTGGAAGGCTATATAGGTCACTTGACTTAATCCATATCAGAAAACTCTAAAAGCATTTTAAGTTATCAGGCATCCTTGAGCTACAACCTAGAGGAGTTTCCTGGAGTGATAACAGACTCTTTCTCTATCTCTCTCTCTCTCCAGTGCAATACTTGAGTGTAGGATGTGTGAGAATGAGAGAGGTGCCTCACCTATTTATATTCATTAGGTGAGTGCCTCAAATAACTAACTAGGTTAGCCAGGTTCCCTAATTAGGGACGACCTACCTTGGGAGACTCAAAATACATTTTATATATTACTTTTGTGGATACTATTTCCTTGAATTACAAGAGAGGGTTTACCTCATGACTTTTACATGGCCA
This sequence comes from Pseudotsuga menziesii, assembly GCA_001517045.1. Lineage (NCBI taxonomy): Eukaryota > Viridiplantae > Streptophyta > Pinopsida > Pinales > Pinaceae > Pseudotsuga > Pseudotsuga menziesii. The sequence continues at coordinate 110,513 of LPNX011194416.1, read as the reverse complement.
ATTACATGAAGGACATCTCTAAATGGAGGAATAACATCTCTAGAGGAGAACACAACAAAAGTACAATAGAATATTTTTCGAAGTTACAATATTTTAACACTCCCTCTTCACTAGGAATATATTCTACATCAACATAAATCATCATTACAACTATACAAGTGACTGATGAATCTCTATATGTCATAGGAAGTTTTGGAACATCATTATACATCTTCATCATCGATCTCAGTTGGATTATCTTCTGCAATCTCATTATGTAACACTGAATCATCTTCTGTATGTGTTGAATCATCTTCTATCAATATATAAGTACTGGATCATATTCTAGATCATCTTGTGTAGTATTAGTATGTGGATACTGAATCATTTGAATCATCTTCTGTAGAATCGGTATGTAAATACTGAATCATATTCTATAGAATCAATATGTAAATACTGAGTCATCTTCTGGCACGTCAGTATATGAATACTGAATCATCTTCTGAATACCAAGCCTTCTTCTGTAATATCAGTATGTGAATATTGAATCATCTTTTCCCACATCAGTATGTGAATACTAAATCATCTTCTAAACCTTCTTTTGTAATATCAGTATGTGAATATTGAATCTTCTTCTACCACATCATTATGTGAATACTGAATCTTCTTTTGAATCATCTACTTTCCAGCATCAGTGTGTAAACACTGAACCATCATTTGTAACATCAACATCTTCTGAATCATCTACTTTTCAACATCAATGTGTAATCATTGAATCATCATCTGTAACATCATCATTTGCATCTTTAGTATGTGAATACTAAACTATCATCATCTGTATCTCCAGTATCATCCTCATCATATGTATTATCATCTACATCTTCAGTATGGGAATAATGAAACATCACCATCTGTATCTTCAGTATAGAAATAATGAATCACCATCATCTGCACCTTCAGTATGTAAATACTAAAAACATCATCTATATCTTCAGTATGGGAATAATAAAACATCATCATCTGTATATTCAATATAGAAATACTGAAACATCATCATCTACATCAACAACATATAAATACTGAAACAATCAACAACATCATTAGCATGTTAGTGCTAAAAACCAAATCATCTGTAGTGTTAGATCACCATCTGCATTACCAACATAGAGCACAAAGTGTTGCAACTTCAAGTACATCAACATTATCAACATAGGGTGTTGGGACTACAACCATATCAACATAATCAACACAAGGTGTTGGGACCATAACCATATCTTCATCATCAACACAAGGTGTTGGGACCATAACCACATCATCGACATCAACATACAAAATTTGAAGCAACATCATCATCAATATCAATATAGAGATACTTAAATTACCTCACCATCATCATTATAGAAATACTGAAACTATCTAATCAACATCTGTATAGAAATACTGAAACTACCTCATCATCATCAGTATAGAAATATTGAAACTGTCTCATCAACATCAATATAGAAATACTGAGTCTACCACATCAATCATCAGTATCAAAAATACTGAACTTGCTACATTAGTAGGGTAATAATGAAACTATCAAGCATATCATTAATGAGTATGAGAATACTGAACTTGCTACATCATATAAGAATACTGAAATTATCTCAGTAATCATATCAACAATCATCAATGTGACAACACTAAAAACATCTTAACAATCATCTCATCAATCATCAATCATCAGTGTTGCAACACTGAAACTGTCTCAATCAAACATCTCAACAATCATCAACCATCAGTGTAACAACACTGAAACTATCTCAACAATCAGTGTAACAACATTGAAACTATCATCTCAAATATCAGTATAACAATACTGAAGCACACATCTCATCAATCATCAGTATAACAATACTGAAACATACATATCAATCAGTCATCAATATAACAATACTGAATCAACCATCTCAACAATCAACATATCAATGTTGTACCAAACATCTTAGCATCCATCAGTATAACAATACTGAGCTCATCAGTATAAAAATACTAAACTACACATCTCAGCAACCATCAATATAACAATACTGAGCTCATCGATATAACAATACTGAACTACACATCTCAACATATCAATGCTGAACCAATAATCTCAGCATCCATCAGTATAACAATGCTGAGCTAAATAGTCATTAGTATAATAATACTTAACTACACATCTAAATAGTATATCAATACTGTAACAATCATACTACCCTCTAACTATCTCGAAGCAGCATCAAGGTGAGTTCTCTGGTAGATCCACCCGAGCATTTTGTCTAACTTACTAACCCTTTCGAGCCAACAAGCCTAGTTAGATAGATGGATATTCCTGGGGACCAACATGCCTTATCCTAGCTTACAAACCCACTTGGGTTAAACTGATCTAGCCAGACATACTAATCCCCCTAGGATAAACATGCCTTGTCTCACTAACCCTTTCGGGCCAAACTGTCCTAGCCAGACTTACCCTACTCTAGACCAAGCTACTCACCACTACATCTTTCTTCCATATACCGTCACTCCCTCTTTCGAGAGAGGTCCTTTCAGAATACACCAAGCATTTATCAAAAGTATTCAAACTTTACACGAGGCATAGGCTTAGTCAACACATCTACCACTTGTTCCTTTGTAGGAACATACTTGAGCTTTACAACTCCTTTCTGCAACTTGTTATTTAACATTATCTTTGTACATTCGCAACTGCATTGTAAATTTACAACTTGCATAATTATTCTTTTGTGCATCTATAACTACATCATTCTTCTCTTGTACATATGCAATGGTATCGTATATTCACAACTTGCATGATTCTTCTTTTGTGGGTGATTGCATACAATCCTTCCTACAAATCAAATACGATTGTATGATTATAAACATTTTGTAACATTTGACATACATAAAGATATATGTCATGATAGTCATGCAATTATTTCTGCTATTGCAACAAACATCTACAATAGCTTCCTATATGTATTCCATCTTTCCAATACATTATTTCATAAGTAGCAATCAAATGTTGCACAACAACATAAGCCACTTACCCATCACCTACATATTAGTAGTATACTACAAATATTCTAATATGCATAATACATTTCTTGAATCTAGAAACATATCTATGTACACATATTGAACAACTAGATATATAGGAAATGACAATTCAAATACTTATCTTTTTTTGTTTGGTAGACTCCATCTTGATATTTATCCTCTTTAATTGCTAGAGTCTCTTCCAAATGTGTTCAACTTCATCTTCTGATTTTGAGGGTCTGTTCCTATCTTGCTCATGATAAAAAATTCTGAACAAGTCTTCATATACCACATATCACATAGAACCATGTCTGTGTGTCCCTTCTTATCCAATGATGGAATGGATAAGACTATAAACTTCTTCTTCATTGGTATAATTATTCTGGATCATATTCCTCATTACTTGAGGAAACTTTACTTGCTTTCTTCGTAGTTGCAATATATTCATCCTTGGTTTCATTGAGAGAAACACTTTGGTTTCTGCAATATGTTGGAGTACATAGTACTAGTTACCAACTCAATCAAAGTCATCATACCTTTGCAGTGCCCTTTAGGTACCACACAATTTTATTTGCATATTTCACTTGGATAAGTAAAATGTCTTCTGGATTTCATCATGCTTCTAATCTCAAGAATCATGTCAAGATTCTGTCGTAGTCACTCCCTCTTAGGTGGAGAACCATCCTCCCTCTGCATATGTATTAGGACATTGGGGTGACAGGTAGTCTCCTCTGTTGTTAGTATTATTTGTATCCATCTATGTCACTTGTCGAGGTCACTAGATATCCATATCCTTCATCTCAAACTTTGTTGAAATTTTTATCTTGTCCTTTAGGATTATATATTCAACTTTGTAGTAAAAGTTGGGATCTCCATCCCTCTAGTTGATCCTCAAGTTTCTCATGTGACTGTATGTGCTATCCCATGGGTGCCTATTGACCTTGTACAAATCTTTCTGTGCATAGGTGGTTCTCTATAGAGAATATCAAACCCTATAGGTTGTTTGATTTATTCTTCTCCTTTCATTACACCAATTTTCTAGTGTAATATCCACTACTGAAGAGGTGTGTCTAGTTCTTAGATCAGTCTCTTTCCATAATCGACTCTCTCTGTTGATAGAAACCATGAAACTTACTTCGTATTTTTTGATACTTTAATCGACAGTATACTCGATCTTGTAGATCTTCTTGGAAGAATTCATAAAAATTCCGTTCATGTCTTGGGATAATATCCAAATATCATTCTGTATGATCGACTGGTACTTCTAGAACATATCATCCCTTCATTCTTCCTTCTTAGGACATTCTTTCGCAAAGTGTACTTTCACATCGCAACCAAACTATTGAGTTGTGAGATGTCCTTCTATTCTTGGCGATAATGTTCTTCATTCTTGTTCTTTATCTTCTTGGCGTGAGTTGTTAGGGCTTGATCTCATCTCTTCTTCAATCAATCATGCATTTCTTCATATGTGATCTTCCTACTAGAACAAATCTTTTGACTAAATTTGGAAGACCATTATGAGTTGTAATTTATGCTTCTACTTCTTTGACATTGTCCTTGACGACTTCTAATTGCTCCTTGAGATGAGATATTCTTGTGAAGTAATCATTGAATTTTTTCCGACATTGTACCTTAACATTCTTGAGTTGAGTTCTCGAGGTTATATTCATACATGTTGTTCATTGCATTAGAAATATCCTTGGGAGTCTTCAAGGATGATACATGTGAGATCCAATGGAGACGGAAATACTCATCTTTGTTTTGAATAGGTCCTTCTTTTGCTTTGCTTTGACTTTATCTCTATGTGGATCTGTAGCTTATTCATTGACATAGTTGTTCATGGAATGCTTCTTCAAGTATGGTAAGCACTCTATAATTTCATGATTAGAAGTTCTCGACTCTTTCAAGGTTGTCCTCAAGCTTGGTACTATTTGTTATTATGATAAAATGAGAACCTCAAATGGAAATAGAGAGGATGAAACTTACCAGTGAGAATGCTTCAACTTGATGCTTGCTTGAAGGATATTTTGAAAGACTACTTTTGGTGAACCTAGGGTTTTACAGAGAATCCCTAATTTTTCAACTTAGGTTTATTTCAGATATTATTGGATATAAATATGTGTCTCCTCAAGGAAATTTGAGCAACATACTTGTTTTCCCAAAATAGTGGACAAAACTACAAAATATCTGATGCCCTAGTTTTCTTTGGCAACAAAGTTAGGTAAAAAAAATGAAAGTTCACATAATGAGAATTTTATTACATAGAGATATCCGCATTCATAGGGAAAATTCAATTGTCCTCCTTCTTCAACTGATTGGTCGAGATAAGTACCCAGAATAGGAAGCACTAGTTTTTCTCTGGTTTCTTCTGCAGAAATGATTGATCTTGTTTCTGGGATATCTCCGAAAGAACTACTCCTCTGTGTCTAAAAATTTGCACTGAGGTATCCTCGCCTGTCCTCTTTCTAGAACCAAAGATTATAGAAGAATTTGTTTCACCAAATGGGACTTATGCAATTTTTCCCGATGTGACATATTTTAGGACTGTTCATCATAGAGAATGTGTATGAATTGTCATGTGTCACTGGTTCACCTTCGAGGTCTGAAATTTTTACCATGGAAAATAAAGTCCATTACATATCTGGAACATCTTGAAATATTTAATTTGGACCTTCATAGCCCGCGATATAGTGATTCTCGCTAGGTTACCTGTTTAAGGATGAATTCTGGGAGAGGCTGGAACCCTGAGTTGGAGGAATCATATGTCTTATATTATAGAGAATATGAGGCTGAAACGTTTACACAGGGTACATCAAGAATTTATCTTCGTCCTGTAAAAGTTTTGACCAATATTGAGATATATCGAAAGTACCCAAATTACTAGTTTTGGTCTTTTAGGGTTTTCAAGCATGAAAACCTAATCTTCAATAGCTATAGCTGTATCACTATTTCGGCTGCACAAAGAATTCTTTCAGGGTAGCTCTGATACCATGTTATATGTTTAATGGTTATACAATATCTAAAAACATTTAGCATAATAACATCACAACCATAATCAAAGGATCCCTGAAAGAAAGAAAAATGCAACAACACAAGAGAACACAAAGATTTTCCTCATGGAGACCACGAAGAAGAAAACCCCGCAAAAATTCCTCAGTATAGAATTTGACCAAGACACTGTAAAACCCCAGCAACAAGAATGGTTTCTCATATTCCACAGTAGACTCTCTCTCTCTCTCTCTCTCTCTCTCTCTCTCTAGCGCAATACTTGAGTGTAGGATGTGTGAGAGTGAGAAAGTTGCCTCGCCTATTTATATTCATTAGGTGAGTGCCTCAAATAACTAACTAGGTCAGCCAGGTTCCCTAATTAGGGCTGAAATACCTTGGGAGACTCAAAATACATTTTATATATTACTTCTGTGGGTACTATTTCCTCGATTTACAATGTAGGGTTTACCTCATGACTTTTACATGACCAATTACATCAAGGACATCTCCGAATGGAGGAATAACATCTCCATAGGAGAACACAACAAAATTACAATAGAATATCTTCCAAAGTTACAATATTTTAACATGCAGGTGTCATATGGCCTTTGAAATGATGCTCTAGATAAGAATACCATGCAATTTTACTTAAATAAACCATTGAGGAATATAGAAACATGGACAATGCCTCAAAGAACCATTCATGGCTTTGCAGGGGTATCCATTGAGATTTCTATCTTGGTCTTGGGGCCTTGAGGTATTGAACATAGTCAGTGGAAGAAACCTAAACCTTATTCCTTAAGAAATATTTTATCCATCCAAGGCTAAGAATGTTTCATCCACCAACCACACATGTTCTGGTGAGACCAACCACACATGGCCTCATTGGCATATGATTAAGAATGACAATTCCGTTATGTGGTTTTGAAAAATATGTATCTATTTTGATTCCTTGGGAATTCCATTCTAGGGTAAAGATAATACCTTTATCCCTAAAGAAACAATTGAGGCATAAAAAACCATGAAAAAATTCTTAAAGCATCATGCGTTCAACTTTGCAAGGGTATCCATTGCACTATGTTTCCAAGTCTTGGGGACTTGGGAGATTGGATATTGTCATGGGAGGAGACATGAAGCTCAATACCTAAAGAAATCATTTATCCATCTAGGGATAAGAACTTTGTATCCACCGACAACACATGGCCTTTTGAGGGCCACTAGCCTAAGATTGAGGATGGAAGTAAAATTAGGGTGTTTTGAGGAGTATGTGCATGTATCGAGGTGTTGGGAATGGAGTTTTAGGGAGGAAGAGCATGATTTTGGATCTAAATAAATAAGTGAGGATTCCAAAGCCATGAAAATTGCCTTAAAAAACCACACACAACTTTACATGGGTATATCTATGACACTATGTATCTATGTCTTGTGGCCTTAGGGCCTTCGACATGGTTAATAAAAGAGACCTAAACATAGGGGCCTAAAGGAAGCTTCTATCATTGGATTATGATTGAGGATTTTAGTATAATTAGATGATTTGAGTAATAACTACTCATGTCAAGGCCTTGGGAATGTTATTCTAGGGAACAAGACTATGTGTTTGGCCCTAAATTAATTCTTAGGAAATTTAGAGCCATGAACAATGTGTCAAGGAATGATGCATTAATTTGTAGGGGTATCCATGGAACTATGTATCTAGTTTTTTTTCCTTAGGGCCTTGGACATGGTTACCAGATGACACTTAATCCTAAAATCCCTAGAGGAATATTCTAGCCATCTAATGCTAAGGAGGTGGGATCCACCAATCAAACATGGATTCTTTAGTGTAATATTATCCCATGATTAGGGTGTTGGTGAAAGAAAGTTTTCTTGAGTAGTATGTAGGTGTCTTAGGGCCTTGGGAATGATGTTCCAAGAAAGAATACCATTCCTTTGGATCTAAATAAATTGTCATGGCATTCAAAGCCATTAAAATTACCTCAAAGCACCATGAAATATTTTACAGTGGTATCTATAGTGCCATATGTTTAGATCGTGTGGCCTTAAGGGCTTGGACATGGTTAGTGGATGAGGCCTAAACCTTTGGCTCTAAAGGAATATTCTAGACATCTAGAACTAAGTAGGTTTCCTCCAATGACCACACATGGCCTATTGAGGGTATCACATGCCTATGATTTGGGATGTTTGTGCCATTAAGTGGTTGATAATTATGAAGGTGTCCTAGAGCCTTCAAAATGGAATTCTAGTGATGAAGACCATACATTTTTCTCTAAAGAAACCATTGAGGCATATAGAGTCATCCACAATGCCTCATAGAGCCACACATGGATTTACATGGGTATCCATGGTGCTATGTATGTAGGTATTGTGGCCTTAGGGCCTTATACATTGTAGTGGAGGAGATCTGCAACTCAATCTGTAAAGGAATATTCTAACCATGTAGGGCTAAGATTATTTCCTCCACAAAAAATAGGTGGCCTCTTGAGGGTATCATTGGCCTATGATTGATTATGTTTGTGCCATTAGGTGATTTTGAGAAATATATATGTGTCCTAGGCCATTGGGGATGGATTTCTAGGGAATAAGACCATTTATTTGTCCATAAAGAAACCATTGTTGCATCAAGGAATAGTCATGCCATTAGGGGATTTTAAACATTAATTATGGGATTGAAGCCCATGGAATCTGTAAGAAACCAAAGCCTCATTTCTAAAGGAAGGTTCTAGGTATCTATGTCCAAGAAAAATGACTTTAAATACCACACATAACCTATTGATGAATTTATTTGCATTTGCTTGGTGATGGAAAGTAATTGATGATGAAAATGACAAATTGAAGTTAATTTCTTTATAGGTCCAAAACAATCTAAACGTATGGACACATAATTCAAACCTTTAATAGATGAGTTATTGATGTTTTAGAAAGGAATGCATATGGAGGACATATCTTATCCTATTGGTTCAAGGATATTTCAATTTCATGCAACACTTCTTTTCACAATTCATGATGCCACATGTCCATCAATGTGTTGTGGTGAGTTATAGTTGGTGTTAATCACCTCATATTGTATTTATTGATTTTATTTATTTCATAACATCTTAAATTATTACTTGATATTGCATATACAAATCAAAGGCCTTCAAACTAAGGGATCTTATGGATTCCCAACACGTGGACCTTGCGCCTCATCTAGAAGATCACAACATTTGGGAAAGAAAATATATGACGAGTATAAAATGTTTCTAAATATTAATCACCCTTATCGTGTACACGATAAGGATGAATTTGGTGCAAATGAGTGCCTTCGCAAACCACATTTAAAGATGAATCCTAGGAGATGGATGCATGCATATAAAAACACACATGATAATTCTCATGCCCACATTGCAAATGCTATACAATCACATCCCAAATGAATGGATTTGGTCTCTCACAAAGGAGATTAAAGGGAAACCGATTAAATGCATAAAATCAATAATATTCCAAATAAGTTTTGGAATAATTTTTCAAAAGACATTCACAAAGAGAAATGAACTTGCTCCAAATATTACTTTGACACCATGGTTGCTATTGATTTGTAATATACCTAGTTACAATTTAGTGTGATTTTCCAGGCTTTTGTTTCTGCATCTAAATTAAAGACGAGCTTACCTTACCTTGGACTTTAGGTTAACACATATTATTGTCATAAAGTATAGGCTTCAAGATTATATTGTAGCTTTGATAATAATGAAAAAAAGTGGATTATTACTGTCGGATGAGCTTCAACATGTCATTTAACATTTAGATGCACATAGTTTTTCTTCGATTTCATACTTCGTGTTAATTTCTCTATGGATTTTGCATACTTGGCGTTTACCAAACATATTGGTACACAATCCTCAATCTCGAGGTTCATGGAGTGCAGTTTTGAGTGTTACATTTAGCTCACTATTTTCTCTATTTTGCAACCCGTTGTCCGCCGAATGCACACCAACAACATAAATTTTTTGAAAAATGTTTTTTCACTTGAGAAAGTGGGAGAGGTGTGGCCTTGGGGGAAAGCACAAAGCTAGGCACTGTCACCTACTCCTAGCTCCTCCATTTAGGCTAACTCCTAACGAAGCCAAATGGGTAGTCCCTAACAAAGAGTTTCTATGGCTCAATGTATTTTAAGTGTTTTTGGTGAATGATGATGCAGATGGGTGTTGTTTAGGAGTTGATTATGATGAAAAGATCACATATTTAAAATTTAAATAAACAAAGGTATAATTGCAATAATTTAAGGACAACACAACTGATTGGTTTAATAAAATGCATCCATAATGAAATAAAATATGCACTTCAGATATATAAATGAAATGAGCAGAAGACCAGTGCTTTATCCGATGGGAAACATAGTCAATATTGTAGTGCTCGGGAAGCAAAGATAGAAGTGTTCAGTATGTTTGTGAGATCATTTTGCAAGTGTTCTTTGTAAATTTTATAAATTTTTAGCGATCTTGATTATTATGGCTAAGAACACAAGGTATCAACCGAAAGATATACCTTTAGTGGCTCCTCTCAATGACATGTCAGACCATCCAGTATTCCAGGCTAGGTGTCCAAGGAACTTAACGAGCCTGATTGAACTCTGAGACAACAGTTTATTCCAGCGTCACTAGCAAGAATTTTCCCACTTACCTCAGTATTTATCGACAACATCGGTTCGTTGGTTATGGGGATGAAAGTTTTATTAATGTTTTCACTTGTCCGATTAATCAAATCCAACCACTGTTTTGAGTACGAATCCAACTTTTTAGGGTTGGTAGAGCATACTTGGTGGTGGAAAGAAACGAAGCAAATTTTAGAATGGAGGGTGTGAGTTGCAAATTTTAAGTTTAGAGCACACAGCTAAACTCTCCAACAAAGAGTGCTATTGACTTTGTCTTATGACAAAAGTTCAAGAGACTTTAACTATTCTATATGCCTAATGCAAGGAAAATGCAAATCTAACTATGCTCTCCGACAGAGAGTGCTCTTGACTTGCGTTATGGAAAGTTCAAGAGACTTTGGTTTCTTTTAAGAGACAATCAAATTGTAAATATGAAACCACGTGATAGCTCAAAAACTTGTAAAACAATGATTAAAATGCTAATAATGAACTAAAATAACAATCACTGTTCTAAACATAAAATGAAACCAATCTAGTGAAGTAAATCTAAGCTAGCAAACCACTAAAAAAAGATGCCTCTACAAGACTTCCCCAAATGGGGAAGCTGGGTGTGGGGGATTAAAGACTCCACTCACGAAACTTTTATTAAACTGCTACAATCTTTTGGATTTTCAACCTTTGTAAGAACTTGAAAAGTTAAAATGGAAGGAGCCTTAATGGCTTTTACAAAAGGAGAATGTTTTTTATCTTCTTTGGTTCACAACTTCTTCTTGGTTTTGCTCTTTTTTGGTTTTGCAATCTTGGTTGTGTCTTCTTCTATTGGTTTCTTCTTCAACTTTTCTTGCTTGTATTTTATAGATCTCTTCTTTGATCACCTATAGTACAACAAATCTCACAGACCCGTCATTGTCAATCAAATCAAAGAAATAAATTGAAAATAACTAACTTAATGCAAGTCCTAGACTTTGAAATTTGAGATCTATATGCAAGGAAGCAAACTAGTCTATATGCCAAATCGACTTCTAGATGCAAGCTAGTAAATGAGCTAGAAATTCAAACTTTAAAGATGCTAACAAAATCTTAGATCTAATGAACAAGGGAAAGGAGAAGTGGACGGAAATGAGAAGATATAAGGCAGGAAGGAGAGCAACAGAGAACAATGGGACAACAGCAAGAAATACAGGGCTAAAAAGACAGAAATGGAAAACAAACAAATAAAGGAAGGTGAATGAAAAAATGGGGCAGCGAACAGTAAGGAAGATGACTGAAAAATGAGGCAGCGAATAGAGAAGAGGAGGACAAGCCAAACAAGGCAAGAAAGAAGAAGCCAAAGGGTAGATAAATGGAGTTTAGGGCTTCTTGTAGTAACTAGTAACCAAAAAAATGTTTTTATCTTGTGGATGGAACACAAGAGAGAGAGTTGCTCCCAACTTTATTTTTTGTAGCGAAAGATAACGAGCCTTGTAGGTCTTGTAGTCACAAAATGTTAAATTCAAAAATGGTTGTTCGAAGCTTGGGATAGAAGCAGCTGAGCTCGCACCCTTCTACAATTTGTGAAGCCTCATAACACACAAACACTCAATATAAGAAGTGAGATAAAAAAATCATATGTTAGTATGCTAGGAAAATCAAATCCAGATCAACATTTTGTATTACTCACTACTCATTTCCATCAAGATATTAATCTACTTTGCCTAAATAACCAAATTGAGACAACTAATGGCTATTCTACCGTGCCAACAATGGCCTTCTTGAGCTAGCAAATTAATTAAACACATACAAGTATTAAAAGAGAGGAGTTAGAGACAATATTACCTACACCATGAAGAATTCACCACAATCAAAAGCCCATAGAGCTCACCACAATTCCAAAGAAAATGCTGATACAATTTTCTCAGAGTAACTCTACCACAAAGATCCATCTAGAATAGAGCTCCAAGAGCCTCTATTTATACAAAAACTAAGCCCTAGGAGGGACTTTATGAATTGAAGAGAGAGCCTAGAGTTAACCGATTTAAACCTGAGCTTGAACTGCAGCTAAATTGCCAACACACTAAGATTCACCAACCTCCAAATCGACAGCCTTCAATCCCTCACACGTGAGTCGTACGACAAACTTGGCATGAGGGAAAAATTTAATGAAAGGTTGATACCTGAAACATTGGGCCAAACTTGAGCTTTGAAAAAATAAAGGATATGGGATGGGGTCCGTACCCATAAGCCATCACAAGGATCAAGCAAATGTTAGCATGGAACCGCTTAATGTCACATCCAAACTTCACCCACTCGCTTGCATGAACACTCACATGACACCAGAGATGATTTAATATATTATAAGTCTGTATGGGTTCCCCAATCCCACTCGCTAACCTTCCACATAAGCATGGGAAAGCCTCAACCCTCAACCCTCATGTCACCTTCTTTATGCATTAATTCGTGATCATACCACTCGTGAGGAAGCTCATGTCACCCCTATCATATAACAATTCGATTTCACCTCTTAAGCCAATGTTTTAACTTCCACTAAGTTAAAGAGAGTAGTAAGTTAATGGGGACCCATATTCCAAGTCACCCCATCATTAAAAAAATTATTTTGACTTTTCTAAATTTGGAGTTTAGTGCATTTTATCCAATTTTAGTATTTAAATGCTACTATGATGCATTTTTAGCTAAATACGGCCTCACAGGTGCTTCGAATGCCCGAGTGATGGTGAAAGTGGCCCCTGGGGTAAAGACGCTGCCTCGAGCTTGAAAATGAGCTCAACCATGCCGAAAGCGGACTCTGAATCACTCTATTTTTACATTTTGAAATTTTCCAATTAAACCATTAAAAATGGCTTAAAAAACAGAAAATTTTATTTCTTCTTGGAATTAAACGAAACTCTAGGGGGACCTAGTACATGTTCATACGACTCAATCGAAATGCCTAGCATGTTGAAAAACATTGACATGAAGGATTTAATAACCTCCCAAGGCCAAAATACCATGACAACTACACTAGCTTTGGAGGTGTGAGTGAAAAACTCAAGAAATTATTAGCCGTTTGTTCAACAACCAATAATAACCAAGGAAAAATACATTCTTAGCTAGTTGGCTTGATGCTTAAGTTCGGGAAGCTGAGCCTTTTATGAAAAATTAAATGCTAGGACATTTTTTACAATTTCCCCAAGGGGGTATGAACATTTATTTACAAAAAAATCTGAACAGACTCCCAGAAAAAGGCTGGCGGAATTTTGAATTTTGATCACGAACAAGTGTACTTGTTCAATTCTCTGGAGGCTCACCGAAAAATCCACTAAGTGCAAAATTAGTGGATAACATCTGGCTCCAACTGCAGGACGTGTGCTCGATCTAGTCTCTTATGCAAAGAGAGCATACGAGAACACTAGAATATCTGGTTTCCATATCCTGTAAAAACATCTCAACTTGACAAGAAAACCTTAGTAGCACAGGTTTTATGAAAAAGAGCCAATGATCCAAAAGTTGCTTTAGTCATAGAAATGACAAAACTTAACTGAAAAATTTATTTATTCCTAAGTACAGAAATAAAATGCTAAAGTAAATGCTCACTTTAAGGAGCCTATTTTCCTACTTTAAGCATGATATAAAAAATGCTAGGTGTAATCATAAATCCAATGTAGCCACCTAAGCATTTTATTAATGTAAAAAAGTTTTTCCTTGTCTTTCGTTACCAACCAAAGTAAGGACACAATTTCCAGAAAATGCAAACCTGCATGATGATCCAAAATGGGCAAGCTGGATGGGGAATCATAGGCATGAATAATGTCGTTGAAATTCTTCCCAAACTGGTAGGTGCTCCTGCAGGATTCTCCCATCCAAGATTGGATAGGAATGATGTAAAACTCTATATGATGAGGCAGATCATCATCCTCATCAAAATGGCTTATCCGCTGATAACTCTGTGTATAAGCCCAAAATTGCTCCAAATCATAAGGAAAATTTATGTGTGAGGAAGATGGCCGAGGAAAAACTTTAGCTAGTTGCACCCTATCTGATTCTTCACTGCACTTCTTTTCCAAGTCCTCATTACAGATACTCAAATACAACTCTGACTGATCATAGGAAAACTCTGAATGCTCTTCTTTACAACTTTCATAAGTTTCATAATAAAAAATCCCCTCACTGGACACATCATAGATGGGATTCTCACAAATATTTTCAAAAGTATCATAGGTTGGATTTTCAATAAAAGTCCAATAGTCATCATAGCCATCTATTTCAGATATGAGAGATGCCTCATCACTGGTATCAAGTCCCTGGCTACAATCCTCATTCTTCTCAAAACAATATTCTTCAAGAAGCTGGGTTTCAAATATATCATAGGGGACCCAACTTTCCAAATATTTGTCATCAAGTGGAGAGCATGGAGGATTCTCATCACACAAAACTTCTAATATTGTATTTTCAATTAAAGTCTCGTAGTTATCATTCATGTCAGGTGTAAGGGACTCTTCATCACTTGTATCATGATCTTGACTGTACTCTCTCACTTGGCTCCAGGTTTCTGTGGTGACAGGATGGAGCTGCCCAATTGTGTTAATGTAATCAGGCTCTTTTGAATATTTTTTTGCCTCTCTCCAACTTGCTCTGAAAATATTATGCATGTCACCTACATAGTTTATGTCCTCAGGCTCGTTTTCAGATGTGTTGGGACAACAACCCTCAGGATAGCCATGTTCCTGAACATAACATGCATAATGACAACCATATTCCTCATGGAAATCTCTGCATGTCATACAAAATGGATTTTAAAGTTCAACCACATTAGCATCCTCTAGTTGATGAGGAGGCCTCTGTTCATGGTTGAGATTTCTTCTTTGCCATGTTGGTTTTGCAGGAAATGTTCTAGGAGGTGGTGGGGGTTGTATCCTTTGAAAAATGATAACCTGGTTCTGAACTTCTTTTAATTGTGCTATGTGCTTTCTTTCCATCTCTTCAATCCTTTCAGTCATTTCAATGAATTTATTCTCATAAGCAGTGTTGGATGGCTCTTTTTCTTTAGGTTCCACAGTTTCAGAGGCATGAACGATCTAGAGTAACCTTGGATGTTTGATTCTCCTGAAGACTGGATGTTTTTGTCAAATTTTATAGCCAAACCTTGAGATTCAAACAATGTGGTGGGATCCTTGTCTCTTATTTGATATTGTATTTTGCCACTTAATGCTTCTATGTAATAATCCAAAGTGGAAGCTGCAGGAGGAGCATAAGTAGAAGGGATGGAATTTGATAACTCTGTGAACCTATCGTTGAATTCATCCATGGTTTCCATATCGGATTTCTTCATACTGGTTAAGGATTCCAATAGATGTTTGGGTTATTTTTTATTGCCAAATTTGTTGAGGAAGGCAGTCTTGAAGGCTACCATGGTAGAAAATGCATTGTCTGGTAGGTTGTCATACAGGTTTCCAACTTTACCATCCAAAGATAAAGCAAACAGAGTCATGTATACATCTTCTTGTTTGTCAACAACCTTGACATATGCACCACAGTGTTTTGAAAAATATCTGATATGTTGCTCAACAGAGGTAGAGGCATCAGTGCTTGTGAAAGTGACAAGCTTATCAATGGCCTTTTCAGGAACCTCATGGGGTTGACCTGCTATCTGAGAGAAGTCTAACTAAGTAAATTAATCGTTCATTGTGGTAAGGGAATAATTATTATTTTCAAAGTTTCATTAGAGGAAATTTCAACTCAAAATGGGCCTCCTAAAATGAACTAATAAAATAATAGTTAAAATAATAAAATAATATTTATTAATTTTGGAGGAAGAAAAGAAAAAAGCTACTTTTTTGTTTGTATTTTTGACATATCTCCCTGTGTTTTTACTCAAATTTCGATCGGGAGAGCTCGTTGGATGCGGAATTAAATTCTACATCCAACGAGTACCCACTCAACATACTTTTGATGGACCCCTCTACCCCAAAAACAAGAAATACCTGAAAAAACAGAATGATGACATCATCATTTTATTTTTTCAGGTATTTCTTGTTTTTGGGGTAGCGGGGTCCGTCAAAAGTATCCCAAGTGGGTACTCGTTGGATGAAAAATTTAATTCCGCATCCAACGAGCTCTCCCAATCGAAATTTGAGTAAAAACATAGGGAGATATGTCAAAAATACAAACAAAAAAAGTAGTTTTTTTATGATACCTATCCCCAAATTTATATTAAAAAAGTGTTTAAGACCTATACGGTATTTCAAATTTAAAGCAATTTCATTGGCTAACACATGATGACATGGAATTTGAATAAAAGTTAAAAGGCCCATTTTGAGTTGAAATTTCCTCTAATGTCAAAATTTTCTTGAAACAAAACATGGATGTCCGAAACAGACTCAGATCCAAGTTCTTCAAGGATCCTACGAGAAGCAAGTTTGTTCAGTCTCCTCCTATAAACCTTTTTAGGGTCAGGGATGAAATTGAGCAAACCTTCAGAGTTTCTTCTACTTGAATACCTTGAGGTGTTTATTGACAGTGGAGTCTCTAGGTGGATTCAAGTCTAATTTTAGAGAGTTGATTGGACTAAAAATATACCAAAGAGGGAAAAAGGTAAAAAACTAAAAAGAAACAAAGGTCGTCCAGGAACAAAAAGATTTGTCCCCGGAAACAGTGTGAAAAGATGTTGTCTGCCGAATGCACACCAGCAATAGAAATATTCTGAAAGCTGTCTCCTCACTTGAGAAAGTGGGAGAGGTGTGGCCTTGGGGGCAAGCACAGAGCTAGGTACTGTCACCTATTCCTAACTCCTCCGTTTAGGCTAACTCCTAACGAAGCCAAAGGGGGTAGTCCCTAACAAAGAGTTTATATGTCTCAATTTATTTTAAGTGTTTTTGGTGTATGATGGTTCAGATGGGTGTTGTTTAGGAGTTTATTATGATGAAAATATCACATATTTAAAATTTAAATAGCACAAATGTATACTTGCAATAATTTAAGGACAACACAACTGATTGATTTAAGCAAAGGCATCCATAATGAAATAAAATATACACTTCAAATATATAAATGAAATGAGCACAAGACCAGTGCCTTATCTGATGGGTAACGGAGTCAAGATTGCAGTGCTTGGGATGCAAAGATATAAGCGTTTAGTATGTTTGTGAGATCATTTTGCAAGTGTTCTTTGTAAATTTTATAAAGTGTTAGTGATCTTGATTATTATGGCTAAATACACAAGGTGTCAACCTGAAGATATACCTTCAGTGGCTCCTCTCAATGAGATGTTGGACCATCCAGTATTCCGGGCTAGGTGTCCAAGGAACTTAACCAGCCTGATTGAACTCTGAGACAATGGTTTATTTTGGGGTCACTAGCAAGAATTTTCCCACTTATCTCAGTATTTATTGACAATGTCGGTTCGTTGGTTATGGGGATGAAATTTTTATTAATGTTTTCACTTGTCCGATTAATCAAATCCAACCACCGTTCTAAGTACGAATCCAACTTTTTAGGGTCGACAGAGCATACTTGGTGGCAGAAACCAACAAAGTAAATTTTAGAATGGAGGGTGTGAGTTGCAAATTTTAAGTTTAGGCACACATTTAAACTCTTCGACAGAGAGTGCTCTTGACTTTGTCTTATGACAAAAATTCAAGAGACTTTAACTATTCTATATGCCTAATGCAAGGAAAATGCAAATCTAACTATGCTCTTCGACAGAGAGTGCTCTTGACTTGGGTTATAGAAAGTTCAAGAGACTTTGGTTTATTTTAAGAGACAATCATATTGTAAATATGAAACCACGTGATAGCTCAAAAACTTGTAAAACAGTGATTAAAATGCTAATAACGAACTAAATGGCAATCACTATTCTAAGCATAAAATGAAACCAACCTAGTGAAGTAAATCTAAGATACAAAACCACTCAAAAAAGGCCACTATAAGACTTCCCCAAATGGGGAAGCTGGGTGTGGGGGATTAAAGATCTCGCTCACGAAACTTTTATTAAACTGTTACAATCTTTTGGATTTTCAAGCTTTGAATACAATTGACAACTTAAAATGGAAGGAGCCTTAATGGATTTTACAAAAGGAGAATGTTTTTTATCTTCTTTGGTTCACAACTTCTTCTTGGTTTTGCTCTTTTTTGGTTTTGCAATATTGGTCGTGTCTTCTTCTCTTGGTTTCTTCTTCAAGTTTTCTTGCTTGTCTTTTATAGATCTCTTCTTTGATCACCTAAAGCACAACAAATCTCATAGACCCATCATTGTCAATCAAATCAAAGAAATAAATTGAAAATAGCTAACTTAACGCAAGTCCTAGACTTTGAAATTTGAGATCTATATGCAAGGAAGCAAACTAGTCTATATGCCAAATCGACTTCTAGATGCAAGCTAGTAAATGAGCTAGAAATGCAAGCTTTAAAGATGCTAACAAATCTTAGATCTAACAAACAAGGGAAAGGAGAAGTGGATGGAAAGGAGAATATCTAAGGCTAGAAGGAGAAAAACTGAGAACAATCATATCAAAATGGGCCTCATAAAATGAACTAATAAAATAATAGTTAAAATAATAAAATAATATTTATTAATTTTGGAGGAAGAAAAGAAAAAAAAACTACCTTTTTGTTTGTATTTTTGACATATCTCCCCGTGTTTTTACTCAAATTTCGATCGGGAGAGCTCGTTGGATGCGGAATTAAATTCCGCATCCAACGAGTACCCACTCGGCATACTTTTGACGGACCCCGCTACCCCAAAAACAATAAATACCTGAAAAAATGTAATGATGACATCATCATTACGTTTTTTCTGGTATTTCTTGTTTTTGGAGTAGCGGGGTCCGTCAAAAGTATGCCGAGTGGGTACTTGTTGTATGCAGAATTTAATTCCGCATCCAACGAGCTCTCCCGATCGAAATTTGAGTAAAAACACGGGGAGATATATAAAAAATACAAACAAAAAAAATAGTTTTTTTTATGATACCTATCCCCAAATTTATATTAAAAAAATGTTTAAGACCTATACGGTAATTCAAATTTAAATCAATTTCATTGGCTAACACATGATGACATGGAATTTGAATAAAAGTTAAAAGGCCCATTTTGAGTTGAAATTTCCTCTAATGGGGACAACAACAAGAAAGACAGGGCTGAAAATACAGAGATAGACAACAAACAAATAAAGGAAGGTGACTGAAAAAAAGGGGCAGCGAACAGTAAGGAAGATGATTGAAAAATATATCAGCGAACAAAGAAAATGAGGACAAGCCAAACAAGGAAAGAAAGAAGAAACCAACGGGTAGATAAATGGATTTTAGGCATTCTTGTAGTAACTAGTAACCAAAAGAATGTTTTTATCTTGTGGATGGAACACAAGAGAGAGAGCTGCTCCCAGCTTTCTTTTTTGTAGCAAAAGATAATGAGCCCTATAGGTCCTGCAGTCACAAAATGTTAAAATAAAAAATAGTTGTTTGAAGCTTGGGATAGAAGTAGCTGAGCTCGCACCCTTCTACAATTGGTGAAGCTTGATAACACACAAACACTTTGTTATCTCCCAAAATAAATTTATTTTCATTAAGCTCATACAAATTAATTTATTTCGATAGTATGAAGGATTTAATGCATGCAATGAGGGATATGAATATCACTGATAGTTTGAAAGCCTCTGTTTTCTGATTTGGATGAAAATTTCACCATGATGTAGCTTTCGGTGGCTTAGGCGAGGATCAGAACATCTCATTAGCCACCGAAAGTTGGGAGATAGATAACAGGTGGAAAACCTTTTCGACGGTTAGGCATATTGCTGACACTTTTCGAACACCATCAGAGCATTTTTTAACAGTGATTGGAGGTTTTAAGGACTACGGATCGACGAGTTAAAGCTAAAAATTTTCGCAGTGTCAGCATCGGAACTTGAAAACACTAACCATCGGCTAAATAGTCCACTACGGAGCTGTAATGGTGGAAGAAAGACTTACTGCGGGTTCCAAAACAATACAGACTTATCGACGATCAGAGGTTCTAAAGACTAACCATCAGCGAATTAGTCCTCTGAGTAGCCGCAACTGCGGAATAAAAATAAACTACGGGTTCTGCGAGCAGATGAAAATTTCAGCATCGAAACTCGGAATCACTAGCCGTTGGCAAGATAGTTCAAGGGGGAGCCGCAACGACGGAAGAAAAACAGACTAAGGCTTCCGATAAATGAAAAAAGCTTATGATAGCGTGACAATAGAAGATCATCGGCAATCGGAAGACATACAGACTACGTATTGGCGAGTCAGTCCACTAAAGAGACAAAACGACAGAAAACTTATAGACTATGGCTTCCGATCAACCAACAAAAAATCATTTCGATAAGCGCAACAATGGGAAATCATCGATGATCGGGAGAGCTAAGAACTACAGATTGGCAAGTTTAAAACTAAACTCCTCCGTAGTATCGGAAGCACAGATAACTAAAGCTTCGATTCCTTCATCAAAAGACTTTCGACAGAAATAAAATTTGGTTGCCTTAGCCTCCGATCACCGACAAGCTAAGTGAGGGAAAGCGCCGATGAGGAAACCGTCATGACGCTAGGGATCAAAGATGCTGAAATTGCGGCAACATTCAGACTTGGGACATCGATGTGATAAAATAAAAAGCCTTCGATCGGCAACTGCGACAGCAAAGTAGAAATTTTCGGGGGCGGATTGAACAAGATTGGGCACTTTAGTTAAACGCTGGTACACTGGCTGTTGGCGGCAATTTCACAGTGAACCAGAAGTGGTGATTATCAATGACCACTTCAGTCATTAAAAGATTGCGCAGTGAACTATATCTTCACAGTAGATAAACAAATGGTTAGCAAGAGTTTGAAGCCCTAATCTGGAACAACTATTACTTTCAATTATTTTTGTGTAAACAGATCGGATTTTCAGGATCTATGATTTTTGTAGAAGGCTATAAAGCCCATGATTAAATTATTAATAAAGGTTCGAATCTGGGGATTTGTAAGCCTATTCTATTATCAAGCGTTTCATTTGGTTTATTCTTGATATAATCTCTTTTGTTGTGATTTGTTCAGC
The DNA here is from genome assembly GCA_001517045.1 of Pseudotsuga menziesii. Lineage (NCBI taxonomy): Eukaryota > Viridiplantae > Streptophyta > Pinopsida > Pinales > Pinaceae > Pseudotsuga > Pseudotsuga menziesii. The sequence continues at coordinate 88,834 of LPNX011194416.1, read as the reverse complement.
CATCTCTTTCTTTACTGTGTTTATTGTCTAAATGTGCATTTAGGTTATTGTCAAATTTATTAAAAAGCCGATAGCTGTCATCCTATTGGTTATTTAGTGATATTTGATTTATAAATACCATCCTCATTAGGGTTTAGCCATTTATATGCGTGTGTTATGTGTGTAAGTCTGCTATCCTAGTGAGTTCTCCATCCCTACACCTTTTTGTCAAACTACTGAACAAGTTGTAACTAAAAGCCTTATAATTGAGTGAGCTTCATGCATGTCTTGAGAGTGATAGGTTATATAGGTTATCCGGCTTGATCCATATCTAAAAACCCAAAAACATTTTAAGTTACCAGGCATCTTGGAGATACAACCTAGAGGAGTTTCCTGGAGTGATAACAAAGTGGCACCATTGCCGGGGAGAGGATATTGAAGCTCAGCTTCCCTGGGAGACGACATAGATCCATGCTTTGATGATAGACAAAGCTTGGACATTATTATGGTTGTAATCATCTATCTGGCGAATCCATTGATATAAGGTGGCTTCAAGAAGACCAAGTGCTAGAGCAAACCAAGAGAGGCCACCAGCAACATCTGTTGCAGACCCATAGAAGGTCATGAGAAGAAAACCTAGCCCTGTCGCTGGGATAGATTTACAAAGACTTCTCTTTCCCTGATCCATTCGAATTTAATAAATATCCACTGGGAAGGAACCAGTTGATAAAAGATGAAGAGGATGAATTCAAAATCCAAGTACCAGTTCAGCAGTTTACTTTATGAACTGCTGTTATTTTTTATCAGCTCCTTTATGCTTTTCCCTTCACATGTTAAAAGAATTATCTTATGTTTTATATATTCTGAATATTTTCAGCCATCTTTTATAAATCCATCTATAGAAGAATATTTGCAGCCTGCTGGTATTGTAGAAGGTGAATCAGTCTATGTGCCACATATTATCTATAAAAATGACCATTGTACCCAAATTCCTCCTAAATCTGATCAACCATGTAACTTTGAAGAAACCAAAACTAATTCAAAACCTATGCAGAGCTCAACACTCGTTTCCATAACCATTGAACCTTGTCAGCAGATTGTTATCCCTCATGATCAGCCCACAGCCTTTCAAATCAAAATCAGGATGAAGATGTTTAAGCCATTAAAACTACCCTCTTGGCTTCATCCTTATCCTCTTGACTGTTATGAATATCTCCCTCGGTTTTCTAGAGAGAATCAAGATTTAGCGGAAAGGCACTTGGAATCTTTTGAATATTTTATTGAACGTTTTCAAATTGTTCATGAGGATGTAATAATGAGATTTTTCTCTAAATTGTTCATTAGAGACGTTGCTATATGGTTCAAGAATTTAAGAGCTGAATCTATTAGCTCTTAGACATAATTCACTGATGCATTTTTGAAGCATTGGGGTGAGAACAAATCTCTTGATTTGTATCTCGCTGATTTCTATGCTTTGAAGAGAGAGGAAGATGAAACTTTGCCTATATTCAATCGAAGATTCTACAACGCTTATCATGCTATTCCTTTGGAGATCCGACCCACAGAGACAACTGCCAGTATATATTATGTGATGGGACTACATTCAAAACTTGCCCTTCTTCTGCTAGAAAGGAAACCTTCATCTTTAAGCATTCTGTTTGAAGATGCTTTAAAGGTGGAGGAAAACATTTGTGCTTCAAAGAGAATCCTAGAGCAGTTTGATTTTGAAAAACATTATTTACTTGAGCCAGATAAACATCAGTATGAGTCAGATTTTGAACAGGAAGATTATGAGTCTGAAGCTGATGTGGGACAGTAGCAAGCATGTGAGCTCCTGTCATATTTAGAATCAGATTATTCAGTGTTTGCAAAGTACTCCCAAGACAGGTATGAATCTGGATTTTACGATCAATTTGCAAACCAGGATGAAAAGATAAATAGAGAAGGATATCTCCCTCAAGAGCTACCTCATATCTCTTATGATATTCACAATGAGGAAAGTTGTAGTAACCAAGAGGAGCAAGATTTCTAGGGACTATCCAATCTCCGGCTAGAGCATCAGGAATATCTTCCTTCTCCTTATGAGCAGGTTGCTTCAAATCATGACAAAGAACTAGGTAATATTTTTCCATATCTGTTTCAAAATTTTATTATGGATACTCCTATACAAGATCCTTCATCTCTGTCATTAGAATCTTATCTTGATTAGAATATTATCTTGATGCTCCTATAGTCAACAAATACAATGACGAGGAAGATGAGGTTGAAATTTGTGAAGACTTATTGTTTACTCAAATTTCATCTAGTTCTTCTTTTCAGTAGACAGATGATAAAAAATGTGTGAATATTGTGATAGATGCTTGTTACGAATTTGCTGGTCAAAAGTTAAATATATATCTTTTTAGTTTTGGTATATCCTATAAATATATTAATGTGGAAGAGAAAATTGTTAGTTGTGATAAGCCAGCCTATCATCATGATGAATTCAGATTATGTGTAGGGGAGCATAAAAATTCAGATAAGCTATTGAGCTTGCATTTTTATCAGACAAAGGAAGAAGGAAACATATATGAAGAGGAAGATGATGATTTGAAAAGTCTAGAACGGCAGGGCATAACTCATCATTCCCAGCCAGAGGTTGAGCAATTTATAGTTAACGTAGTGATCACTGAAAGCAGCCAGCAACAACATTTCATTAAGTTGGAACAGCAACATAAAAATGTATTTCTTGTTAACTTTTATGACCCTATTGCTGACTATCTGGAACTTATGAGCAGCATAGATATCAAAATATTCTTGTCAGATGATAGCTGGTTCTGTCACCCTTCGAAACTACATTGCTGCACACTAGGGTTTCATTTATTTTTTGGGTCAAGATCAAGGATAAGTTCACCAGATCAGCTTCTGACCTGGCTTCATTATAAGCATGATGTCACCATTTATAAGAAGGATCTATTGATTAGAATTAGGAGTAGGAGTAGATAGGAAAATAAGCTCTTAGGTCATTTTCAGTTGTTTTCATGAATAAGAAAAGTGGGCTACAGTAAGATTGTAGGGTATCAGTTATAAAAGACAAATGACTCCATGCCCAATGGAACACTAGAAGATAGCTTCAATTATTCTTTTTTAGGAAAGGCATTTTGGTCTGGGGTTCTTGGGACCTCACAGGGAGGTTCCCATCCCCGAGTAGGAGCCAGATGTTATCTCCCAAATTAAATTTATTTTCATTAAGCTCACAAAAAATAATTTATTTCGATAGTATGAAGGATTTAACAAATGCAATGAGGGATATGAATATCATTGATGGTTTGAAAGCCTCTGTTTTCTGATTTGGATGAAAATTTCACCATGATGTAGCTTTCGGTGGCTTAGGCGAGGATCAGAACATCTCATTAGCCACTAAAAGTTGGGAGATAGATAACAGGTGGAAAACCTTTTCGGCGATTAGGTGTATTGTTGAAACTTTTCGAACACCATTAGAGCATTTTTTAACAGAGATTAGAGGATTTAAGGACTATCGATCGGCGAGTTAAAGCTGAAAGTTTCTGCAGTGTTGGTGTCGGAACTTGAAAACACTAACCATCGACGAAATAGTCCACTGCAGAGCTGCAATGGTGGAAGAAAGACTTACTGCGGGTTCCGAAACAATATAGACTCATCGACGATCGGAGGTTCTAAAGAATAGCCGTCGACGAATTAGTCCTCTGAGGAGCTGCAACTGCGGAAAAAAAATAAACTATGGGTTCCACGAGTAGATGAAAATTTCGGCGTCGAAACTCGGAATCACTAGCCGTCGGCAAGATAGTTCAAGGGGGAGTCGCAATGGTGGAAGAAAAATAGACTAAGGCTTCCGATAAATGAAAAAAAGCTTCTGATAGCGTGACAATAGAAGATCATCGACGATCGAAAGACGTACAGACTATGTATTGGCGAGTTAGTCCACGAAAGAGCTGAAACAATGGAAAAATTATAGACTACGGCTTTCGATCAACCAACAGAAAATCATTTTGATAAGCGCGAATATGGGAAATCATCGGTGATCGGGAGAGCTAAGAACTACAGATCGGCGAGTTTAAGACTAAACTCCTCCGCAGTATCGGTAGCATAGATAACTAAAGCTCTGATTCCTTCATCAAAAGACTTCCAATAGAAATAAAATTTGGTTGTTTCAGCCTCCGATCGTCGACAAGCTAAGTGAGGGAAAGCGCCGATGAGGAAACCGTCATGATGCTAGGGATCAAAAACGTCAAAAATGCGGCAACATTTAGACTTGGGACACCAATGTGATAAAAGAAAAAGGCTTCGATCGACAACTGCGACATCAAAGTAAAAATTTTCGGGGGCAGGTTGAACAAGATTGGGCACTTCAGCTAAACGTTGATACACTGGCTGTTGGCTGCGATTTCACAGTGAACAAGAAGTGGTGATTATCAATGACCAATTCAGTCATTAAAAGATCGCTTAGTGAATTAGATCTTCACAGTAGATAAACAAATGGTTAGCAAGGGTTTGAAGCCCTAATCTGGAAAAACTATTACTTTCAATTATTTTTGTGTAAAGAGATCGGATTTTCAGGATCTATGATTTTTGTAGAAGGCTATAAAGCCCATGATTACATTATTAATAAAGGTTCGACTCTGAGGATTTGTAATCCTGTTATATTATCAAGCGTCTCATCTGGTTTTTTTTTTTATATAAGCTTTTTTGTTGTGATTTGTTCAGCCATCTCTTTCTTTACTGTGTTTATTGCCTAAATGTGCATTTAGGTCATTGTCAGATTTATTAAAAAGCCGATAGCTTTCATCCTATTGGTTATTTAGTGATATTTGATTTATAAATACCATCCTCATTAAGGTTTATCCATTTATATGCATGTGTTATGTGTGTAAGTCTGCTATCCTAGTGAGTTCTCCATCCCTGCACCTTTTTGTCAAACTACTAAACAAGTTGTAACTAAAAGCCTTGTAATTGAGTGAGCTTCATGCATGTCTTGAGAGTGATAGGTTATATAGGTTATCCGGCTTGATCCATATCAGAAAACCCAATTTTTTTTTTAAGTTACTAGGCATCCTCGAGCTAAAACCTAGAGGAGTTTCCTGGAGTGATAACACACTCAATACAAGAAATGAGATCAAAAAATCATATGCTAGTATGCTAGGAAAATAAAATCCAGATCAACATTTCGTATTACAAACTACTCATGCCCATCAAGATATTAATCTACTTTGCATAAATAACCAAATTGAGACAACAAATGGCTATTCTATCGTGCCAACAATGGCCTTCTTAAGCGGGCAAATTAATTAAACACATACAAGTATTGAAAGAGAGGAGTTAGAGACAATATCACCTCAACCATGAAGAATTCACCTGTTGTGCTCCTACCCAACAACCTTTAAAAAACAAATTTCATCAAACAAAAATTTATTTTGTTTTGATGAAATGTTTGAATTTCTTTTTTTAAAATCTAAGGAATCAAAAACTACTGAAACAATCACATTCCGTGAGCTACTGAAACGATGAAATTCCATGTTTTTACAACCTTTGTGAATTATGGTTAAGTAACATAAATCACTACATTGAAATTATTATTTTGAATTAGCTTACCTTTCAGATTAGGGTGTGAGTATTTTGATTTCCATGCTTTTTATTATAACCTGACCATAAGCTTCATTAGAACACTTATTGCTTGATATTTTTATTTGCGTCTTATGTGCGAATTTAATAAGGTTGTGAAATTGGAAAGTCGATTATGGTATTGTTTGGTACCTTATCAATGTTCATGCAAATCTTATTTCCAAGGCTTGTTGTTTAACTTCCGAATCATGTGCAGTCCAACTTTATTATTTGATCTCGATCTTTACAATATGCTCCATATCTTAATTTATAGTTTTGCATGTGAAGTTTGGGGTTGGTTTGATGTCGTGCCATATGCTCGCCACCTTCGAAGATTTAAACCATCATAGGGTAAGGTCGACGATTAAACGCTTAAGGTTCATCCCCTATGGTTGTTTTGACTCGCGTCACCATTTGATCCATTTGATTGCAGATAGATACGATATAATTACACTTGTACTTAACTCTGTAAATGACATTCAATTCCCAGTACATGTTCAGCATCGTGGCTGCCTGTTCGTTCAACACCTGTGATTCATTTACGGTGTGATTGTATGTTGATAGGGCCGGATAAATAATGGCAAAACGAGTCTAGTCTGGAGTCTTCGCCGTCATTTCTTTATCACTTGATTACCGCTCTGCGTGATTATTCTCCCTCCCCCATGCCGAGTTTACAGGGGTCTTGTCTGGGTTTACTCATGGCGTATTTTGTTTATGAGAGCATTGGTTTTCATTGCTTGTGTTTTCTGCTTGGTTTGCATCCTGAGTGCTTGCTCTCCAGTTTACTGTTGTGTGTCGATTTGTGGTATCTCTTTTGCGTGCAATTGCGTGCATTTGCACTCGCAGCTATGGCTCCGGTAGTTAGGGTTGAACCTAGTGACATGAAACTCTTTGATGGAAACCCTGAACTCTTAGCTAAGGTTGAAGCAGTTGGATGGTTGTCGTTTATTCGCAAGTTTACGGACTCAAACCCGGAGGTAACCAGGTTATTTGCTTTGTCACTGTCTGATGCTAGGGTTAAGGTGGCCGACCTCCAATTTACGGTTGATGAGCGCTCAGTTGCTCTGGCTACAGGTTTGCCATTGACAGGTGAACGTTGGTTCAAGTATAAGCAGATGGAGGTCACGGAATGGAGGCATATGTTGAAGAATCATTGCCAGGAGGTGTCCTTCAGAACTGGTGTATCGCAAAAGTATTTCAAGAAAGAATGGCGACCGGTTCTAGACGTTATTCACCGGTACGTGACCTGTGAGGGTCATTTTTCCTCGGCTTATGTCTATCACCTTCGATTGTTGGTTGTTTTTCTCGGTTTTCCTTTGAATTTGCCCTATTATTTAGTTCGGATTTTGACAAAGATGTCTTCGGCCATTAAAAATGGGCTGAAGAACATCGGTCACAGTCTGTTTCATCACGGCCTAGTTAGGATATTGGTAGAAAGAGAGCTGAGTAAGCAACATCGGTCATGGGATGCTTTTCTCGAATGGAATGGCTTCTTGGCATTCTGCGATTGTCAATTCGATAAACCTGAAGAATGTGTTAGGAATCAAGAGCCTTATCGAGCTCCGGCCTCACCTGTGCGCGAGCCTGTGTCAAACCCTGTTGGTTGTGTAAGCCCCAACGTTCGCGATGATCCTGCTCCCGCTCCTATGTGTAGTCCTGGTACTCCTATGCCTCCCAAGCGTATGAAGAAGTCTTTGAATTTATCCCCTGTGATGCCGAAACGTAATGACGATGCCTGCAAACAAAAGGGAAAAAGGCCGAATGGTAAGTTTACCGGCAGGTTCACAAGGAGTATGTTAGCCAAGGTTAGCACTGTTAAGTCTTCTGTGAGTAAGAACATTGACATTGAAACAGTTGTGATAGATGACGAAGAAGAGAATCTAGTATCGCCTAATGATGGCCTTGACATTGATCATGAGCCTGTCGTGAATCATGCAAATAACAGTCCTCGTGTGTCTGATAAACACCTTCAGGTTGACCCTGTGGTCAATCCTCCAGTTAAGGACAAGTCTGTAAAAGTGAATGTACCGGGTTTCTATCGAATTGGGGAAATGGTTCACCCGTTATTTGTAAACTGTTTGCTGGATAAAATACATAGGATGGAGGAAGAAATAACAGGAATGGTAACACATCGTGATGCTGTGGAAGCCGAAAATGCTAAGATAAAAGAGAAATCTGATTCTGATGATAAGTGTCTACTGCGTCTGAAGAAGCATAAAAACAGGTTGATTCGGAGAGTACTGAAATTGCAAAACGAGAATCATAAGAGTGAGGAAAAAGTGCGTGAGCTCAATGCTCAGGTTACTTTAATGCAATTCAAAGGTCATTCACAGAATCCGGCGAATGCTGTGAATATACAGGTGTTTAATGCTCCTGTTAAATTGTAATATTTCGGGCATACTCACTACTGTATATATGTTTAAGAAGATTTCAGGTTTGAAGTTTATAATCAAGTGATAATCAAGTTATTTTGTTACAGGTATTGGTTGGATTTGATTGATGTATTATGTAGTTTATTTTATTTTGCTCTTGTGTATGTGTTAATTATTTCTCTTTAATGTGCAGTGCTGCAGGTTATATGGATGATGCGTTTTTCTTGGATCGCTCATTTTGAGGATGATCCCTGGGGAATCCTGAACAAATCGGTTGGCTTTGCTTTTTCCCAGGTGTCACTAAATCGTTAGTGCCTTTATCATTTTGTGATTTTGTGTCATAAATTGAACCTTTCCAATTTCAAGACATTATAACGCATATAGAAAAATGACAGTTTCACTTGTCCTTTTTTTTATGAAATTGGTTAAGATTTCGATTTTGTAGTTTCCAGTTTTATAGAACTGTCTCCATGTGAGATGGCATGTATTTAAATGAGACTTGGGATTACTGTAGGGGGGTCGATAGTTTGGGAAAATGGCGAGACAAGATCATTGTAATCATTTTCTGTAACCTAAGACAATTTTTTGTTGCAAGTTGCAGCAGATTTTGACTGGTGATATCTATATATATATTTACAGTATTTATGCTATGCAAGTATATTTATGATATCGTTTGATCTTGTCACTTCTTTCTGCAATATTTATGTTTTGTCATTATTTCTTTAATGGATTATGCAAATACATCATGTTTAACTGTCGACTTGTGCTGGTTTTAATTTGCTTATATATGTCATATAATAAATTATGATGTTGTCATCACAATATATGTGACATGTTTGTGCATTGTGTTATCTTGTTTAAATTTATGAAATTCTTCTGAATATTTCAAGATTATTTGCACAGTAGCATTATTCGCAAGTTGATTCCAGGGTTAATTTCTCTTTGCTCCTGATCAGGATAGGGTATTAGAATAGGTTAATCGTAGTTCTCTTCATTTATTTTACAGAAAAGCCCATATTTGGATCAAATCTGACATCAATATTTTGATAAGTTATTATTTTAATCCTGTTATTGATGTACATGTGTTTATACTGTAACTTATGTAAATTCATTGAAGTTGTTAATATTTCTTTAAATATTTATTCTTGTATTCATAGATTCATTGTTTTATTAGGTTAATTCCAGCTGTTAGTTGTGTAATATATTAAACTAACTCATTAAATATCTTTAACAGTTTGATGTATATATTCATAGGTATACTATAGTTTTAGTTAACAAACAATAGCTTTAGTTTTTCCTTTTGAGTATTTCCTTGTCGCTGGGAGTAGTTTAGGGAAGGCAACGGGGCCTTAAACCCATCAGAGGTAGCTACTTAACGACTAAGAGCATCTTTGAAAACTCTCGGATCGGGTTGCCTCTCGGTTGACAATCGTGCCTATCTAGGCCCGTCAACATCACCATAATAAAAATCCCATAGACCTCCAAACTCGAATATCTTTATTAGCAATTCCAAAGAAAACGCTGATAAAATTTTCTCAGAGTAACTCTACCACAAAGATCCATCTAAAATAGAGCTCCAAGAGCCTCTATTTATAAAAAACCAAGCCCCAGGGGGTACTTTATGAACTTTATGAACTGAAGAGAGAACCCAGAGTTAATCGAATTAAACCTGAGCTTCAACCATAGCTACATTGGAGCTGAATTGCCAACTCACATCCAATGAGTGACACTAAGATTCACCAACCTCCAAATCGACAGCCTTCAATCCCTCAAGCGTGAGTTTCCTTCCACGTGAGTCGTACGATAGTCTTGGCGTGAGGGAAAAAATTGATGAAAAGTTGATATGCGAAACATTGGGCCAAACTTGAGCTTTGAACAAATAAAGGATATGGGGTGGGGTCCTTACCCATGAGCCATCGCAAGGACAAGGCAAATGTTAGCATGGAACCCCTTGACATCACCTCTAGAATTCACCCACTCGCTTGCATGAACAATCATAGGATACCAAAGATGATTTAATATATTATAAGTGTGGATGGGTCCCTCAATCCCACTCACTGACCTTCCACATAAGCATGGGCAAGCCTCAACCCTCACGTCACCTTTATTATGCATTAATTTGTGATCATACCACTCGTGAGGAAGCTCACGTCACCCCTCTCATATAACAATTCGATTTCACCTCTTAAGCCAAAGTTTTAACTTCCACCAAGTTAAAGAGAGTCTTAACTTAATGGGACCCATATGCCAAGCCACCCCATCATTAAAAAATATTTTGACTTTTCTAAATTTGGATTTTAGTGCATTTTATCTAATTTTAGTATTTAAATGCTATTATGATACATTTTTATCCAAATACTGCCTCATTGATGCTCCGGCTTCCCAAGTGATGGTGAAAGTGGCCTTTGGGGTAAAGACGCTACTGTGGGCTTGAAAATGAGCCCAACCATGCCGAAAGCTCCAAAACACTCTTCTTTTACATTTTGAAAATTTCTAATTAAACCATTAAAAAATGGCTTAAAAAACGGAAAAAAAATTATCTTTTCTCGGAATTAAACGAAACTCTAGGAGGACCTAGTACATGTTCATACGACTCAATCAGAATGCCTAGAATGTTGAAAAAAATTGACAAGAAGGCTCTAATAAACTCCTAAGGCTGAAATACCAAGACAACTACCCCAGCTTTGGAGGTGCGAGTGAAAAACTTGGAAATTATTAGTCGTTTGTTCAACAACCAATAATAACCAAGGACAAAAACACTCTGGGCTAGTCAGCTTGATGCTTAAGTTTGGGAAGCCGAGCCTTTTATAAAAAATTAAATGCTAGGACATTTTTTACAATTTCTCCAAGGGTGTATGAACATGTATTTACAAACAAATCCAAACAGACTCCCATAAAAAGTCTGGCGGACTTCTGAATTCTGATCACAAACAAGTGTACTTGTTCAATGCTCTGGCGACTCATCGAAAAATCCAGTAAGTGAAAAATTAGTGGATAACACAACCTAAACCCAACCATGCGATGGTTTGAAGTCCTTCACCTCAACTATCTCAGGGAGCGCGGTACAAGTTCAAAATATTTACCAACGAGTGGTAAGGCTTGAGGTTACCAAGATCAATTTATCCATCTGCAAGAATTTGTTGCGATGGAGGAACTCCTTTCAACTTGCTTATAAACCCTTGTAGTAATTATTTACAGAGCATTTACCATGTCATTTTTTCAATTCCATGGCATCTTATTTACTTGTTCCCTTACTTATTGTTCATTAATTTTTTTGTTTAGGGTACTAGAGGATTATAGGTACTTATTTCAGATATTTCAGTAATTGGGGTTTCTTCTGGTTTCTTCATATGACTGCGCTAAGGTTGTCACTATTCTTGATTATGGAATAAATAGGTTCAACCATTTTACTTTTTGTAAAAATATCTATTATCACTATTTAACTCAAAATATATAGTGAGGATTTATTCCAGCAAAACCCTTGATAATTAAACATATTTTGTTTAGTGTAAATAAAGAAGATAACTCCTTTTGATGAGTTTTTATCTTATAGAAGTAAACCCTTTCTGTCAAGTTTTTGGCTTATACATATATTTCAACAGTAACCTATTTTCACATTCATGTGATCATTTTTTGGTACAAAAGAATGTGTAATTCCCTCTTATGTTTATGCTATATAAATGTTTCAATATTGGGCATCTCTTCTAACTCAAAGCACCCATTTAAAATTATCTTTTTTAGACTGTGCCACCCCCCATATGTTCTTCAACTTCACACATATGTTTAACCACAACCACTCCAAAGATGCCAATGTTTCCATACTTTCCAACTCTTCTAACTCAGAGCATTCACTAACACTTAGAGTCTAAGTTTTGTACATTGTGCCAACCCCTGGATACCCTTCAGCTTTAGACATCTATCTGCCAACAAATTCTCCAGAGATATAGACATTTCCATACTTGGAAACTCTTCTAACCCAGAAAACCACCTTTTCGAGTGTTAAAAAAAACCACCAAGAAATTGGAGTTGTTAGAGATGGAGTTGGAAAAGTGAGATGATCTCTAGTTGTTTACTGTTATGTCTATGTTTACTGTTTCACATTTACGAGGATTTTGATTTAGAATTCTTGGGTTTTGAATTTTGAAAAGTTTGCTTTGAGAATAATCTTTGCATTTAGTATAGTTTTTCCTTTTTATAGAATCTATAAGGATTTTGGTTAATTGGTACTCTATAAATTTGTAGTGTTACCGGTTTTTTCTGAATGTTTGTGTAGATATGGTCACTTAGTACCTCTAGTTGTTAATTATTAAGTATAGAGATTAATGAGATTTTGGTTCATAATTCTTTGGTTTGGGTTTTGAATAGTATGCATTGGGACTGAGGTTTGCAGTTTTTATAGATTTTTAAACATTTTAAGTTAGGGGGGAATGCATGGATTTAGATGATAGATGTTCAATCTAAATTTGTTGGTGTTCAAATGTCATTGGAAACGTTTTCCTTTTTATTATTTTGAAAAGCTAGATGTTCTTTGGTTGTTAACTATTAGGTCTAGGTTTATTTAGGTTTATTTGCATTGGGGCTAAGGTTTACATTTCTTATAAAAAAATTATTTTTGGAATATGTATGGATTTTCGTAAATAGATGGTCAATCCAAAGTTGCAGTGTTGATATTTTTCTGAAATCTTGTATGGACATCATTGAGCATATCTTGGATTTTCTGTATAAGTATTTTCTCTTTGTTTTTGTTTGTTTTGGTCAATGAGGGAGTGTTGGTTGTGGATAAAATTTCACATTGATCTATATTGCTAATGCTTACCAAATATCATAATCATAGTGCCTGGAATTTGGTAATCTTCAGAGAATTGTCTTGGTGATTATGAACACAGCCTCATGAAAGATACTTGAAAGATGGAACTTCAATGTTGTGATAGACAATGAGGTTGTTCAGAAAGGGTTTGTTTCTATCCTTTGATTTCCCATGATACTTATTCATGTGGCAACTTTATTGACACCTTTAACTACAATTTGTGTTCATTGACTATCCTTGTATTCATACAGTACAAGTCTCAAGTCCCAACGTGTTAAAAAGTACACAAGAATACTAAGTGTATTGTGTAATGTTCATCCTTGTTTCCATTGTATAGTGTCTCAAGAGAGAAGAGTGAAAGAAAGTATGAGAGAGATTCAGGAAATCATGCACCAAATTGCATCTAGTATCACCTAGGGCTATCTCCCATGCTTTGATGAGCCATGTAAGTAAACATATTTGTAATATTGGGATTGATTCACTTAATTTTTGATGTTTTAATTATGTGATTTGGACTCACAAAGTTGATTCTTATAAAAAGGTTAAATGACCTAGATTAGTGCTCTTGATTAATCTATTAAAACTTTGAAGCATTATGTTCCCCTAGTTCTTTTCATTGCAAAAAAGGGAGGAATTACAACCAATTGTCATCTTGACCAATATTGTAAAAGAGAAGGATAATGTAGTTTGACTTGAAGCTAATTGAACTATTATTATCGTAACGAGTTACGAGAATCTCTCAAAGGACTGTTAAATGAAGCCCATTTTGTTATGATGATAAAATTTTTGATGCAAGAATATTCGATGTATTGGCATACAAAAATAGGGATATATCAATCCCAACAACCTGGCTAGTGAGTAATTCCAAATCGATTAAGAATCCTCAAGTTGTGAAGCTGTAGTGCCTTTGACACAAGTAAATTCCTAAATCTCTTGTGTTTTTGAAGTTATTTGAGACATTTGATTCTTGAAATTTGATTGATATGGGATAAAACCCTTTTGACAATATTGTGAAATGCTAATGCTTTTGCAATTCATTTTATAATCTATCTTACATTTGATTATGAATATCCATCATAATGAAGCAGATCCATAAAGTTGATACAATAGTTTCCTACAAAACAAATGACATGGATGAGCAACTGTAATTGTGTTGTTGGATGCTTGATTATCATTTTTTGGAGCTCTTTCTACTTTAGAAGGAATGGAATTTTGGTTGCAGGAAGCTACTTTTTGTTAACTTCTTTCAATAGGGACTTTGAGATAGCAAGTGATTACTAGAGGTTGTTTCAGATTATAGATGGATCTACAAATAGCTAGATTTTATGTTTTGAGATGCAAATAAACACTTGGGTTGTTTTGTAGAGTGGAAAGTGTAATGCTTCAATACTAATGTATTGTGTTGAAGCAAGATAAACAACACATTTAGAGCATGCATGTAAATTCAATTGGAGTATGCTGCCTAACTCTCAATCTACACTAGTATGATTTGACACAAGACATAATATTTACTCTAGAGTTTAAATAAGAGCAGTAATCCTTGAATATGTTCCTTCAGATTCATAGATTGTTTATTTGTTGACAAATCCCCTGGGTAAGGAGAAGTTTAAGATATTGATAAAGAGACTTGGGACCATTGAAAACTTTCATCACACAAAGGGGTGTTAACAGGTTGTACCTAATTGCTCTTAAAGTTCAGTTTCCTTGTAGGAGCTCAACGCACCGATCTATGGTAGTAATATTGTAAATGATGACATCACAATATCTAATCCTTTTAGGGCCATGTTGCTTGTCCTTTTGTGAAGTAGAAGATGGTGCCATACACTAGATATGGGATTTTCTTCTTTTACTCTTCTTATTTTGGAACACAAGTCTATTTAACTGTTTTCCTATTTTTAGTGTGATTTCTATTCTTGTGTGACTAAGTCAAAGATAACAGTTGTAGGAAGAATTGTGCATGTGTTTGCAATTATTAAACCAGATGAATTTTCTAAGTAGTGCATGCTCTTGGAAACTATAATATATGCAATTTTCCCTCGTGCAAATTGTGCACATCCTCCGAGGAATTTAGAATTTGATTCAGTCCACCTCGATTGTAATGTGTAACTCATTTCCCTCTTCATCAGTTATGAAAGAAAGACTTTGGAGCATATTTATATATTCAGTTTTGTGAGCTTCAAGTAGTTTAATGATTCTTTGAGTTGGATATATCATATTTTATTTTGCAATTTAACTAGACAAGTAGGAGGTTTGACAGCTAGTTTCACTTTTGTTGTTTGTACTCTTTTCAGTGTAATGTGTTTTAGTTTTTGAACATATATCATTGGGTTGTATCAAATTTCATTTCATAATTTAACGAGACAAGTAGCAAGTTTGATAATCAATTTCACTTTTGTTGTATATACTTTTCAGTTTAATGTGTTTCACTTTTTGAGCATGGATCATCTTTTGCATGTGTTTCACTTTTTGAGCATGGATCATCTTTTGCAGTTTTTGATAGAAGTTTATAGCTATCTAGTTGTTAGGTTTGTAGAATTGCTGTAGTAAACTGTTGCCATGAGCTAAAAAATTTAATACAAGAAACCCACCAATTAGGTTCTTCAAGTAACTCTATATTCCAAATCAACCTCAATCCTAGACAAGTGACGCCCTTTCTCTATAAGTTTAGTGAGGGTAGATTCTCGAGATTGATAGTGTCTCCTTCCATGAAAATGTTTAGGTTATATGTAAGGAACAAAAATACAACTCATGTCATTTATAAGTGCAGTAAGGGAATATTCCCGAGCTTGATAGTGTCTACTTCGATGAAAGTGTTTAGCTTCTCTATAGGGAACAAAGAAAAAGCTCATCATTTGTCATCTTTTAGGTTTTACACTTTTCAATAATCAGACTACAATTTCACCGACATTATGTGAGTTGCCAAAATGATTGAAGTTCCATTAAGTTTACACTGTTATATGTAGAGGGATGGATGAAGTGGCATGAGATGCCCATACATACCATACTGTTTGTTCAATTACAGTTTTGACATAAGATAGTTAATTGTATAAACAATGATATGATGGCCTAAAACAATTTTAAACATAAGTTAGAAGAACTTTGGCTTAAAATTATAGGCACATTTATCAAATATTCAATTTATGTGATAAAATTATAAAATTAAAGTTTTGTTATATATTTTTATGCTATAGTATTATAAATTTGTAGTTTTAGGTGATAGCATTATAAATTTGCACATTTGCTTATGAGTTGGCACTTTCAATGTTTTAGTATTCTTTGAGTGGAGAGGGATACTTTAAGTGGTAGAACTGAAGGGTAATATTGGAGAGCGAGTGTTAAGTTTTTGAGTTATAATCCTAGTAATTATAGATTTATCCAAACAAATAATTTTAACTTTCAAATTTTGCTGTTTGTTAATTTTATACAACATAAATATAAGTTTTATTTAAGTTTTTAAGAGAAAAATTTATTTTTTATTTTGAGTTTTTTAGAAACAATGAGTAAGATGCTTGTCGTTCTTCTTATTAATGTATTTAATTATTAATTTTTTAATAATAGATTAAAACCATATAACACACATTTATTAGCTTTTAGCTTTGTTAAAAAGTCTCTTTCTCTGTATATCCAAACAATAAAAGCTCTTATAATTTTAACTTTCAAATTTTGTTGTTTGTTAATTTTATATGGCATAAATATAAGTTTTCTTTTAAGTTTTAAAGAGCATTTTTTTAATTTTTTTTTTAAAGAAAATGAGTAAGTTGCTGGTTGGGGTTATTCTTATTAATATATTGATTTTTTTTTAAATAATAGATTAAAACCAAATAAACTATAAGAAAATGTTTAATACATATTTATTAGTTTTTAGCTTTGTTAAAAAGTATATAATGTGGTGCATATATATATACATATTGATTTATATCTTTTTCATCATTTATTATTTTATGGTGCAAAGTACCATTTGTTATTTTATGATATTATGTGATTTATATTTTTTTTACCATTTATTAATTTATGATACAAAGCACCATCTCTTATACGAGTTTATGCATATTAAATAATAATAATAATTAGTTTGGTGTTTTTCACCATAAAGTCTCAATCCATGTTGGATTGGTTTTGGTGGTTTACATCATACACCATGGATTTCCACATATTTATTTATCACCAAAATCATTCTTTTTATAAATACCACTTTTACACCATAAATCTTAGCACCACTTGTGTATCCTCACATTATCACCACTCTTGCACCACTATTTGAAAATTGAGGATCTATCAAATCCTTTACAAATAGTGGTGCTAATGTGAGGCCAAAGTAACCTTTTTCTTGTAGTGATCCAATATCTAAAACCTCAAGCATGTCATGTTTATATAGCCTTAAGTGTCTTTAAAATACATATATTTTTTTTCCAAAAAAAGCATAATCTTTTTATTGTGGTAATATTATATTCTTCATATGCTATTCATGAGAAGTTTCATGTGCATATCCAAAAATATGGCTTCCGTCCAAAACAAATCCTTTGGGTTACAAATCCTAAGAGATTTCCAAAAAAACATCAACCTTATAGTCTTTCAACCTGTCACTAAGTTATCTCATATCTTCTCTGGAACCATTATAATCCTCTATTCAAGGAAAAAAACATAAGAAATAAAAAACACATTGCTTTTACCACGTATCATTACATCCTTTGAAAAATAAAAATTAAATACAAAGTCATTTTCATAGAAAAACATTCTAAAATAAATTAGAATGGATCATGAAAATATTCAGTTTGATCGAATTCTGCATTTCAGTGACATGCCAAGAATCTTTAGCCATATTAACACCATATTTATCCATCTCATCCACCATAATTTTTCTTTCCATGTAGATGTGTTTTACGGACACACTTTCTAGCCTTTCTTTAAGTCTTTGAGTTTCCTGAAATAATGTAATCAACTGTAAATTATGGATCATGTTTATGGATGATATCCAATTAATGCCAATTTGAGAATCACCATATATATGAATATTATGAACCTCTTTTTCCACTGATAGCCATAAAAGGAGTCTTAAGGTGCTTATTTCTTCATAATTGTTTGTACTGAGCCCAAGCCCAACTTTAAAACTCCACCAATGATTTTCAAAAATATGTAATAATCCTCCATCTCTACATTTCTTTGTCTCACCTTGAGCAACCCCATCAAAATACCCTCATGGTTTTCTCTTATCAATTTATTCCTCAATTACCTTCTTGATTTTGATCTTAATATTATCCTAAGGGAAAAAGATGATTATTCCAAGGCTTTGAAATACACATTTAATAGGTAAAACAAAAGTCTCCTCAAAACAATTTGAGCTCTTGCTACCCAAATTCCCCAGGTCACAATCAAAGGTAAGGGTCTTATGTTTTTATATTCTTCTTTGTGTTATATACGTTTATGCATTCTTCCACAGAATGTGCATTCCATGACACATGAAGTTTTAATTTCTTTTCTAACTATTACACACTTTCCTCCTATAAACACAGTCCACTGCTATGTCATAGTTAGATTCTTCTATAATTTGGCACAAATAGCACCTACCAGGTCCCTCTCTTCCTTTTTTGTTGATGACATCCAATGTGAGAGCATTGTTCATAAAGATAAACCCCATAAAAATATTAGAATTCAAAGGACAGTTATAATTCCACACCACTTTCCACCACCACGTTTGTCCAAGACTCACCAAATATTGAATAAAAAAACTTATAGCCATATTTTGGAGTATACTCACCGTTAGAAGATAAATTTCAAACCAATCTTTTAATTATTCAATCTACTCTCACATTAATTATTTTTAAAATATTTATATAGTTATTTCACACAATTTTACCATTTCGAGATAAACCCACTAATTTCGTTGATAACCATCCTTGGCTTATAAAAGTAGTTATTCCATGATCCACTATTGAGTTAATATTACTGAAACCTTTATCATTTAAATATATAATCATATGCTCAAGAAAAGTAAACCCAGAGTTGCAGCCAACCCAAAAATCCACACCCAAATAGACCGAAAAACCATCCACAACCTTCCATGTGTTAGGATTTATAATCCTCCCTTGTCCATACATAGTCTATTAGATTATATTTTCCTAACTTAGGAGTCATTACTTGATATTGGGTCCACTAGTACCATTGGGTCCACTTGGGCTATTGGTGCCACCAACACAAACCACTATAGTGTGGGGAACACATATAGAGGTTAAAAACAACTGAATGCATGTTCACGCATCAGTTTATGTGCATCTGAGACCAATCCCTACAATTTAGGAGCCACTAGAAGTGCGACCACCAACCTCCTTCAGTTGTTGGTAGTTGGTACCTAGTTAAGTTAAGTTATGCTCCAGTTACATTCAGTTAGATGTCCTCTTTTTTAGTTATCACCGGTATTGCATGGCTGCATGGGGGTAGGCACCTATTCTCATCTACCTCATCAGTTTAACTGGTTTAACTGATTGAGAGACTGAATTAGAAATATGAAGTTAGACTAGTGAGCTCCGATAGTTATTTAGACACTTCTAGCTATCTAGTCAGTCAGGATTGAGTTGGTAGATTTGAATCCTATCCAAATGATTCAAATTCTCCTTATTGTAAGACTATTGTATACTACTTGGATTAATGAAGATAATATTGTAATTTTACTCAGCAATTCTTATCAATTTTCTGTGAAGTTGGTCTTGTTCATTGTGTATTTTTCATTCCATTCTATTACACAATTATACAATTCAATTGCACTCATTTCCTGTATATAAATGGAACAATAATTTAAACATGGTATTCGAGCCTATTCAAGAAAGAAACAAGTCTATCCAGTCTCCATTGTACACTAGAAGTAGCTGGGTTTCCACATAAGTCCTACAAAGTGTGCATTGCTAACTCTAGATTCGTCTAGAGAAGTCTCTACAGGCATGACAGACCTTGAGAAAGTGTAAATGTCGATATGGAAGTCTTGATTCTGACATAATTGCAAATTGATTATGTTTTTACAGTGTTTCTTACAGGTGATACCTAGCTTAATTGAAGAATTTGGTTGTTCAAAAGGAAGAATTGATGGATTCTACTGCTCTTGTACCCAAAATCCTTACACCTTTTGACTATGTTGATTATAGGGAAGATATGCAGGTCTCCTTGTGCAAGCTTGGCCTATTTAGGATGACTATGGGTAGAGAGACAGAACCTCATCATCCTAATGAGAAAAATAAGTTCTTGAATTGGTTGGATGAAGCAATTGGCTTCCTTTACACCCACATATCCAGAGGTCTCCTCTTTCACCTTGAGGGATTGAAGAATCCTAAAGAATATTGGGAGAATATCGAATTCTTTTTTGGAAAAAAAGATGATATTCGAGGGAACATCTTGGAGAACGAGCTAATTGCATTAAATCCCAGTAGTTTCAAAACTATCCAACAATTTTTCACAAAATTCAAGTCTCTGGCACTACAATGTAAGCAATGCGGAATAGAGAGGAAGGATGAACATCTTGTTCTCTCTATGCTAAGTAAACTTAGTTCTGAGTACTCTGTCTTCATCTCTACCTTCCATTCTGAAAGAGATTCCATCCCCAATTAGAATATCCCTTCACTAGATGGCTTTGTTCAGTCTTTAATACAGGAGCAGGATAAGTTGGTCCAAACGGGAGTCCTCCAAACTTCTAAGAACCAATCTCTTCTGATTTTAGACTCAACCAATGCACAAGATAACGGGAAGCACAAGAGGAAGGAGCCTAAAGCCTCTGATTCAAAGCCAAAAGAGAATCAGAATTCTTCCGAAGGAGTTTCGGGCTCCAAGAGAAAGAAAAAGTTTGAAAGGACTAAGTTTCCTTATTGTTTGAGAGGATTTCATCTTGAAACCCAGTGCATGAAAAAGAATATCAAATAGATGTCTTCCCTCCTTGAACAAAACAACATTTCCCTTCCACAAGGAGCAAATAAGTCTGATGCTGGACCACCGACAAAATATCATGAGAGATTCCATGCCTTGAAGGTAGGCCTTACTCAGTCGAAATCTTACTTGATTGATTCTGGAGCATCCAATCACATGGTTTCCTCCAAGGAATCCTTCTCCACTCTCACTCTATCAGGAGTAACTAGCATTCACATGGGAGATGACTCCCAAATCCCAACTATCTAGAGAGGTTCAATTAAAATCCAGCATGGTGAGTTCAAGAATTTTTTCTATGTTCCCTCTATTGCAGCGAATTTGTTTGTTTATCAGATGACCCATATAGGGTCTCCTAAGAGAGTTACATTCGACTTTGACTCAGTTGAAATCATAGAAAAAGGCACTGGAAAGCTCATAGAGAAAGGTATTGCTAATCATGCCACTAAGGCTTATGAGTTCTCTCATTTTTTACCTCTTTCACCTCCTACAACTCTTTTGAATCATGCTAACAACACTAGCAAGATATGGCATGAGAGATTTGGGCATCTCAATTTCAAATATCTCTAGCAACTCCACAATGATAAAATGGTTGAAGGTTTTCCTCTCTTCCAAACTTTCAATGGAGTATGTCCTTGTTGCTTGGTGGGTAAGCATCCAGAGAAGAGGTATGAAGTTTAGAAGGCACATAATGCTTCCTCTACACTTAATTTGATACACAATGATGTTTTTGGACCAATTCCTACAACATCAATTAATGGTTCCATGTATTTCCTTAGTTTTATTGATGATTGTTCTAGGTTTTGCTGGGTATATTTCATGAAATAGAAATCAGAAGTATTTGGAGTTTTTAAAGTTTTTAAAGATTTGATTAAAAATTAGTTTTAGGAAAAAAATAAATTCCATAAGAAAAGATAATTGAGGTGAATACATTAAAAGAGATTTCCAACATTATTTTGAATCAGAGGGGATTTGAATGGAACACTCAATTCCATACACACCACAATAGAATGGTGTGGCCGAGAGGAAAAACAGATCATTAAAGGAGATGGAAACATGTCTTCTCCAAGACAAGAATCTTCCTCCTCTTTGGGAAGAAGCTGTAAATTGTGCTTCATACATACATAATAGAGTGCCTCATAAATCGGTGGTTGGATCCATTGCATTTGAAGCATTGCATGGGCATAATCCTAATGTCTCTCACTTGAGAGTTTTTGGTTCCAAAGATTGGGCCAAAATACCCATTGATAAGAGAAAGGCCTTCCAATCCCAGAGTATCAAATGCATACTGTTGGGATATGATGAAGATGCAAAATCATATAAGTTGATGGAACTTGCAACTAGTAAATGCTTCATTGAGCGCAGTGTTCAGTTTGAAGAAGATTAGTTGTTTGATCTATGACCATCTGAAGCACAAGAAGGTATAACCACTCTTCCACCACCTTTTGATAATGATATTTTGTCACATGTTTCAAATTCAAATGAAGAGGATCAAGACCAACATGATCTTAGTATTGAGGATGAACCTCATGAGATTCTATATATAGATCCAACTCCCATCCCAAATTAGTGGCCTAAGACTAAATGGGACTAAAATCTCATTGTTGGAGCTATGGATGGTGTTAGGAATCCAAAAGACAAAAGGAGAACAAGGTCCCAGTATCAGAATCAACATGTTGCTCTCTCTTTCTATAGAGAGGTGCAACAAGGTTCCAGGAAAGTGCTACATGATGATAGCGAATGATCAACCATTTGGACCACAGAGGAAGAAAATTGATCATTCCATTCCTACTCCAGAAAGAAGAAACACATACAACATCCATCATATCAGAAGAACATTGAGGGTTCATAGGCACAACTTTAGGATGCTGCTACACAGAAGAACCATGCTGCTGCAAATTGCAACTTAGTTTTTGCAATTTATTTCCCAAAGAGGAATATTATTCTCCTAAGAATAGCTTGTATTTATTGTTCCTTCTTATTTTGAGGGGGGGGGGGGTTTCCCATGAGGTTTTCCCCTATTTCCTCGGTTTATTAAGCAACTTTTAATTCTTTTAGATTGTAATGGGTGACTTTTTCCCTTGTTGCCAGGGCCCATAGTTTTCCAAGTTAGGATTACGGGGGAGTGTTAGGATTTATAACCATCCCTTGTCCATAATTAGTCTATTAGATTATATTTTCCTAACTTAGGAGTCATTACTTGATATTTGTTCCAATTGGGCTATTGGTTCCACCAGTACCAACAACTATAGAGTGGGGAAAACATATAGAGGTTAACTGGAGCCTACTACATGTTCATGCATCGGTTTATGTGCCTCTAAGATAAATCCCTACAATTTAGGAGCCACTTGGAGTGCCACCACCAACCTCCTTTACTTGTTGGTAGTTGGTACCTAGTTAATCTATGTTATTCTCCAGTTACATTTAGTTAGATGTCCTCCAATTCAATTAGTGACAGTATTGCATGGCTGCATGGGGGTAGGCATTTACTCTCACCTACCTCATCAGTTTAACTGGTTTAACTGATTGATAGACTGAATTAGACATACGGATTTAGACTAGTAAGCTTCGATAGTGATTTAGACACTTCTAGTTATCCAGTCAATTAGGATTGAGTTGGTATATTCAAATCCTATCCACATCATTCGAATTCTCCTTATTGTAACACTATTGTATACTGCTAGGATTAATGAAGATAATATTGTAATTTTACTGAGCAATTCTTATCAGTTTTCTATGAAATTTGTCTTGTTCAATGTATATTTTTCATTCCATTCTACTGCACAATTATAGAATTCAATTGCACTCATTGTATGTAGATCAATGGCACAATAATTCAAACACTATGCTAATCCTAGGCTAATAAATTCAAAAGACTATAAGACAGCCATCCAACCATTGGATATGTTCATGTGAACTTTGGGTGTGCTTCAGATCCATTCCAAGACATTGTTAGGGAATATATACTTCAACACTATAATATCCATGCAAATTCCTTCTCTCTTGATCAAGCGCCATTTTTTTTTTTGATACAAAGCTTTTGCAAACAGAGCATGAATCTTGAATCCCCAACCTCCATAGGATTTTAGAAGAGCTAAATCTTGCCATTTTATCCACACTATTACCTTTTGTTCCTGATTTACTGAACACAAGAAATTGAAACATAATTTTCATTTTTTTTCAATAACTCTTGCAAGGATCCAAACATTCATCCAATATACATGTATTTCTTCTAAAACTGATTTAACCAAGTTTACTTTCCCTCATTTAGAAATCCATATATGAATTTAGCTATTAATTTTGAATTCACATTTATAGATTAGCCAAACCGAATCCTTTATCTTGTAAGAATTCAGTTTTAATCTGAACCCTAAATATTTAAGTCCATTTTCCAAAGGGGAAACATTGAAAGGAAACATACTTCTGATGAAAATAATATAACAGTGTTCAATACCTACTATTAAAATAACTGACTTACCATTGTTTATAATCATTCCCTAGGTTGTGGATCAACTATTTAGTATATTATGTAAAGTTTCTAGTTCTCTTTTAGTCCCATCAAAGAATAAAATGATGCCATCTATAAAAGAATATGCGAAAGGAAAATATGTTCGCCAAATATAATACCAACAATGTCTCCCTTTTGTTTAGAATCTAGGATATCCCTTCCTAAATCTTCTTCTACTATTAGAAAAAGAATAGGGGCTAAAGGGAATCCCTTCCTAATGCCCCTGCGAGGCCTAAAAAAGTATGTAGAAGACCCATTTATGAGAATTGTGAAAGATACAAAGACGCGATACCCCATAACCCAAGACATGAAAGGTACATCAAACCCCATATGAGAATGCATAAATTGAACATACATACAACTAAATCTATCGTATGCCTTGGAAAAAATAATTTTGATCATCACTGCTTGAAGTTTCTTATGCTTGATAGTGTGCATACCCTCTTGAATGAATCCAATTGCTTCATGAATTTGACGATCAGGAAGACATTTGAACAGTTCACTAGATATGTAACTGCATAAAAATTTCTTGATTCTGGTAGATATTACTTTACCAATGATCTTATAAATACAATTACATAGAGAAATAGGTCTAAATTTTTCACATCTCTTTGGTGAGTTACAATTTGGAATAAGATCTATAAAATTTGCATTGAAAATTGCCAGAATTTTCCATGTTTTCTAGATTCTTCAATGACCAATAGCATATCTAGAGCCAGTGTCTCAAACATACCTAGATAAAATTCCACTATCATACCATCCTGCCTCATAATTTTTTCTTTTTTAAGATGAGCCAAAACTTCCTGCAATTCATTCTACGAAAATTCTTCTATGACCATTTCATTGTTTTCTTCAAAAACATTAGAAGGAAAAAATGTGCAATCTTCATAGTCTTAGGCAAATAAATATGCTCATCCATTTTAAACATTGTAACAAACTTAAATAATAACAAGAAACAATCAATATATATATATATATATATATATATATATATATTAAATAAAAATATTAATTATTAATGTTAATATATATTTATATTAATAATTAATAATTAATAAATGGTTATTAGTAAACTATTCTAAAATGGCGCATCCTTTCATGGATGGTATCTAAAGTGCCTTTACAATTAATATATATATATATGGAACTCACCTTGTAATCTTTTATCATCATTCATCTCTAATATTATTTTATATTTCTAATATGGAATTATTTTCCATTGGTTGATTATTCAACTGAGTAATCATTGTGGGTTAAAATGCGAATCATGTGGATTTAGAAGTCTTTGTCTCCTTCAAGTGGTATCAGAGCAAGAACTAGAGGGAAACATAAAGAATAAAAAAAAATATAAGTTAAAAAGAAAAGTTAAAAAACATGTTCAAGGTTTCCTTGAATTTAGTTCTTTGACCTCACAATGGATTTTAGCCATCCATATTCAGATTTTCTCTGGTAAAAATTGGTTTTTGACCAAAAACTGCCCTTTGCCCTTTGAATTTCATTGAAGAAGTATTAATTCCAGTCCAAATAGGAAGCAAGAACAAGAGGGAAAAGTGAAGAATAAAAAATAAAAAAACAAAAAAATTATCAACAAAGAAATAAAAGGGGAAAAGTTAAAAAACAAAGTGAAATAGCCCATGGTTTTACGAAATAACCCATCATCTCACTTACAATATTTANATTATTAATTATTAATGTTAATATATATTTATATTAATAATTAATAATTAATAAATGGTTATTAGTAAACTATTCTAAAATGACGCATCCTTTCATGGATAGTATCTAAAGTGCCTTTACAATTAATATATATATGGCACTCACCTTGTAATCTTTTATCATCATTCATCTTTAATATTATTTTATATTTCCAATATGGAATTTTTTTCTATTGGTTGATTATTCAACTAAGTAATCATTGTGGGTTAAAATGCGAATCATGTGGATTTAGAAGTCTTTGTCTGCTTCAAACAGGTCCTCAAAATGATGGATTCCATCCCTGGATATACCCTTAAAACCTTCCACTTCTTCCCCCTAGTTAGAATTAATTTTCCAAATAGAGTTTTTATTTTTCTATAATTTACATATTGATGAAAGAATTTCGTGTTCTCATCTCCATTTTTGTAACCACAAGGATCTTCTTTTAAGTCTAGAATATGCCTCTCGATCCTCCAAGATTTGTCTTCTCCATGCTTCCATACTTACAATTTCCTCTTTATTTTCCTTAGGTAACAATCCAAACCCGATTTTGTTGTAATTCTCAATCAGTAAATTTTCAATATTCCTAATATTACTCTCCTCCCAATCTTTCTTTTGAATAGGCCATTTTTATTGAAACCTCTTTTATCATTTTCAAACTTATAGAAAATTGAAAGGATGGTGATTCCAAAGAAGAATCATAAGGAGCACAACTTTCTTTCAGGATTTTTACAAACCCTTCATATTTAAGCCAATTTGAATTAAATTTAAATTGACTTAGAGGTTATTTGTTGGCATCAATTAATTCAAGGAAAAAAGGAAGTGATGTGACTCCCCTCCAATTCTCACCCATTGTCGAATCATTAACTTATTATATAGCAAATATTGAGAGACCAACAAATGGTCACACCTTTTACTAATATGATTTATCCCAGTTCTTTTATTCGACCAAGTAGGATTCAACTTAGTAGGTGCAATATCAATAAAACACTTCTCCTCCAACTTCTGTCTAAAGAAATTTGACAAAGGATCTACCTTAGCATATGGATCCCAGTTTTTAGAAAAGCCCATTGAAAAGTTTAAATCGCCACCCAAAATCACATTCTGTCTCCTGTTAGAATTTTTATGGTTATACAATAACTTAAAAATATTTAGCGTCATAACATCATAACCATAAGCTAAGGATCATTGAAATAAAGACAAGAACAACCAAAAAAAAGAAAAAAAAAGATTTATCTTGGGAAACCCTTAGGGGTATAAAATCCAACAAAACTTCCACAATATAGAATTCGACCAAGTACAATGTAAGACACCAAGAATAAGAATTGAATCTCTCTTTCCATAGTAGACTGCCTCTCTCTCTCTCTCTCTCAAGCATGTAATGATTGAATGAGAAGTGTGTACAAATGAGGGAGGAACCTCATCTATTTATACCCAACAAGTGAGTGACACAATTACATAACTAAGTCATCGAGGTTCTCTAATTAGGGACAACCTACCTAGGAAGACTCAAAATAACATTTATACAATACTTTTGTGGGTACTATTTCCCCGAATTTCAATGAAATTTTAACCTCATGACTTTTACATGACCAATTACATCAAGGACATCTCCGAGGGAGGAATACAATAAAAATTACACTATAATATCTTATGAAGTTACATTTCTTTCAACACTCCCTCTTAATAAGGAATGAATTCTACATCATCAACAACAACCACAACAACAACTGTAGGGTGAGTGCACAAAGCTGAGGGATGTTTTAGATGCAATGGTATATTGAAGCCAATGATTCAAGATCTATAAAATATAAACCATCCCAAGATATTCTGACCTTTCCAATCCTATTCCCAATCTTTCCAATATGCTTTCCAACTAGGATAGTTAAGAAAAATGTGTGCGCGCTATGTTCCTTTAAAACGTAGACACGTTATGTTCTCCAAAAACATGCACGCATTTTGTAAAATATGATTTATGCCCAAAATAGGTCGTGCTCGTCATTTTCTCCACAAGAGACAACTACAACGTTTTCGGGCCAGCCAAAACATGTAAGGGTGAACCCGATTTGGGTGAGAAAGGTAAAACATTTCCACCTTGGGGACCAATCTCTTCATTTTGAGGTACTTACATCAAATCCCATGTTTTTTTGTAAGCTGCAAAAAAAATTCATATTAACAAAGGAAAAAAAAACCGGAGTACAAAGCTTTGTAGTCCTGTTATGGGGGCCTAAGACGGTTTGGCCACCCGCCTGGTCTATAAAAAATATTAAAGTTCTTGTTTGGTTTTTTCAGAAAATAAAAGTGTTTTCTCTTCCCAAATCTACGCACATCAAACGAAATATTACAAACCAAAAAAAAGAGAGGGCTGACATGAAAATTAAACATTTGTAAAATAGAGAAATCCATAAAAACTGGGAGTCATAGAGGAAACCAGGGATGGTGGTGGAAAATTTAGGGTGTAGCATCTCCATCAGTTGCATCCGACATCTCCTCTAGGATCAAGCATGGTCCATACTCATCCTTGCGAGTCGGTTGAACGGTGGGTTTTCTCTCCTGAAGCAGTTGTGCATCAATGGAATTGTTTGAAACCTTGCGGACGTGTTTTACTAGCGTCATCATCCTAGTTTTTTCCAGATGCTCATGTATCAGTGCGATCTATTTTTCTACGCCTACTTATGTCTCCCCTCTCGTGCCACGATATTCCATGTTTCTTCCACCGTTTTTGTTATCGTAGTTTAGAAAAATGGTATAATGTCACCAATTGAATTCGTTTCCAGGGTGCTTAGGTGCTCTTCGATTTGGTTGAGATAGGTCCGCATTCTGTGTGCCATGTCTCTAGCTCCATTCCACTTGTTTTTCAAGTCTTCCATCAACATTCCCATCATATTTTTTATTATCCACTAGTGGTTAATTCTGCCTCCATTTCTTCCCGAGGCTAAATGATCAAAGACAACCTTAGAGTGCCATTCATCTATCATGCATCAAACTGGTATGGAGACATGCGATGGATATCCATCTGTAGCTCCTAGGTTAACCTTACATCTTCCACCACCACGACTAATGCTACCTCTCCTTGGAGTGTCACGTTGTCGTGGAATTTTCACATAGTTTTCTTGGAAGGTTGGTGGAGGAGAAGATGATTAATATCACTAGGAAGACGATCAGGCCATAAGTATGGAGATTAACAAAATCCATAATGTGAATTGTTGTCTTCATAGAATGATTAACCAACACTTGCAAGTAATAATTTTTTTTTTCTACGGTCAAGGTTCGACTAAATGTCCCAACTTCCCGTTGGGTTGGCTGGAAGCTCGCCACCATGGGAACT
Source organism: Pseudotsuga menziesii (assembly GCA_001517045.1). Lineage (NCBI taxonomy): Eukaryota > Viridiplantae > Streptophyta > Pinopsida > Pinales > Pinaceae > Pseudotsuga > Pseudotsuga menziesii. The sequence goes on along the minus strand of LPNX011194416.1, from coordinate 59,627 downwards.
TCATACCTTCACTCTTCCATCCACTTCGTTTCATGCGCCATAGCCACATGTCCCTTGCGACAGGTGACCCATGTGAATCGAATGTGTGTCACCTGCATCCAGGGGTGGAATGTCATGGCTGGAAATCTATTGACAGTTTGAAACCAATGCCTCCGAGTGAAGAGAATTTATATTTCTTGAGTCTAGTTCTAAGTTGCAATGAACTTCGTCATTGGCAAGTCGATCTGTGAGCAGGTTGGATTTTCTTCTGACATGGTGGAAAGTATTGGCTTTCTTGTTCTTTAGGATTTCATCCAATTGGCTGAGAAGAAACTCCATCCACCAACTAGGTGAGAGATTCTCCCTTTGTGTGTCGTTCTGTAGATGTGTGATGAGTGAGAGGATTATTTGAGAGTCTCCTTCAGTAATCAGGGGGAATAAATTGAGGTTCATGGCTATGTGAATACCTTCTATTAGAATAGATAATTCAATAGCATTATTTCTATCACATCCCATGTATCCCTAGTATACTTGTTGTATGATTCCTGAGAAATCCCAAATAGATCCAACAAATCCACTTTCTCCTAAGTTCCCTTTGGAAGCACCATCAAAGTTGAGTTTGTAGAACCCCACAGGAGGAATCTCCCACCTTTCGGGGATGGAAGTGTGCATTTTGGGAGGGGTCCTGTGAGGTGTGGGAGATCTTGGTTCTAATCCCAACACATGCAGAATATCCTGTTCAGAATGTAGGTTAGGGCAGTCACTATCATTCTAGTTTCCTAGGAGAAGAGTTCCCTGGATAGTTTTTTAATGTTAGCCCATATATCCTCAGCATTGTTGTCTTTTCCTTTGAAGATGTGGTTGTTTATTTCCTTCCAGATGTTCCAAACTACAAATCTTGGAATGAGATCCCAGCGTCTGTTGAGGAGTATACTTTGATAAGGATGCTCAACCCAATTTTGGATATTTTTTATCACATCTCCTTTGAATCTCTTATAATTTTTGCATTTCTCTTTCACATAGTTCGATTTGGTATTTGCTAGTGCATAAGAATATAGGAGGTGGTTAATGGTTTCATATTTTTCTCCACACGAGGCACAAAAAAAGGGGCCTTGAAAGCCTCTTTTGACTGAGTTATCCCAGGTTAGGATCTTGCAATGTGTGAGAAGCCAAAGAAAAGTGGAGATATTGGGCCAAAAGTTGGTTTCCCAAATTTTCCTCCAGAGGTGGTCAGGCAGCTCTTTTTTCCTATGTGTTTGTAGAGAATATGATTCTTTAGTGGTGAAGGTTCCTTTTATTTTGTGTCCCTATCTAATGATGTCTTCACCATCTCGTACTTTAATACGTCTCTTCTGGATCTCCTACCAAATGGCATCACAAGATGTTGCATCACCCGTCAGTCCCCATGAGGTGGGTTCTTTGTGTTAAATCCTTCCAAAAATACTTGACCATTGTTTTATCATCCCTCAGCATGATGGTCTGCATATCCAATGTATTAAAAAGGTTTGATATTTTGTGTAGTTGTTGCAAGGAGTCATTCCAGAAATTGGTGTGGGATCCATTTTTGATTTCCCATAAGCTATGTTGTTGAATTAATGCTCATTGAAAGTTGGATTCTATCCATATCAGAGATCTTGGTGGATCCGGGTCATAAAATATAAGAGTGGACATGATCCACCCATGTGCATAATTTTTGTTCGAAGATAGCGCCCAAGGTGTGGTATTTTTCACAATCCAATTCCACCAGATTTTGACAGAGAGGATCTCGTTATTTACTTCAAGATCATGGATGCCAAGACCTCCTTCCTTCTTGGGTAGAGTAACGTTTTTCAACTTGACCAATTCCCACTTTTGGTGATTGTCTTCCCCTCCCCATAGGAAATTGCGTTGGAGATTGCAGATAGCTTTGATGACTCATTTAGGAGCGACCAGTACTAAAAAGAGATAGAGGGGCATATACTACAAGATAGGGATGATTTTAAGGAACCATACTTATTTAAAAGTGTATAAATGTTGGCGAATATTACCGAATCTTAAAACGGCACTATAAAATGATTGGTGATATTTTTCAAAAAATATTTTAATTTCCAAGGATTTTATATCGTTTATATAATAATTTGGTAATTTTTAGGGTGAAAAAATTTTACCCCATAAAATTGGGCAAAATAGGGATTCAAAAAATGCAAAATGGCGAATATTTCTTGGGAGAAAAACATGGAAAAATATCCCACTGGGCTAAAATTCGCCCCTCAAATTATCCCTGCTGCAAGATGAATTGAATATGGGTGAGTCTGCTAGCAAGGTTTAAGGTCCTGAAGTTCCAGGAGGAAATTTTGTTCTCCAGTTTCTGTAAGATATATTTACAAGAGAAATGTTTAATGGTAGAGTAAAAAAGTGGCGCTTCTAGATACTTGGAGGGGAGGGAGGAGATGGAGAAGTCAAGAATGCGAGAAACATTGCACTTAGTGATTAAGTCGGTATTAAAGAAAAAGAGTTGGGACTTCTCAATATTTATAGTTTTTCCTATTGCCGGCGAGAAGGTGTGAAGGACCTTAGAAAAGCAGCGGGATTCTTGATACACCAAATCCTGTCTTGCTAGTTTCACCACTATTTTCAATAATTTGTATTCTTTAACATTAATTGAAACCATATTCTTTTAAATTTATATTCCCTAAAATAAATTTACATGTCCAATGGAAATTAAAACCCCAACTTAATTACAAAAACCAAATCAATTTCACCATTTGCATATATATTCACGAGCATCCTTGTGAATCAAAACCAATATTCACAAACATGCAAAGTTTTTGAACTATATTGCAAGGTTGCATACAACTAAAAGTAAATTCAAGTAGAATTCGTATCTTCCCCAAAATACATAAAAAAACACGCTAAATGGCCTACAGAATCCAGAAACATTCATGCCACAACAAATAATAACATATCAAAATCCTTTCCAACTAAGTCACCTGACATGAGGACACGGGACACCAAGGACACAAAAATGCGACTGTCCAAAATTGACACAGTGACCCTTAGAATCGGGATACAAAGGACACGTTATATATATCTATATCTATATCTATATATCTATATATATCTATATCTATATCTATATCTATCTATCTATCTATCTATCTATCTATCTATCTATCTATCTATCTATCTATATATATATATATATATCCAATTTTTTTTAGAATTTAAAACATTTACAAATATTCAATAGAAATTACTAATTAGAATGAATATACATTACATAGTCTCTCATCCACAAATCATAATACGATACAAATATTATAGGTCAAAATGTCGAAACCATATTTCTCATTAAGTCATCAAAATAAATGAAAACTTTGATTATCGCTGGAAAATAGAAGAATCATGGGAATTACAATCAAAGTTTTATTTTTATCTTTCCCACGGTATTACAATTCTTCCAAAATTGAAAACATAACCTAATGTTGATTTCCTGCCATCATCTTCTCCTACCCGAAATTTTCATTCCTTCAAATTCAATTGCAAAATTCAAAACTGATTTAATATACCTCAACAATCTTCATTGCATTCCAATGTACCTTCCTCGTATAATTCAAAAATATTGACAACATTTGAACTATAAAATTAATGTTTCCTCAGGTTTTTGTAAGATAAACTCCGTAAAAGTCAATGATGCATTTTTTCATTAACAACTTCTGATTTTTCATGTTTTGGAAGTTTCAATCCTACCTCCATTAGTATCCTATATGGTTTCCACTAACCGTATATACCATATCTTAGAGAAGAGTTGCTTCCTATAGTTCCGTGCAAGATGAAAAGCCAAACAAAGGATTAATGTGTAATAGATACGATTTGAATCCCCTCGAGTGGATGAAATCTTGTAAAGTTGCAACACATGTTTTGATTGGCTATACATTTGTTTATTTTTTGATGAATCATGCCATATTAACTATGAACAAAGAGCATTGAATTGATATGTGTGAGGACATGACTTCAACACATGTTTTTTCTTGTCATAATTTCCAGACATGAAAAAACATGTGTCTGACATGTGTTGAGGCCGTGTTTGTGTCCGACACGACCCCACGAGACACGAGGAGAAATATGGACTTGTCTGATGACTTAGCTTTCCAATATTGGGAATTTATTCATCAATAGCACCGTTTACCCATCCTTTACACTATATCCCTTTCCTCTACCTGAAATATCGAAGCTAGATCAACACCTTATAGTTTCGATAAAACTTCCCAATCCAAGTGCTAAAATAAGGTATAGAAGCTTCCCATGCTTAACAAATATTTTCCCTTGACTAAAGGGTACATTTTGGTTAAGGTTAGGACAACAGAGTCCAACAATAGGTTCTACTAACATCAAGATAAATACGTAGGTTTATGTGTATGATTACATGCCAATCACAGACTATCATATACATGATAGAATCGAGTGGAAACATTGCAACCCTACAAGACACTATACAGAAATATGCAAAGTATCTAATGGGTATATAGAAAGAGTGCATACAACTAAAATAACATCAAGTGGAATCCATACATGCCCCAAATTACATATAAACAAAGATACTAAATGGCCTATATAGTCCAAAAAAATCACGCTACAATGAATAATCACACACACACACACACACACACACACACACACACACACGCACACACACACACACACATATATATATATATATCAAAATCCTTGCATATATTGGGATTTTATTCATCAATATCACCTTCTACCACCTCCCTAGGCTTTAGCCCTTGCCTCTACCTGCAATCTGGGAGTTGGTCCTCTAAGGGCATTAGTCAACACCTCACAGTTTCGATGAAACTTCATAATACAAGCCTTAAAATAAGGTAGAGAAGCTTCCCAATCAACATATGAGCATAGGACATTTAATGTATGCATCTGGAAATTGAAATGAATACAAATTTATTACATAAATTTAAGATGAAAAAATGTTAAATGTTTATTCTTTAGTGTAAAATTCAAGATCAATTTTAAAATTTAATATATAAATAGTTTATGTTATTTTTTGTACATTAGTTTTACAATTTTCATTGTTTAGTGATGTCATTATACCTTGTGTATTTTTCTAATGATATTTTTTTTTGTATTTATGATTGCAATGAATACTATGGACCATAATGTAGATATTTTGAGAGTGATTGATCATTTGAGAGATATCGCTTCTGCTTGGAGGGGTGGATATGAACTACGTCACTCCTTTCTATTGGCAAGGGGTTCAAGTGTGCGAGGCGCAATAATAATAAAGATGCCGATAGAACGCAAGTTGACCTCCACAAGAGGAAGATGACGACAAGTGGTTAGCTTGGTCGCACTAATTGTAATTTTGGTCCAAGTTAGTTAGAGAGTCGATTAATGTGGACCTTTTTGTAACGGTGCAAGCCTATAAATAGCCTTAGAAGTAGAATCTAAAGAATAATTGAAGTGCAACCGAAGAGAAGGATATTAATTTGTGTTTTGTGATCTGTGGATCACTGTATTTTGGTTTGAGAATTTCAAGCAAGTAATGTATTTTGATTTGCGAAGATAATATGAGACGAATGTTGATGGGAAATCTGTCTTGCCTAATGCGATGCTTCTAAATTTTGTGTTCTATGATGTTTCATTTCTATGATCTATGATGTTTCTGCAACGCAAACTATATGATTGAATGAAGCAAGTATTTATGTGTTTAATGGATGCTTGTATGTCGATATCATTGTTGAGTTAAAGTTGAAATATGTATACTGCGATCCATAACCCTATTGTGAATGAGGGTAGATGGGTGTTTTAAAAGATAGATCGACCCTCCTGGATCTATGAAATTCCTTGAGGCTGTGTAAGATTAGATGCGCAAGTCCCCTTCCTTTCTGCAAAAACGTGGTTCCTACAGCCCTCCCTCAAACGTATTGGGTGAGACTACATTTGCATCATAGGTGTTGTTGGACAGGATAAAACCTATTTAAGGACAATATTTAGGGAGATTACATTCAAAGGTGTCAACAATGAGTGAACACCTGTCAACTCAATTGTGTCAAAAACTGGTTTCGTTGCTGGGACCTTAGTGCGAGGAAGAAGGGGATATGTTGTGGAATCCGACGAAACCAGACATCCAAGACTGGTTCAACCGGAAGGCCCGAGAATTCACTGCAGAAGAAAACAAGAGTTCCATATTTTCAACAAAAGAGTGGTTGAGAGAGTACATTTATTCTGATATTCATGAAATATTCTTCGTATAATTTTCAATTATTATGTATGAGTGGTTATCTAGACTTACTTTCTAGAAGAGGAACTTCACAAGAGGTGAACCTAATCATTGGACCCCTGAAATGATCGAGCAGCTAAAAAGGGTCGACAACAGAGCATCAACAGATGTCGAGGTGTGGATTGATAACATTTTGGAAGGTTACATAACTGAGTTTGTTGTCGACAATTTCAAGTCATATAGCGATGAAGAAAGGGAATTATTTAAAGGACCAAGGGGAAGATTTCTATTGTTTCTACAACTATGGATTAAAATGCTCATCTGTAAAAAGGGAATATTGAAGATGAAATTCGACGAGTAAAGATTTGGTGTGCGAAGGTTGTGGGTACTGCAAATACGATGGTTGGGTGGAATGATATGGGGTAGATGGATGGAAGTTACGATGAGACTGTGAGGGAAGTCAAGGAAGAGTGTGGTCTTCTGTGAAGCGGGGTAAGGTTCAAACAAGAGAAGAGGTGGAGGATCGAGGAAAGTCCAGCCGTGATCAGAAAAGAAACTACAGGAGGATACCAAAAGGAACTAAGCGACCCTACAATTATGAAGAAAACGACCAGGTTACGCCCAAGGTTGAAGAAGTACCGAACCAAAGAGGCAACATACCTTCACCTCCGCGCACTGCACCAAGTTTAGGAGGAAGAAACATTAATTCATCACAAATTTGTTTCGTTTTTCAACATAGTGTAGTAGTTGTGGATCAACGAATACCTGAAGAAGACCTAGAATGACATGTGACGATGTGAAATTACCCCTATTCCAGGGTAATGTGACCAAGTATTCTGAGAAATACTGGTTTTTATGTGAAGCAGTATGGACTGTCAAGCAAGTGCAAGATGAGGACATCAAGAAAGGTCAACTGGAGACAACTTATCGAGTTCACACATTGGACTGGTACATGAAATTTATGCAGGTGCCAATAGGGAAACCTTAGAATACCCCGACATAGATCTAGATAGGACTTATCGAGGAATTTAGAAATCCAAAGTCTGAGTCGTAGTACATTACTGAGTTGAAGGAGATAAAACAATATCCGAACGAGTCTATATGGGATTTCGATCAGAGGTTTAAAAATCTAATGTCCAAAGTCAGCTTTGGGATGAGCGATGTCCAACATAAGGAATGGTTTATTGCAGCATTGGTACAACAAATTCATATGCCACTAATTCAGCATAAGATTGTGACACATACCGAGGATTTGGATATTGCGATGAAGTTGGGAGCCTCATGAGTTGGCAAAACGGGGGTTTGTAACACACCTTAAAATCATACATAATTATCTTTTTTGCATGTATTACTTTTACAGTTATTTAGCAGAATCCTATGTTTTACTGCTACTGGATTTAATATCTTGGTCCTGCTAGTTATGACAGGTTTGTGGATGCTTACGATGGCTAGTTCCTCCTGGAACCTTTCAGCCATGTTCACGAAGGTGATATATTTTGTTTAGCTGTTATTTATTTATTTATCTTATACTTTCAAGTCTTGGGCCTTTACATAGTTTACACTATGTATGTAAAGACCTGCCCCTAAGCGCGAGAGGATTAGGGTTTGTAAGTAGATGGTTCTCCATACGGCGACCTCTTAATATGAATAAAAAGAAAGGGCTTACCTACTTATGAAATAGCATGGAACCACATGTTTTTGGCCTTAATGTAATTATTTATGATCCTACATGTGTTGGTTTTGATGCATCTCTTTAAAATTATTTATGCACATGAGTAAATAATATATCAATGATCTTAGCCATGTTTTATAGCTTATAATACATGACCTAATACTATGCATGCAATAAGGTTTTAATATTATTATATGGTTTTAATGTTTTACTCCTAGTTCTATGTTTATGACTTAAACCTTTTCCAATACCTTATCCTAACCTAGCGCTAAGGTATACATTTTTTTTATTAAGCACATGATATATAGTACAATGGGAGAGGTATGGATCTAGCCATAACCCTCGATGGCATTAATACCCAAAACCAACTCCACGAAGGTCTAGTAAGTGTATATGATTCATGAAGTGGTTTCGATGCAAGGTTTCAATTGACATGTTATAAAGTTTGGTATAATTTATAATTCGATGATCTAAGGTATAAGGTAAGTGGTTGGAAACTAAAAGTAATCCAAGTTTGGATTTACAATTATTTCTATTGTAATGATTATGGCAATGTAATTAAATGGTACCTCTGGTTGACATTTAAACATGTCCTGGCTCCGACTTGGCAGCGCATCCAGGACTACAAGAAAGTATGAGATTAAATCACTTCCCTACACCTGGATGGTGAGATCGTTAAAGTTTGATAGGATTTTGGAAAATATTCATTACTTTGTCCTTATCCCTCATTTGGTTATGTTTATTGGTCGGAGGCTGGTTGAGGCCGAGCTCTGCTCTACGTAGAGCTTGCTCTAGTTTACTGCATTTAAAGGAATTTTTTGCTTCGTTCTTACTGCGTTAATGGTCATTATTTGAGGTAACTATTTGAAATATTTTCTCGGATGACTTTCTCTCAGTGCCAGAGCTTCGATGAGCCTGCTAACTCTTCCTGCCATGTGACTAGTCTATTTCGACAGGTGAGCTAATATTTCCATTTTGCAATTTATCAAATGATTTACAGTAGTTTTGTCTTTCATTCAATATTGAATGTTTCTTTTTGGTGGTTGTAGGCTATGGATGAATAAGGGTGCTCATAGGAGCCGACCCATGGTCCTCCTTTCCATGTGCCAAGGTAACGTTTTCAAATCTTTACGACTTATTACTGGTTTTCTTTATTTTAAAATATGAATTTGAAGTGATGATCACTGACTGTGAATGGAAACATTGCAGGTTCGACACTGGAGAAGCAGGGGACAGGGTCACCTCTTCCCAAGACCGCTTTTCCAAATGCCCAGGTGATTCCCTTTCAAACTTTAAAACAAGAATCCCTTTGTTTAGTATTTACACAGGTTTATCATACAGTTAACACTCTGGTCTAAATGGTTACAGTTAGAGCCGAACAAGGGCATGGAAACAATGGTGCAGGCTACCATTGAAAAATATAAGTTTCTTTTTATACATAATTCATGAGAGGAAACCCTTAGGGTTTAACCTGAAATGTAGAGGTCTTGCGACCACTTTATGTCTATCATTAATCATAGATGTAATTATTGTTTTTAGTTTTGTTTTTCCTATGTAAACCATTGAAGAAGAAACAAAGGGACCTGACCCTCAAGATGGTGCGATTTTTTTTAAGGGTTTATGCCTGTGTAATACTTATTTGATTTACAGTGACTATCTTTGATGGTCTTACGACCGTATGAGATATGGTTAATAAAAAAATTATTGTTTCATTTGATATTTCGTTGTGATTTTTTCTGTCCATAACTTGAATGTAACCCGTATACGAGTTAATTGTGTCCATGGAATGGGCTTATGACCATTCTGTATATAATATTAATGCTTGAAGATTTTATTATACCATGTAGGGTCTGTGACTGTTTAGAAAGATGAGAATCACTAGTTTGTAGATAGTGGAGACCATATGACATGGGATTACATCCATACTATGCGTTTGGTTCTGTAATAAAGTTAATGGTTTTATACATGCAAATTTGTTTTTGTTTTATTTTAGTTTTATACGTTTAGATACATACCCTTACGGGTCTCGATCTTACGATCTCTATAAGTATGGTAATTAGGCATATAAAAGAATCGAGGCTCTTCCTCTGTATAATCTAGGACAGCCACAAGGTGGACTTACGACCCTACAATTACAGTGTTGGTTATGTTGAACAAATAGACCCTTAAGGTCTAAGATAGCTTGAAGTAAAATTAAGATTTAACATATTAATGTTTCTTATGTTTAATTGGATCTATCCATAAATTTCATATAAAGATTGATGAGATCTGTAAAAATCATTAAGAGAACAGTAATGAAGTTATTGTATAACTACTTGGATATACAAAGTAGATCTTTGATATGTAGTTACATTTATTGCCTTGAACAGAGAGGGACTTTATTGTTGTATTAATTTTAACTACGATTTATTTTATCATAGGGCTATTAAGTAATTATCTTTAATATATTCAATCTCCCAATCTCTGCCATTCCACTAAGTGGATTAAGGGTTTTGATTTGATTATAAGTGTTTCTATGTATGTATACTTAAGATAACATCATTGCTTTTTCCTATGTAGATATTTTTCGATTCTAATACTTGAATTTGAATCTTATGTTATTATTATTTAAAAGGGTTCTATCTGTAATTATTAACTACCACATATTTATATTATGTAAATGTATTATGGATACATATACGAAATACTACAGAGTTGTATGATGATGATAGATCATAATCAAATACTGATCTATCATGTAAGAACTAGGATGAATATTTTGTAGATGGATCCTATTTATATGCACATAGTAATGGAAATATATTCTATAACAGGGGTTATATCCTAGAATACTTCTGTCTGTACATGATTTGAATAGTATTCTATCCGCATATACTTGTAATTTTTATGAAATCAAACAGTGGAGTAAAACTGATAAAAATTTAACTGACTCCTCAAAATATTAGAGATTCATATTTATTTGGTATCGTAAATACAGACTAAGAAGAAATTTAGGGAAAGAAAACCGATAGAACAGAGAATATGCAATTAAATGTAGGAATACACTATTATGATTAGGAATAGATTCTTTCAAACCATTAGGTACAGTATACAAGTATAACATAAGTAAGATAATTGAAAGCAATTAGAATTTACTTTAATCTAATTTATATCTAGGATTCAAACGTATTCTACAATATTTAAAAATAGGAAATATAAAACTGGCACCAACGCTGGGAAAACAAAAGTGGAGAAGTTGTTCCTCCTAGCTAACTCCCAGATAAGCCAAATTAATTGCTCTAGAACCTCCTAGCCTATTCGCTGAACTACAACAACAAAATCCTTCAATGTGTCATCTGTTGTATTTCATAGATGTTAATCCTTGTCCAATGCTAGCCTCCTGCTACTCATGGACATACTAATATATAGTATTTTTCCTAGGAATTTGTCATTTATGAGCCTCCTGCTCTTTAGCACTGAACTAAGAGTTGTGACTTGAATTTTGGGGATGATGCCTCTTGCATCTTGATTTCTCACTCAATGGTTTCTTCCACTTGTCTTTTTCCTCTTGCGGGTTAGAAAACACTCTTGAACAACTATATCCACTTTTGTCCCCCTTCAACATATTTTATTAAATAATTTTGTTTTAATACAAAATGTTTTGTTCTTTACTTTTCTATCAAAAATAATAAAATAATAAATAAAGCATTTTTCTAGCAGAATTAATAACAATTATTAATTCAGGGGTATTATCAGATCCAATTTCAACTCGCCAACCTCACTATTCAATGGCAGGATATTAAGAAGGGGACTGATGTTCGCGAACAAGTTTGGTGCACTTGATGTCAAACAGAAGGAAACCTTCTTTGATGCAAGGGACATCATAAAAAGAAACAATGGTAAGTTTCCTATCTATGAGATTCCACCTCCATTCGATACAAAATCCATACCAGGGTCATCATGAAAGGTTAGTATGTTGCAACATTTTCTAGCAAGTTGTTTGTCACTAGCAAAAGACCCTAACACATTAGCATAAATAATGAGATTGTTTGGTTGACAAGAGAGAGGATGACATGACCATGCATTGAATTCGTTGCATAAGAAGAAAACGAGGAAGGAGATGCGAATGAATTTCCATATTAGTGAATTTGATGTGGATTCAGTCGTTTGGGATCTAGGATCCGATGTCAATATCTTAACGAAGAAAACCTAGGAGAGAATGGGGAAACCATAGTTGGTTTGGTCCCTGGTACAGTTACAACTAGTGAACTAGTCCAAGGTGTTGCCAATCGGAAGAGTATCTCATATTTTCGTTGAAGTTGAGGGATTAAAGAGATTTTATGATTTCAACGTTATTGATATAGTCGACAAAAGTAGCTCCTATCCTACACTGCTAGGGATTGGATGGGAAAGTGACAACTTGGCAATCATCAACTTTAAGAAATGAGTAATGACGTTTCAGAATCATGACATGCAGATCACTGCTTCGTTAGATCTTGTGGAAGGTCGGAGATATGTCAAACCAGTGAAATAAAAATCTTGGAGAGGATGGGATCATGTTTACAATATTTCTGAAGACTATGCCAGTCCCACTATAGGTGGAGAGCTAGATTGGTGAAGTACTAGCTCTGTGTCATTCGACTCTGATGATGCACTTGAGAATTGACATACTTGATTACACGAGGTATCGATTCAAAAATGTGGAAGAGTCACTCAGTAACTACGATGGGTCGTCATAGAAGTCATTGAACTACCGACGTATGAAGGACTTCCCAAGTTGGCTATTTTTATTGATGAATTCGAAGAGAAAGTGTCATCTCCCCAATGAATATTGTTGCTATAGGAAGCATTCAAGGCCACGCTAATGAGATGGTGGGATACCCATAAGAGCTTGATTGATGGATGCTCGATATTTCACAGACTGGTGGAAGTTCGATTTGGAGAAATAGATCACCACCAGGGAAGAAGTACAATGGAAGGAATGATCCACATGAGCATCTGATTGCATGTCAATCCACCTGGGTTTCAAGGCTGAAGGATGAATCGGTACATGCCTTTGTCCATACATTGGACAAAATACCAAGATTATGGTACATTTTTGATGAATTACGAAGGGAGATTACAATATGGGAAGACTTGACTATTAGTTTCAGTCATACATTCAACTTTGCAAATAACGATTCGATCATTCATAATGCACTTCAGAAAATATGCAGTATGGTGTTAGAAGAAGTTATTGTGGAGATGTCAAGAGAAGCATAGGAGGTGCCTGCCACATAGTTAATGATAGAATGTTACAATGTAACCGGTGAGCTTGATGATGAGGATGATCCAAGAGCTATAAATATCCCAAAATCATAAGGAAGTTTGGATATCGCAGCACCTGAAATACCATACAATAGAGTTAAACAACTATTGGAGGTATGAAAGGTCGATATTGGGACGATGGAGAACCTAGAATTTAATAATGTTGGGGATTATTGGGATGAAGCAACAATGGTGAATATCACTGATCTACTCAACTAATTCTAGGATTTTTTTTCGAAACTTTTTGCTAAGATGAAAGGAATTTCAGGTGAGTTGGGTGAAATGAAAATTCCCTTGAAGGCAAATGTGAAACCAATGAAGCAACAAACTTATAGGCTAAACCCGTGGTATAAGGAATGAGTCAAAGTTGAACTTGAGCACATGATGGATGCTAGAATTATTGAACCAGTTGAAGAATTAGAGTGGATCAGTCAGATGGTCATTCAAGATAACAAAACAAGGGAAATCAAGATCTGTGTCGATTTAAGGAAGTTGAACGATGTGAGTATTGATGATCCATTCCTGACACCATTCACTGACGAAATATTGGAAGGTGTCAGAGGGAAATAAATATATTTGTTCACAGATGGATTCTCAAGCTACCACTAGATAAGGATTACAAAGGTATATAGGCATAAAACCACTTTCTTCACATAGTGGGGATGTTTCTAGTATATGGTGATGCCATTTGGGCTAAAGAATGCACTTACGATTTTCTCGAGGATAGTTGTCACTGCATTTAAGGACTTCGTTCATATGTTTATGGCGATATATATGGATGCCTGGGACATTTATGGATTGGTAAAGGACCACATGACAAACCTACGATTGATGTTGGAAAGATGACGACAACATCATATCTCGCTAAATTTGAAGAAGTGCATATTTTGTTCTTCGTTTGGGTTTTGTTTAGGCCATGTTGTCTATAAAGAAGGTATGTTGGTCGATCTAGGAAAGATCATGGTAATATTTGACTTACTCGCACCAATGACAGTGAAACAACTCAAGGAAACATTGGGTCACACAAGATATTATCGAAATATCATACAAGGATACAAAACAATCACACCACCTATGGAGAAATTGATGTAAAAGGATGTGAAGTTTGAATGGAGTGATGAGTGTCGACAGATTCTTGATATTCTAAATGAAAAGATCATCATGGCACCAATATTGGTCTTTATCGATTGGACGAAGGAGTTTCATTTCCATGTCGATGCTTGATCAGTCACATTGGGAGTTATTTTGGCACAACCAAGAGAAGGAGCGATTGATCACCCAATCGCATTCTCCAATCGAAAGCTGTTTACTGTAGAGTAGAATTACACAACAACAGAGAGAGAAGGATTGGATATGGCGTATTCGCTACAAAAATTCCATCACTATCTTCTTGGAGGACATTTTAAAATGTTCACGGATCATTCGATGATAAAGTACCTGGTCAACAAGCCTACGTTTGGGGGAAAAATTTGTCAATGGCTATTACAATTTCAAGAATTTGATTTCGAGATAATTGTGAAGCTAGGTCGATTGAATGCAGTACCTGATCACTTTTCAAGGATAGAATCAGGCGAGGAGCTGAGTAGCATTGAATAAGGCTTATGAGATGCGTAGTTGTTTAAGATAGGAATGGTGGATGACCGTTATGTACAAATTATTCATTTTGTGATGACCAAAAAAGCATTAGAGGATTACATGATGAGACAGAATAAGAAACTGGTCATCCGGGCTTTTTATTTTCAATTGATTGTGGATCAGGTCTACAAGATGGGGCCGTATGATATTTTATGCCGATATGTCCTACCGCAAGAGTAGGAGAGAATATTGGTTGAGGCACACGATGAATTTGTAGGAGGAAATTATGGAGGATGCACAACTGCTAAGAAGATACTTCGAGCTGGGTTATCGTGTCTGACAATGCATAATGATGTCGCATACTATACTAAAAGTTGCGACTCTGTCAGAGGACTAGGAAGCCATCTCGACGAGACGAGATGTCACTAGTACATCAAATAATGTTGCATCTATTCAATAAATGGGTCATGGACTTTGTAGGACCCATCAATCCTCCATGGAAAAGGACCGAAACATGCTATATCATCACCATGACAGATTATTTGACATGATGGGCGAAAGAGCAGTGGTGAAAGATTATACAGCTGCGACAACATCGAGGTTATTATTCGATAATGTGGTTACTCGGTTTGGCTTCTCGAAGATAATGATAAGAGACCAAGGGAGTCATTTATTCAATTGGATGATAAGCATGATGATGGAAGAATTCCAGATATAACATAAGAAAAGTACCCCATATCACCCGCAAGTGAATGGTGTAGTCGAGGCATTCAATAAAGTACTAGAGCATGTGCTAACAAAGGTATGTAATGCAGATTGAGACAACTGGGATTTGAAAATACCTATGATTTTGTGGGATTATAGGACTACATGCAAGAAATTGATGGGGAGAACGCCATTCAATCTCGTCTATGGCCAAGAGGCGGTGATGCCAATGATGTACATTGTTCCCATCCTATGCATAACAACAACGAGAGGCATGAGTGATGAAGGAGAGCTTGAAGAATTCTTGACACAATTGGTGCAATTGGAGGAAGATCGTTTCATCGCTGTATTTCAATAGCAAGTCGAAAAGGATTGACATAAGGCATGGCACGACCTCCATGTGAAAGCGAAGTAATTACACTGAGGAGATATGGTGCTACTCTACAACAGCAAGTTCACAAAACATCTGGGTAGGTTACAAATGCATTGGTTAGGACCTTATGTAATTCATTTCATCATCGACGGAGGTGCAATGCAGTTACAACAGTTAGATGGGATGTTTCTAACAAAATTAGTGAATGGAAGCCGAATAAAAATCCAGGAGTGACACTGTGACTGAGACGCTGCGTAGAGAAAAAAAATCAAAAGGGGGAAAATAAGTCACAAGCAGTAGGAAAGTGCATTAAAAAGGAGTCAACAAGGGAAACACCATGTCTAGCCACAAGAAGGGAGCTTGGAAATACCTGACGAGGTGTGATAGGGTCAAATCATAAAATAAATGAAGCATTTAAACCATACAAGAGACGACATAAGTGGATGAGATGCACATTTATGAGGAATTGGATCATTGGATTTGTAGAATCAGCGAAAGATTTTTTCAATCGATGACGAATTCGGGTATGATGATTAAGATCATTCAACAAAGTGCTCCCAAGTCTATAAGAATCGAGAGGAGGGTCATCGGATGAACCATTGTGATCATTGAGCAGAAAATTGAGAGAGAAGGCCATTAATAAAGAATAGTGAAGAGTGAGAGGTCAATAGATTAACAATAATGGCCCAAGCCATTTCGAGAGGTAGCACATAGGATTAGTTGATAGTGAGTGTGCCCATTGTGGAGCATAGCACAGGACTCTAGGACATTTTACCCAGAATTTTGAAGAAGAAAAGTGGCGCAAACAATCCAAAGTCTCCAACATGAAATATTAGGTCCAAATGCAGTGCCACTAGGGTTGCAGAAGATGAGGCAGAGGCTGGTCCATCGATGATAGGTGGAAAGGACTCCACAACATGGAAGGTGGTGACCATTGATGATATTATTGGATATGTACCACCACGACAGGAATGTACACCACCAATTAATCTTTCAAAGAATCAGCGTTATCCTATCTAGATTCTTGCAACACTGAAAGGGGTGCATGTCACCATGAATATTGTCTTGCATTTGATGAAGTTTACCTATAGAGACCACAATGTTATGGCATATCTAGAATGCAAAGTAGAACCCTATGAAAAGCAGGTGCATGATGATAGAAGTCCGGTTTAGAGTACCACGGTAGTGGGCTATGGGGTTGCAGTGGTGGAGGCTATTGGGCATCACCCACATGCCACATTTTGGTCGTTCCATAGAAGAAAATATATGTGTAAGGTAGATATTCTTGCGCTTCCATGGAGGATATCTTTGGTTAGATGAAAAGGTACCAGTTACGATTGACCTAATTCCTCAAATCACTAGAATACCAATGGCATGGGTGGATCTATTGCATTATTTAAATGACAAATATAATGACAAGCAATTAGCCACGAAGCTGAAAAATAAATATGATGTCGTTAGGGACAAGCGGGCTTATGCTATCAAGACCATCAATGACAAGGCCGTTTGAGTCGCAACCAAGCTCTTGGCTGTGAAGATGGTGCGAAAGAACAAACCAAACCAATGTATGTCAAGATGATTTCATGCATGGAGACGTGTGCAAAAGGAGTTTAAATGAACTGGTCCCTATTTTTACTAAACAAACTAACGGAGGACGCCATGTTGGCGTAGGAGGGAAAAAGGCCATTTACGTATTCATGGTTGTTGATCTTAATCTCACTTGTGGGTTTGATGTAACTCAATTTTTACCAAGGGATGGACATGGAAGTAGCCAAAACATGCAGGGGTGCATGCTATCAGAACCAGTGGTGGCTCAACATTAAGGAATGATAGGTTGACTGTGCCATCCATTTTTATTTGTATTGGGATGGGCTTCGAGATGCATCAGGAAAGGTTCTGTGTCTCACTGAGGAGGCAGCAATGCAGTACAAACAAATAGAGTGATTCTCCATGGGGCCACATGCAATCCATATCCAAACGTGACATGACAATGATAAGCAATGGATCACCACATTATACAATCTTACGGATGCAGAAATGAAGGCCATTATCGATAAATGGCCTGCAAAATGGAAAGTTTTGTTAGCATAGAGGAGTTGTTAGACACGAAAGCGGGTCCACCAGCTAACATGCCAGTTGATTAGGATAAAATGAAGGAGTCCAACAAGGAATTATAGGAAGAGTCATCCAAGACTCTGAGCGATTCTGAGTTAGAACGACAATTGAAAGAAGGTAAAAAGAAGGTTTGAACAAGGAGAAGGAAGCAGTGCACCCAGATGGAAGACTACTAAGCCAGTCGTATACTAGCTGCAATCACTACCATGACTATTGAGAGCCAAGCACAGCTAAAAAAAAATTTGATTGGGTATTTACACTAGGTTAATGGATTTTTGCAATCCCTAACGAATGATATATTGGAGAATGTAATGTCCCCAAAAATGAAAATAATTTTTTTATTATTAGGCTAGTAAAAACTACCTAGGTGGAACATTATTTAACTTGCGGAATATACGTACATTAGATGTACAACTATTTTGGTTGTAATTTGTTCTTACCTTTTATTATCTTTCTCTCAGTTAGGATTATTACTATATTTTACTTTAGAATTCATGACGCTGATTACTACTTGTGTCTTATAGTTGTACTTTGATGTATATGTGTTAGTTACTTGTTTATATACTTCGTTCATTTATGTGTATGTTTACTTGCTATTTACAAAGTCTCGACTTAAATTTTTTTTTGGAAACAAAGTGGGAGGAGTGGCAGGACTCATTCTCCCATGACGGTCTGAGAGGTAAAGTGTTTACTTGTCCAGCAGGCTTACTTAGTTCTATTTGAACTGAGGCACCTCTTTCATTTCACCTCTAGGTTTACCTAGTGACAAAGACTTGATAAAGAGCACTGAACATTTCTATTCTCAATATACCTATTGTTTATTACTACGGTTCCTTATAGACTTAGATTTATAGGAAGGTAATTACTAATTTTATTATTTATTTAACATAGATAAATTATCTATGTGATTCCTATACTTCATTATGTATTTATATTTCATGTTTATTTTATTATAAGCATTAACATATCCTTTATGTTTTTATTGGCAGGTTATACACTTGGTGAAAGATCAGACCTTGATTTTATATATAACAAAAAACACCATGGCATATTTCATATGCCATGCTTCTTAGCTCGAAGCTTAAGGAAATGATAAGCAATGGTTAAGGAACTAACCTATGGTTTATGATAACTATGTTACTTATGCTTTGGGGTTTAAATTTGGGATACCGTATACATTGTATGGACTATACCATATACCATACCTTGTAATATAATCTTGGGGTGGCGAGTTATAACATATGGTTTGACAAATTAAACGATGAGGTTTAAGACTTGCATGAGGAGGGAGACAAACGTCATTAATGAAATGAATACAAACTATTGAATTGTGGGTTTTGGGTCAATAATGGTCACTAGGATGGTGCCATTAATGCTCCTTGGGGTTTGGGATAGCCCAAGCTTAGGGCCTGGCTCCATGATTCATTTCATCATTTTGCTTGGTCTGTGGATGGTCTAGTCTTGGCTCTGCACTATGAATGGAGGCAATGACTTAGTTGACATAGGTACGTCTATGTTGGGTTTTAGCACCGTTATAGTTTTGTTTATTTTCTTACTCAGCCTTCATACTTCTCATCCATTGTTGTTTCGGTGTTTGCAAGAGACAAGGTTGATGAGGAGCAAAAATGGCTCAAAGCTTTGCGGCTGTTTCATGGGTGCTACCAAATCATGCATGGTAAGCCTCTGAGACAAGTCTGCACTTGTCATCTCTCTTCCTTATGGCGGGACTGAGTTTCACCTCGTTGTTGGGTTGAGGTTTATATTGTGGGGTTTCAATTTTCATTCAGCCTTGTATAACAGACTTGGGTTTTTTAATTATTAGTAAGGCATTTTGGCTATGGAGCGAAACTCAGTGCTCTTATAGGCTTTGTGTATAAATTATGTTTATGTAATTCATTTTTTTGAATTGGGGATTTAATCCTGGGAAGCACCATTGCTTGCAATGGTTCCATGGCCCTTGGCATGACTGTGTAAAATTTGATTTGCAGACTTTAACGTTTTGTGTGATATTTGACTGTGATTTTGGAAATACTATGCATATCAATATATGTTGCGTTTTATGTTTTTGCAAAGGTTATTTAAACTCTACTGTGTGTTACAAATTTATACTGCACTATTGGTTTTTGGCATTCAACCTTCATGATGAGTCTGGGTATTGTTAATCCATTATTTTTTTTAGCTGTATGAATGGACGATAGAGACAATGAATGGCTTGGGGCCATGCCGTGCATGGCATGAACGCCCTTCCATGGAAGCTGCGACAATGTAAAGAAGTTTAGGATTTATGATTTGGTTTTTAATATGTAATATGGATTTAAAAATACACCATGGGTGTAAACCCTTGGTTGACAGGGTTTTAGATTAGGGAAATGAGTATTTTTTTTAAAGTGGTTGAGGCCGTGCTTACAACGTAGGGTGCAGAGACGAGAGTCTCATGACCTTGGCGTAGCATAGTGATATTATTGTTGTCGCCTACATAAGTTATGTGTATAGCACGGCCTTGATAAATATAAAATGACCCTACATGATTCGAATCCTGGTCATTGCTTGTATAAAAACCTTGGACTATTTTTAAAAGATTATAATGGAGTTTGTAAAGAAAACAATTCTTATGTATTTCTGTAATTACATGGATTTAATTGTTATATGGAATAAACGCATGGTTGTTTAATGATTAATGTAGGTGTTTATATGGTGGATTGTATTACAACTTGCGTCTTGGATTGCTATTCCCATAGGGGTCGATACTGCGACCTTTGTGTAAATTAATGGTTTTAATATTACTTGGTTATTGTTGTGTGATGGTTGTGAGTATATTTAGATGGGACCTTTAAATGATTTATGCATACGATTTATGATGTTGTTTATCTAAGTATTTAGGACTGTGGATTTTAAATAGGAAGAGAGATTTGATCTTGGACCAAAGAATGGTCATGATACTTACTCTATTCGTTATTTATGATGATGTTTAATTTTAATGGAAGTTGATTTAATAGTTTAGCTTATGTTTAAATATGCAGACCTTGGAAGGTATTTACTGGTTATTTATCTTTGATTTTAATGTAGAATAATTACAACCTATAATTAGTTAATTATATAGTACTAAACTAGGTTTTAAACATAAACTTATTTATTAAACACTTACTTCTAAATTGAGTCTATTTAAATATAAAACATGCCTCTACTGAAAAATGGAATATGTTAGTAGAGTATAAGGACCCAAACGAACAAATAAATAACAGGTATGAAATAAAACCTAGTTCATAAGTTAACACAGTTTCAATAGGAAAACTATATAGGAAATGAAACTAAGATACAAGACCTTGATAATATTTATAAATGAATTAACTTACAGAAGAAAACTGAAGAATAAACCCTAGATAAGTCTGGTTTAAAAATTAACTTATAGCCTAGGGTTATTATTTAAAAATGCAAACCCTAGAAAATTTTAAACAGAGAAATAAGTACATAGGGTTAGGAAATGCAATGTAATAATTTGCCTAACATAACCAGCATTTATTATGGAAAAATGGAATAGTCAGTCTAAGGCTTCAAATGTGTAACTTGAAGCTATTTTAATGGATGAACCTACACACTCAAATAAGCAGCATTAACAATTAAAAGGCAGATTTGTCCTCTGTTTTTGATGACCAAATCACTTGGAAACTACCACGTTCCACCCAACCATGACCTGGAACCATTCCTAGTTTAAATCCGAATCTCCCCAAGCTGGACTGCAACATGCAAACAACTTAGAGCTCCTAAGGTAGGGTTTCCTAATTGGTATATTAGTTCTGGATGAGTGCTCCTTTTCCTTGCAGGAAATTATTCTCCAAGAATTCACTTGAGAGAAAAACAGGAAAAAATAATAATTTCTCCAAAATATACATCAGAACCCCAAGCCTTTCCTTGGCTTGAGACTTTATCGATAGAATTTTAAGTCAAAGGGATAGTTAAATCAAGAAACCTTGGTTTCTTGATTTAACCCTTTTCAATTAATTTGGGTAATTTTTAATACTTTAGCTTAGGAACTTTCAACTAATTCCTAATTAGACTTTTGTAGGTATTGGGCTATTTATTATCTTTAAATAATAAATAATAATGGATGGATCTTTTCTTTCTTTCTTTCATCATTAATATTATTACTATATTTATTCTTTATACATACCATGTATAAAATACATTAGAATATAACATTTTTCTTTGGGCATCATATACCATGATCCCTAGACTTAATAACACTTCTTCATTAATGTCAAGTAGATAGGTGGTTAGGTGTACTAGGCTAGGCAACTCTAAACATCCTTGAATGTTGGATTTCCCTTGCATAACATCGTAGTTCTTCAGTACTTGATGAGAATACCAAAATTCAAAATTTCATTTAATAAATTATAAATAAGTCTAATGAGACCAATATTTTTCTCGAGTCGTTTTCACTTGGAAGTTATTAAATTATTTTCAGTAACCCCTAGTGCTTACCAAAACCCATAGTCAACGCTTTAATATGGAGTTAAAAACTTAGTGCAATTCTAGAGATCTTTGCTCAACACTAATGCTAGGATGTACTTGTATAATACACCTAGGGATACAATGGCCAAGGATCTGATGCTCCAGAGCTTATGCTCAACACCAACATGGAAGGCTCCAGGGCTTATTCCCAACACAAATCATCAGTCAGTCATGTGCTCTAGATCTCCTTGCTCAACACAAATCATCAATCACTCATGCGCTCCATATATTCTCACTCAACAAAAAATTCTCATCAATCATGTGATTTAGGGTCCATGCCCAACAAAAACAAGCATATATATATATATATATATATATCATCAATAATTGGCTTACGCCCAATATGTAAAACAAATCATCATGTTCATATGCAGTGGGGTCTTCGACCCAATATATAAAAATAAAACATCAAGATAACATCATAATCAATAGGCTCATGCCTATAAATGTTAGGTCCAAAATTTGGGATATTACATCCCTCCCCTCTTAGTACAACACCGTCCCTGGTGTTCTAGGGACTCTAAATGACATCATGAAACAAGGTGGGGTAAGCCTTTCTCATGGTGGCTTCATTCTCCCAAGTAGCATCATCAACCTCAAAGTGCTTCCATTGCAATTTCAATTGGACTATGGTGTGCTTTCGGAGCTGCACCTCTCTCTTGTCCAGTATATGGATAGGCTTAGGGGAAAACTCCCCTTAGGTTCCACCTGTAATAAGGACCAATCAAATACATGTTTAGTATCATAAACATATTTCTTTAAAAAATATGCATGGAAAACATTATGGAATCTTACATGCATGGGTAACGCTAGCTCATATGCCACTGGCCCTTTCTTGGCTAGTATTTCAAAAGGTCCACAAAATCTAGGTGCTAACTTACCACACCTAGCCAAGCTCAGCGAGCTTCATTTGGATTTTACTTTCAACTAAACATGATCGCTTAATTGAAAGTCTTTATCTTTTCTTTTCCGATCCCTGTAACTTTTTTGGCGGTGTTGTTCTTCTTTAAGGTTCACTTGAACCTTGGTATCCAACAGTTCCAAGTCCATCAATAAATCAAGCCCTAACATGAGTCGATCCACCGAGCTATCCCGGGTAGTCGGTGTTCTACACTTCCATCCATAGAGTACCTCAAAGGGGCTCATCTTGGCAGAAGTCTGCTAGCCATTGTTATATGTAAACTCTACAAGATGCAGGTAATCCTCCCACTTTGTGGGGTTGTTCATGACATACATCCTAAGCATGCCCTCAACAACCTGGTTTACTCTTTCTGTCTGTGGGTGATAAGTAGTGCTAAAGTTCAACTGCATCTCCAATGTAGAGAATAAAGATCTCGATAAGTTTCCTGTAAACTTAACATCTCGATCCAAGATGATTTCCTTGGGTATCCCATGCAATATAAATATATCCTTCAAGAAGATATCAACAATGTTCATTTCCTTGTAAGTCAACTTCAAAGGAATGAAGTGTGCTGCTTTCGACAACTTGTCGATGACCACAAAAATAGAATCATTTTGCTTCTTACTTTTCGGTAAACCGGTGATTAAATCCATACTAATGACCTCCCACTTCCATTTCAGAATGGGTAACAACTGCTGGAATCCTGAAGGATGCTGATGCTTAGATTTTACTAGCTGACATTCCTGATATTCCACGATAAACATCGCAATGTCAACCTTTAACTTAGGCCAGAAAAAGTGTCTCTTGACGGTAGATATCATCTTTTGATATCCCAGGTGCCCTGAGTAGGGTGCCGGATGAAATTCCGTGAGGATGCTGAACTGAATGCCCCCTCCTTCTCGAATGCACAATCAATCCTTGGACCATAGCAGTCCAGATTCGATATTCTTCTTGTTGTTGAAAAAACCTGTCCTCTTGGACTTTCTTGAGGATTTCCACATAGAAGGGGTCAAATTTGTTGGTCGCTCTAATCCTCTCATGCAAATTTGCATCGGTTTGACTCAAAGTCACCTCATATATCATATGAGTTCATCAGCTCAAAGCAGCGGCAACCTTATTCTCTTTTCTATTAATGTGATTTAGCTCAAAATAGTACTCACTAAGGAAATCCAACCACCGGGCTTGCCTTGCATTCACATCCGGTTGATCGAATAAATATTTCAGACTCATATTGTCTATCCTCAGAAGGAAATTCCTTCCCATGAGGTAGTGCCTCCACATCCTCAAAGCGTGGATGATGGCTGCTAACTCAAGATCATGCGTAGGGTAGTTTTTCTCATGCTCGTTTAAATTCCGCTATTCATAACAGATCACGTGATCATTTTGCAATAGGACTCGTCCAAGTCCTTCCTTACTTGCAACCATGCAAACTATGAAATCCCCATTGGGATCTGTAATTCGTAACACTAGTGCGGTCATCAAAAGATGCTTAAGATTTTGAAAACTTTCTTCGCACTTAGCATTCCATAAGAACTTACTTGTTTTATTCTGTAAAGCGGTCATGGGGTAAGTGATTCTCAAGAAGTTCTCAATGAACTTTTGATAATATCTGGATAATCCCAAAAAGGACCTAATGTCAGTGACACTAGTAGGGGTAGGCCAATCCTTTATTGCTTTAATATTTTCTGTGTCTACAACTACCCCTGTCTCAAAGATAATGTGACCTAAGTATTGTATTTGCGGTTTGTAAAAATCACATTTACTAAACTTAGCATAAAACTGGCGTTCTCTCAACACTTGTAGTACTATGCAAAGGTGTTCTTCATGTTCTTCTTTATTATTGGAATAAACCAGTATGGCATCTATATATACAAGGAAAAACTTATCTATATACCTACTGAATATGTTGTTCATCATGCACATAAAGTTCACGGGTGCATTGGTAAACCCGAACGACATCACTACAAACTTGTAGTGCCCATACCTCATACGAAATGAGGTTTTATGAATATCCTCATCATGAATCCGTACCTGATGGTACCTAGATCTCATGTCAATATTTGAAAATATTATGGCTCCTCCCACCTGATCGAACAAGTCATCAATCCTAGGGAGTAGATAACGGTTCTTGATAGTCATTTTTTTCAACTGAAGCTAATCGATGCACATTCGCATCGTACCGTATTTATTCTTTACGAATAGTATTGGTGCTCCCCAAGGAGACACGCTAGGTTGGATATACCCTTTTCTATTAACTCATGCAACTGCAGTTTTAGTTCTACCAACTCAGGTGCACTCATGCGGTAAGGGGCTTTGGAAGCCAGAACTAATCCTGGGGTCAGTTCGATAGAAAAGTATAGGTCTCGTTTCAGAGGTAATCTTGGGATTTCCTTGGGAAAAGCATCCTTGACTTCTTCAAGAACAGGGAAGTCTTCTATTCATTGTTCCCTTTTAGAATTGATGTCTCAGATGTTTACTGAAAACATCTTGTAGCCTTTCCTGACGCATTTCTTTGCTTGTAAGGCAGATACTTTCCTTACTGAAACTTTCTTTGGAATTCCTTGAACCTTTACTTGGTTCCCTTGGCAATCAGTACAAGATTGACTTGTGTAATAAATTGAGCATGACATGGTGTTGTTCCAACCAGTCCATGCCGATAAGCATAGCGTACGATCCTAAAGGTAGGATGTTCAGGTTTACTTTCATTGGAAAACCATTCAGGTTTACCTCACATTCTTTAATTATTTCCAAAACTTTCCATTTTGTACCTGTGGCTAACTGTACCAGCCAAGGTTTATCATGATTTACTTTGCCTAGTTTGCATTCATCAACAATTTTAGGAGAAACATAGCTTCGGCAAGCACCATGATCAATAAGTATTGAAATAGAAGTGTTGAAGATCTTACCTTATATCTCAACCATTGTAGCTTGATGATGTTCCTGTCGACCATCCAATGCTGTATAAATCCGTGGTGTTCTAGTTATGTCCTCAACAGTTGGTTCTTCTTGTAAGTTATGTAATACCCCACTGGTCTTGTTCTTACAATCTCTGGAATAATGAGGTCCACTGCATTTCCAACACTTTATCTGTAGCAGGGTAGCATTGGCTCCACTTTCTACTGGCTTGTTAAAATTAGGAGTTGGTACATAAGGCTTTGTACCAGGTTTATTGAAGATCTTGTTCACTTGAAAGCTATTATTCTACTTTCTGTATGGCTATGGGTTAGACCTAAGTTTGCGGTTATCAAAAAAGTTTTTAGAGTTCTCTCTGTTTCAGTTCATGTTCTCTTGCCATAAATTCCCATGCTAATAGTAGAGTCTGGACTTCTATAGCATGGTATCCAAGGTCTTAGGCATGTCGAATTCAATCTTGTCCCGAAAGCTGGGAGGAAGACATCCTAATAACTGCTAGATATTTACCTTTTCTTCTTTGATGTATGGTACATAATGTAACAGATCTAGAAATCTATTAATAAAAGTGTCCATAGTCATGGATCCCTACATAGCTCGTGAAAGTCTTTCATTTTTCTGTCGAAGAATATTTTCGACATATATTTCTCTTGGAAAAGTTTTCAGAAGTTATCCTAGCGTATTTCTCTTAGCTCATCTTTCTTGGTGTGTTTTAAATCTCTCCACCACCTTGCTGCCTTTCCATTCAAGTTATGGATGGAAATCCAAGCCTTCATCTCACTTGAGTAATTATGGACCTAGAAATAGTTGCTCATGCCCAACAACCACTCCTTGGCCTTCTCCCCGGTGTTTACTTCACCTTCATAGTTTGGGGCTCTTATTTTTCTAAACGCTCCCTGAAGATTGCCATCACTTCTTTGTTTCTTTCTTCAAGGAGAAAGAGAGTCATCACTGGAAGGACTATGATGATCTCCTTTCGGTGCTTCAGGGGTAATTTCCTCTATTTCTTCTCCTCTTGGGCTGCTGGCCCATTTATGGTAAGTTTCTCTTTTGGAGTTGTTTTTGGACTGAGTAGGTTTACCCTGCACGATTCCTCCCATCATATTTCTCAGTAATGCTTCATTTATATCTTGCTGTTATTTTCTTTCGTTGAAACTGTCTTCTCTGAGACTTCGCAATTCTTCTTGAATACTGTGTATAGTCTTTAAAATATCAGAATTTAGCTCCACTACCAGTTTTTCTTTTGGGTGGGGGTGTTCATATTTCCTTTTCGACTGTTATCTTACTTAGTATTCATAAACTGAACTATTGGGTAAAAGATTCCTGAAATTTAAAAAAATTTAAATAATAGGAAATTATTTTGTTAGTAACAAATTTAATAACATACTTTATTTTTCTCATACCACTTGTAATGTCCCCAAAAATTGAATTTTTTATTATTTATTAGGCTAGTATAGACTACCTAGGCGGAACACTATTTAACTTGCAGAATATACGTACATTAAATGTACCACTATTTTGGTCGTAATTTGTTCTTACGTTTTATTACCTTTCTCTCAGTTAGGATTATTACTGTATTTTACTTTCAAATTCATGATACTGATTAATACTTGTGTCTTATGGTTGTACTTTCATGTATATGTGTTAGTTACTTTTTTATATACTTCGTTCATTTCTGCGTATGTTTACTTGCTATTTACAAAGTCTTGACTTAACTTTGTTTGTGTAAACAAAGTAGGCAGAGTGGCAGGACTTGTTCTCCCATGGAGGTCTGAGAGGTAAAGTGTTTACTTATCGAGCAGGCTTACTTAGTTTTGTTTGAACTAAGGCACCTCTTTCGTTTCAGCTGCAGTTTTACCTAGCGACAAAGACTTGATAAAGAGCACTGAACATTTCGATCCTTAATACACCTACTGTTTATTACTACGGTTCCTTACCGACTCGGATTTATAGCAAGGTAATTACTACTTTCATTAGTTATTTAACATGGATAAATTATCTATATGATGCCTATACTTCATTATGTATTTATATTTCATGTATATTTTATTATAAGCATTAACATATCCTTTATGTTTTTATTGGGAGGTTATACACTTGCTTAAATATCAGACCTTGATTTTATATATAAAAAAAACCACCATGGCATATTTCATATGCCATGGTTCTTAGCTCAAAGCTTAAGGGAATGGTAAGAAATGGTTAAGGACCTAACCTATGGTTTACAATACATATGTTACTTATTCTTTGGGGTTTAACTTTGGGATAGTGTATACATTGTATGGACTATACCATACACAATACCTTGTAATATAAGCTTGGGGTGGCGAGTTATAACATATGGTTTGACAAATTAAATGATGGGGTTTAAGACTTGCATGAGGAGGGAGACCAATGTTCATGGCATTCAACCTTCACGAGGAGTCTGGGTATTGTTACTCCATTATTTGTTTTAGCTGTATGAATGGAAGATAACGACAACATATGGCTTGGGGTGATGCCATGAATGGCATAAGCGCCCTTCCATGGCTGATGTGACAGCGTAGAGAAGTTTAGGATTTATGATTTGGTTTTTAATATGTAATATGGATTTAAAAATTTACTGTGGGTGTAAACCCTTAGTTGATAGGGTTTTAGATTAGGGGACTGAGTATTTATTTTAAAATGGTTGAGGTCGTGCTTACAGCATAGGGTGCAGAGACGAAAGTCTCACGACCTTGCCGCAACATAGTGATATTATTGTTGTAGCTCGCATACGTTATGTGTATAGCGTGGCATTGATAAATATAAAACGACCCTACATAATTCGAATCTTGGTTGTTGCTTGTATAAAAACCTTGGACTATTTTTAAAAGATTATAATGGAGTTTGTAAAGAAAACGATTCTTATGTATTGATGTAATTACATGGATTTAATCGTTGTATGGAATGAATGCATGGTTGTTTAGTGATTACTGTAGGTGTTTATATGGTGGATTGTATTATAGGTTGCGTCTTCGATTTTTATTCCCATAGGGGTCGATACTATGACCTTTGTGTAAATTAAGGGTTTTAATATTACTTGGTTATTGTTGTGTGATGGCTATGAGTAGAATTAGATGGGACCTTTAAATGATTTATGCATACGATTTATGATGTTGTTTATTTAAGTATTTAGGACTGCAGATTTTGAATAGGAAGAGAGATTTGATCGTGGACCAAAGAATGGTCATGATACTTACTCTGTTCGTTATTTATGATGATGTTTAATTTTAATGGAAGTTGATTTAATAGTTTAGCTTATGTTTAAATATAGAGACCTTGAAAGGTCTTTACTAGTTTATTTATCTTTGATTTTAATGTAGAATAATTGCAGCCTATAATTAGTTAATTACATAGTACTAAACTAGGTTATAAACATAAACTTATTTATATAACACTTACTTCTAAAATGTCTATTTAAATCTAAAACATGCCTCTATTGACAAATGGAATATGTCAGTATAGTATAAGGACCAAAAAGAACAGATAAATAGCAGGTCTAAAATAAAACCTAGTTCATAAGTTAACACAGTTTCAATAGGAAAACTATACAGGAAAAAAAAACTAATATACAAAACCTTGATAATGCTTATAAATGAATTAAACTTGTATAAGCAAACTGATGAATAAACCCTAGATAAGTTTGGTTTAAAAATTAACCTATAGCCTAGGGTTATTATTTAAAAATGCAAACCCTAGAAGATTTTAAACAGAGAAATAAGTACATAGGGTTAGGAAATGCAATATAATCATTTTCCTAACATAGCCAACATTTATTATATAAAAATGGAATAGGAAGTCTAGGGATTCATACCTGTAACTTGAAGCTCTTTTAATGGATGAAACCGCACACTCAAATAACCAGCATTAACAATTCAAAGGAAGATCTAACCTCTATTTTTGATGGCCAAATCACTTGGGAACTACCACATTCCACCCAACCATGATCCAAAACCATTCCTGGTTTAATTTCATATCCCTCCGAGATGGACTCCAACATGCAAGTAGATTAGATTTCCTAAGGTAGGTTTTCCTAACTGGTATATCAGTTCTGGATCAGTGCTCCTCTTCCTTGCAGGAAATGATTCTCCAAGAATTCACTTGATAGCAAAACAGGCAGAAATAATAATTTCTCCAAAATATAGATCAGAAACCCAAGCCTTTCCTTGGCTTGAGACTTTAAAGAAAAACTTTTCAATCAAAGGACAGTTAAATCAAGAAACCTTGGTTTCTTGATTTAACCCTTTTCAATTAATTTGGGTAATTTTTAATACTTTAACTTAGGAATTTTCAACTAGTTCATAATTATACTTTTNCATACCATGTATTAAATACATCATAATATAACATTTGTCTTTGGGAATCATATACCATGATCCCTAGACTTAATGCCACTTCTTCATTAAGGTCAAGTACGTAGATGGTTAGGTCTACTAGGCTAGGTAACTCTAAACATCCTTGCATGTTGGATTTCCCCCATATAACATGGTATTTCTTCAGTACTTGATGAGAATATAGAAATTTGAAATTTCATTTAATCACTTAAATAAGTCTGTTGAGATCAATATTTTTCTCAAGTCATTTTTCACTAGGAAGTTATTAAATTATTTTTAGTAACCCCTAGCGCTTACGAGATCCCATACTCAATGATTTAACAGGGAGTTACAAACTTAGGGCAATTCTAGAGCTCTTCACTCAACAGTAATGCTAGGATGTACTTGTACAATACACCTAGGGATACAATGGCCAAGGATCCAATGCTCCAAAGCTTATGCTCAACACCAACATGGAAGGCTCTAGGGATTATGCCCAACACTTCCAATTATCTTTTCATGTGTTCCAGAGCTTCTCACTCAACACAAATCATCAATCACTCATGTGCTCCAGAGCTTCTCATTCAAAACAAAACATCTCATCAATCATGTGCTTCAGGGTCCACTCCCAACACAAACAAGCATATATATATCTTCAATAATTGGCTTACACCCAATATATAAAACAAATCATCATGTTCATATGCAGTGGGGTCTTCGACCCAATATATAAAAATAAAACATCATGATAACATCATAATCAATAGGCTCATGCCTATAAATGTTAGGTCCAAAATTCATGATATTACAGAGAAGGTACCACTGGTTGATGTGCTGCAAAGAGCAGCACATATAAGTATGGGTGAAAAGGTGCAAATTGTGCATATTCCACCGTGCACACTAGAGACAGGAAGCAAAGATGTTGACACAGCCATGCGACAGTTCAACGTGGTCAGTCTCGACGTCAATGAGATACCAACTTAGATGATTACATGACTGGAGAAGGAAGCAAGCTGAGGGATCATAGATCAAGAAGAGATTATGCATGATTGGCTCATCAAGTCACAGGAGAAGATCACACAAGCGAAAGAGGAAATCAAGTGCATGAAGAAGGAATAATAGGTTGAGATAATTGTAAAATCAAAGGCCTTAGACGTTCGAGAGTGACTGGAAAGGGCCATCTCGGTTGCATGCCAGGAAATTTCAGGCATCATAACATAGATGTTTTCAGAAGCAAAGATAGTGTGACTAGGCCAAATAGTCACAGACTTAAAGAAGGATAACTAGGAGCTACAAGCACACACAGTCCTGAGTACACCACCTGAGCATGTCATAGAGAGTAGAAGTAATATAGAGGGCATGACATCTTATATTGAGGATTGTGAGAAAATGGCCAAGGGAACTAAATAATTTTGGATGAGTGTGGTTGAGGATGAGCAATTGCAAAAACTAGGTGCAAATTCATGAGGCAGAGGCACAGCTAGAGAATATGCAAGAATCCATGAAAATGATGCCCCCAGTTTTGCAGGTTAGCAAGGTAGTAGAATTGAAGGTGCTACAACAACGAACCAATAAAGAGTGAGAAAGGCATCAGCACAAAACTGCACAGTTAGATGAATTCCAGGAACTCAACGAACTATTGTAACTTAAGGCTATGGATGCACTTGCAAACACTCAAGAGGCCCACACACAAGTGACAATGAATATTGCAGAGCATTTGACCAATCATGACATGGAAGATTGCTCAACACTCAACACACAGACCAAGGAAGCAGTCAAGCAAGTCAAGAAGGAACATGACGACTTCAAGGCCAAGTTAAGCGAACATACGATGTCCAATTGACGTTGCTCAAGGACGACCCACAAGTTTTTGTTGGGGGCCTATTTGCAAGGGGTTCAATTGCATAAGTCACAACAGGAAGAAATATGTCGACAAGAAGCAAGAGGAAGACGTCAGCAAGTGGTCGGCTTGGTCGCACTAATTGTAATTTTGGTCCAAGTTAGTTAGAGAGTCAATTCAGGTGGACCTTTTTGTAACAACAAAATCTTGTAAATAGTCTTACAAGTAGAATCTAAATAATAATCGAAGTGGAATCAAAGATAAGGGTAGTAATTTATGTTTTGTGATTTGCAGATAACAATATTTTGGTCTGAGGCTTTCGACCAAGTGATGTATTTTGATATGTGAAGATAACATGAGATGAATGTTGATGGTAAATTTGACTTATCTAATGAGATGCTTCTGAATGTTGCGATGTATGATGTTTATGTTCTACGATCTATGATGTTTATGTTCTGCGATCCATGATGTTTATGTTCTGCGATCTATGATGTTTATGTTATGCTATATATGATGTTTCTATTATATGATCTATGATGTTTCTGCAATGCAATCTATATGATTGAATTATGTGAAGTCTTTATGTGCTTAATGGATGCTTGTATGTTGATATCTTTGTTGATCAGTTAAAGTTGAAATATGTTTACTACGATCCACAATGCTATTGTGAATGATGGTAGATGGGTATTTTAAATGATATATCGACCCTCCTGGATCTATGAACTATCTTGAGGATGATTAATAGTAGATTTGCAAGTCCCCTTCCTTTATGCGGAAATGTGGTTCCTGCATCCCTCCCTCAAACATCTCGGGTGAGACTGCATATGTGTCGTAGGTGTTGCTGGACAAGGTAAAACCTATCCAAGCCAATGTTTAGGGATATTGTGTTGGAAGGTGTCAATAGTGAGTGAACCCCTTGTTGACTAAAGTGTGTCAACACTTACTGGCATCATTACATACCATTGTGGAGACTATCAACAGATCCAATGATGCGTTGTATATTATAGCATCATTATAGAGAGAGAAAACTACAAGAATATGCTGATTGATTGATCTACAATAAGATTAAGAATATGAAAATGAGCAAAGAGAATATATATTCACAATTTAGAGTGCCTGGGACAAATGACATTCCATAGACTAGCATACCACATATTTCAATTGAGAGGTGGATCTGTCAACTAATCAGAGATCACTGGATGGAAAGATGGTACATGGTTTTTGATATTCTAGTGCACAACAAAAGGAAATTACCACTATACTTTCTCAAGAAAATTTATGCAGATTCTGTGATGCCAAAACATGTCAACTCTTTTGACATGTTGGGGTTCCAGGGTGTTGGTAGGGGGATGCCCCAAAATCATCCGAATGCTAGGCATAGCTATGATGATAAACATATACCTCCACCCTATATCTAGTTACCGAGGCCAGATATCCATCCTACACATGATATGATTTCCCAGACATAGGAAGCAATTCTAGCACTAGCTCAGATGATTTCCCACCACACCAACTATTGACCAAGCAGGTCCCTCTTCCTCTAGTGGGGTAAATCCATCAACTTCCAATGACAAATGATGATCTATTGGTGGGAATATACTAACATCCCATGATCCCTAGATTGAGCCACACATGTGGTCAATCCTTTTATGGTCATGGACCAACACACGATACCTTTATGATGATCGTTGGTCAGGTAAGGACATTGTAAAAAATCTATTTTTGTTCAATTTGCTTTTTCCATGTTGTATACATATTAAATTATTCTTAATATATGGAATTTTTAATATTGCAGGATCTTTATGCCTCTATAGGTGGTGGTAGTGTAACGTTTGTTGTCGTATTTGAGGCAAAAATAGCCAACATCGAGGTCATATTTCAACATGTCATTTTGTTAATAGGTATCATTTTGTCAATAAATGTTAGTTCATTAATTTGTTAAATGGTATAATAGCTTTACAATTTTTGAAGTTGTAGGAACCACATTTTGAACATGGTGCAGGAGACATTGATCTTAATGAATTCCCTGCATGTGGCTTCCTTTATTACCTCAGGAATGTAAGTAC
The DNA here is from genome assembly GCA_001517045.1 of Pseudotsuga menziesii. Classification (NCBI taxonomy): domain Eukaryota; kingdom Viridiplantae; phylum Streptophyta; class Pinopsida; order Pinales; family Pinaceae; genus Pseudotsuga; species Pseudotsuga menziesii. Next base: position 25,142 of record LPNX011194416.1, on the reverse strand, counting down.
ATGGTTAATGACTAAACCTTGTTCAAATTATTTTTTTATTACTGTACTCCTTTTTAGATTGCTAGTATTTATAATTTTTAAACTTATAGGTGTTATCCTACTCTACACAGGGGCAAGAAATTTGAATAATATTTTCAGTACATGTTATTTCATCCAGTCATGTCCCAGGAAGAGGTAAGTATATTACGTCATGTTATTTTTTTAGTCAATATTATTTCATCCATTCATTTCCATGTCTAACTATGGTAACACTTTATGACTGCATGCATCAACACAAATCCCTACACCATCGTTTGGTTTGGCTCTCCCTATAGTCCAAATGTAGATACACATTTTGTCTACACCATATGACCCTCTTCCATAAAAAGAGTGGGTGTCGATGATCATGGACCTAGATTCCACGATAATGTACACATAAACCCTAATGATAGTTTCTAGTTATGTTTCAATTCAGTTTACAACTTGTTTTTCTTAATTTTTTTTCCACATGTTTACAACATCAAGATGGAGAGTCCTCCATGCCATACCTTAGCGGGGCTGTTGATGTTGCAGTTAACATTGCATCTATAATGGGGATAATTCGTAAGAGGTATCTACTTGAATATTTGTTCTTGTACAATTCATTTGTATTATGTATGGACATGCACGATATCTAACAATTTTAGTATTTGGTGAATGTAGCCCCACCCTGGTCCATTAGTGCACATGAATGAGGTCGATGTTCAACCTACATATATTCTTTCTACTAAAGAAACCCAGTCTCCTTCCCCATAACATATTTTTTCGGTGAGATGTTTGTTAATTACAAAATTGGTTAGTACTTTCTCATGCATGTATATTCTTATAATTGTTGAGAAAATTGACATAGTTTATTTTATTCGCAAAGAAACATTGTAGAGAGTCTCTCAGCAAGGAGGAGGACACCATAGGAATATATATGTCAGATGGATTCAGTGAGTGTTTGTTTAATGTAATTGAGTCATATTTTCAATTTTCAAAGTTTGTTACTGCTATAGTATTAGTTCAATTACCTGATCAAGAAATAGGATCCTTCATTTGCAGTTGCCAGAGACGCACAGTGGTTGTGGACAAAGGAAACAAGCATAACACTCAAGAACAAACAAGAGGAAGTTAGTGTTTTTCTATGTTAGTCGAGCAAAAATATGTACTTTTGTGTACAAGAGGAAGTTATATTTTTTATGTGTGGCCTAGGACATATGTTCTTTTGTTTGCACATGTACATGAATGATGTTTTTGATACATGTACATTGATAGGACAACTAAGGGCCTTCTATTTTTGTATTATAACTTCCATGATATAAAAAAATATTCATATTGGATCTTGAGATATTCATAGACCAGTCTTATGTGTGATCATACATGTGTAGCCAATAATGCTTATGTGTAATATTCCCAAATTTTGATGATTTTATGATCGTATGGGGATATCAGTTATAAAATTGAGAACAATGCACAATTACAACATTGTGTAATTACAACAACGTACATTAAATTGTTCTTGACCATGATCCAATTGCATATACAATGTTAAATTGTATTCACAACAACAAAACATACCTAACAGACATAAGCACCCAACACGCCTAAGAAAATGACCCAACTAAGTGGAATATCAAAGAAACTTACCCACAAAACAACCTAACAAAAATTTAAAGGATGCACAAAGTTGAAACACCTAAGTGATGCACCTATGTGACCCACATAAATTGAGTCTAATGCAAGAAGCATCACACTCAGGAAAAAACAAGAGGAGGTTAGAGTTTTTATGTGTTAGTCGAGGATAGATCTTTACTTTTTTGTACAAGAGGAAGTTAGAGTTTTGATGTGTGGTCTAGGATAGATGTACTTTTGTTTGCATGTACATCAATGATTTTTTTGATACATGTACAGTGACAGACCATCTAAGGGCCTTACATTTTTGTATTATAACTTCCATGATATAAAAAATATTTCATATTGGCTCTTGAGATATTCATAATTCATTCTTGTGTGTGATCATACATGTGTTGCCAATAATGTTTCTATGCATAATGTTACCAAAGTTTTACTATATTTTACGATTGCATGGAGATATCAGTTATAAATTTGAGAACAATGCACAATTACAACATTGCATAATGATAACAATGTACATTTAAATTGTTCTTGACCACGATCCAATTACATATACAATGTTAAATTGTATTCACAAGAATGAAACATCCTAACACACATAAGCACCGAACACACCTAAGAAATGGACCCAACTAAGTGGAATACAAAATCACCTTACCCACATAACAACCTAACAAACATTTAAAGGATGCACAAAGTTGACACACCTAAGTGATGCACATGTGTGGCCCACATAAATGAAATTGGTGTTTGGCATGATGAATTTCATCCAATGAATACATGAGATGCACATATATCATCTACAAAAAAACACATACAGGTCATGCATGAAATACAACACATAATAAACCATGTGTATGAATAGTTGTATACCCCAAAAAAATTACAAATGACTTGAATAATTTAAAGGATCATTCTTGAGTTGTTAATTAGTTGCAGGATTACTATTTGTTATTGGTCTACCCGTTTCTATAATTAAAGTGAAGAACTTGATATCACAACCATTTTTGAACTTGTATTTGATTGACTTGGACTTGAACACATAGTTCTTATATCCAGTAATTATATGGAAAAAGAGTACGAGCAACACCTTTGTGCTCTAGCTCAAACCTTTGCATGAATGATACCTTTCTGTGATGAATGTGACTAATAATGAATGTGATAAAACTCAGGTGTACTTTATTGGCCCTATTATTTCCATATCCTTATTTTATAATTTTCTCTATTATATTTTTGTATGCTAGTGTAAAAATTTACCTAGTAGTATGGTAAAACAGTTCAATCATTAGAGGAATACTAGGAACAAAATATACTTATAATGTAGCCTTCATTTGTTTTCTTCCAATGCGTAACTCTTAGTTAAACATATATATCAACGCAGATTTAATTAATCATAAAATAGTCTAAATAATTCAGTAAAGAGAAAGAAAAATATTTGAGTATTAAATTGACAGTCTATGATTTTCACATTAACTAAATATAAGTTTAAACGCTAGGTAGAAAGTAGAAATATTCTTGTTAAATTGAGTGAATATCCTATTGCTAAATACAAGAATAAGAGGAATGCAATATTGTACTAGTTGATACAAAGTAGAAACATTTGAGTTATATCAATGAAATAATAAGGAAACTATCCACATATATGAACTGGAACACTTGATGGAAAACAAATTTGGAATGAACACATTCCACCCAAACATAGACTTATAAGAAACTAGTTAACTTGATCAAATATTCATCCCCTACAATGAACAATGACACAATAGGGACGAACACCCGACATGTTGAAGCTCACCGCCTACATGCTTTCACGGATACATGTTGAATCTCTATTGAGGGCATAGAATTCAAACTATGCAATACAAATGGGTTTTGATGGGTCTTGCAAGTGTGTTTAGGTAGGTTCCATGTCGGAAGGATAGCCACGATATCTCAGTCGAGGAATTTGCAAAGTTGACCCCTATGTTCAAAACTTTCACATTCCCTTACTAAGAAAAACCCTACTTTCAAAAAATGACCTGAATGAGGATCTTGTGTCCATGGATCTAAAGGATAGGGCCACCCATACAACTATCTTGATGTCTTGAATAAAACATATTCAATGGTTCATCAATCTCAGCCACGGTCATCATTCTATGGCACGTTGAATCTCACCTCCTATAGGGTTTCAGGGACACCTGTTGAATCCCTACGTGGGGCATAGAATTCCGATCGTGCAACAAAACTGGGTTTTGGGGGGACCTGCAAGTGTGATTAGGAAGGTTCAGTGTGGGAACACTAGCGACAATTTCTCAATTGGGGAATTTTCAAAGTTGACCCGTATGTGCAAAAATTTCACATTCCCTTATTGAGCAAAACCCTACTTTACAAAATTTACCTAAGAGCGGATCCCATTTCGATGGCTATAAAGGAGAGTGACACCCTTAGAACTGTCTCGAATACAACAAAGTCGACAGTTCATCGATCCGATCCATGGTCATCATTCTATGGCACATTGAAGCTCACCTCCTACAGGATTTCAGGGACACCTGTTGAATACATACGGGGGGCATAATTCCAACCATGAAATAAAATTGGGTTCTAGGGGTTCTATGTCTATTTGCAAGTAGGTCCCAGTATCTATTCAGGGACACATGCCAAATTGAACCTAGGGAAAATATGTAAAGGTTTGAATGTTTGATACTAGATATTGGTTAATGGTGACATAAATTATATTAGTGATATGTAGATGGTAATTAGTGGCTATAAACTTGGGTTTCTAGTATTTTGAATACAAACTAGGCTCTATAATACAAGCTAGGGTTTCTAAGGTTTAGAATTCAAACTAGGGTTTAGGGTACAAACTAGGATTTCTAGGATTGGTTATAGGATTTGTAAACTATGATTTCTAGGCTAGGAATTCTAGTACAGCACTCTTCTAGTGTAAATGGATTATGAATCTAGTGTAATCCGAGCGAATGATGGAGTTGGTGCATTGAGTTATTTTAGAGGTTTGTGAGGAAAAACCATCTTATAGAAAGTATAGACCGGAAATAAAACAAGGTAACATGTACTAGTAGATCTGCTAGATCTCCCTAGCTCGAACATAAATCAAATGACAAAAATAACCCTAACAAACTTATTTGGCTTGAACCTTTTCGATTCATTTAATGTTTTGAAACTGTGAATTTGGTGTGTCTTCATTAATTTGATTTATGATGAGCATAATACATATATTTCGAGTAATTTAGGGATTTTGGTTGAGGATGGGTGTACCCAATTTATAAATCCAAATAAAGAGTCAATCGTGGATATGAATACAATGAAATCAACTACATTTCAAACTTGAGGAAAAAACGTTCGAATCCTTCCACAATTGTGAATTTAGAGGGTTATAAATGTATAAAAAACCATCTAAGGGTGCTCACAAGAGTGAGTTTAGTTAAGAAATGGGGTTTCTATTATGCCACATGAAGACATTAAAACAAGTTAAACATAATCATGTAAATTGCAAAAAAATCAATAAGAGATAACTATAATTTACAAAATAAGTATTAAGAAATAATTCTTATGGATCCTTACCATATAAAATTATAAGTTGATATGGACAACTAGTACTCTCCAAAATTGCATAGTCAACCTATTACAAAAAGAGATAAGGGGATGTTATCCCACAAGCTAAGTAAGAAACACAATATTTCTTGTTTGAAGTTCCCCTAGTACTGTCCAAAATTGCATAGTCAACCTATTACAAAAAGAGTTAAGGGGATGTTATCCCGCAAGCTAAGTAAGAAACACAATATTTCTTGTTTGAAGTTCCCCTTAGTATGTAGGTTAACTTTGGAATTATGAGGTGGTGTAACATCATTGCATATATGTAAAAAATATTACAAATGATTTATCAATAATTTCACATTTTAAGTTAGCTATCTATATCATTAAAGGTTGGTTTGTTTGTGGGGGTTATCCCACTCTACCTCTAGTTCCCAATGGAGTTTCCAATTATCATAGGCCTACCACATAGATGGAAAAGGAAGTAAAGAAACCTATTTCTCCTTTTCACCTAAAAGAAAGCCATTTTTCAACCCTATTTTATCACCTTGAAGATAAAAAATCAAAGGTTTAACTAAGAAAAACAAATATGTGGGGAAATATGATATAACAAAATTTCGTCTTAGATACATGTTTTAAATACCATCGCTTCTGTAGTAGTGAATTAGCACTTGAACAGAGGAAGGAGTTATGTTATATAAGAATAATATACAAATAATGTAAGATAATTGAGAGTCAACAAGTGTAATGATGCATCATCACATTACAAATGCTTCGTAATGATATTCTCATAACCATCATAATGCTAGATTATAAAACAATTAAGTTGGTCACTAGACAATCATTACATCATGAGTTATAATAAACACATTTTTAAAAAGATATAATCACGTTACATCCAAATAATGACAATTTAAAGCATCTTAGATAAGTATCAAAGAGAGATTCAAATATCAAAGAGAGATTAATCTTATTAGTTGCATTTTATAAAATATTAATGAGTAACTTTTTATAATATATTATAAATCCTTGTTTTAAAAAATTCTTCATATTTAAGATAAATCTATGTTTATCTTATTTGAGCACCTCTTTAATAATAGTATAACTTATAAAAATTTATTTTTAAAAAACAAATTATAAAGATAGTACTAGAAAATTTATCATCATAATATTAATCATAAATATACATATATAAAATCATTATATATATATGATTTTAATTATAAAAATATATATAAATTTAATAGAAAATTTATTTTATTTTTTATTTTTAATAAAATTAAACTTATTAAATATATATTTAATGATTAAATTTTAATAAAATTGAAATAATATACTATTTATACTTAAAAATAATACTAAATACTATCTTTTAGATTTTAAATTTAATTAAAACCTTTTGTAATTTGTTAGTCTTATTACAATTATAAATTTCTTACTTTTTATAGTTACAAAATGCACATGCGTTATGGAGAAGTAAAACACGCACATGTTATGGAGAAGAAAAACACACACGCATTATGGAGAAGCAAAACGTGCATGCATTTTAGAGAAGCAAAACATGCACGCGTTATGGAGAACCACAAATAATAGTTTTAGTGCACGGCTAGGAAAATTAATAAAAACAATAGTTTGCATCATCAGGACTTCGGACCTATAGTAATATTTTAGCATCATCAAGAACAACATCTCAAACAACCATGCCTAACGTCCCAAGATTATAATTTTTATTTATGTTGTAATATGGACACCATTAGGAGGTTTTAAGAACTAAGTTTGGTTCATAGTCCCTTGAGCATGCTTGAGGGAGGAAACTCAAGAATTATTTCCTATAGGTAGCTTTAAAGGCTTGAGGTCCATGAACAAGGCATAGAACCTAGACATAGGACCTCCATATGTGATATTTTGCATCTAAGAGAGAATATGTAGTGCATTAGAATTATCTTAGCACTAGAAACATATCCATAGACATGGTTGACGGAGGAAACCTAGTCCTTAGGCCCTAAAGGAATCCTATAGACATATAGGGATAAGAACAACACCTCGAACAAACACACATGATCTCTTAAGGGTATCCTCAACCTTTAAGTTGGGATATGGCCATGATTAGGATTTTTTTAGCATTAGATATGGAGGATAAGTTGTTAATCATGGTTCGTACATAAATCTTTATTTTTAGGTTGTAAACCCGCTTTTAGGGCTCAAGGTCCATGAACAACAACTTGAATCACCATAGATGACCTCTCATGTTGATAGTTTTGTTTTGAAAGGGGATATGAGAACCATTAGGGGTTTCTAAGTACTATGTATGCATCTTAGGACCTTAGACATAATAAGGGAAGAAACCTAGGCCTTAGCCCCTAGAAGATGCTTTTATCCATCTAGAGCCAAGAATGATGTGTTGAACAACCTCAATAAATCCTTCCATGGTTTCATTTACCTTGAAATGGGGATACTAGTTCCATTAGAACATTTTCGCACTAAGTACATATATTAGGCCCCTTCACATAGGTAGGGGGGAACACTTGGCCTTTAGGACTTAAAGGAAGTTGTTAACCATTTAGGGCCAAAATTGGTGCCTCCAACCACCACACATGACATTGAATGTGAATCATTTGAATCTTAATCAGGATATGAATGCCATAATCATTTGTTGAGCACTAGGTATGCATCTCAAGGCCATGGACATGGTTAAGGGAGGAAACTATGATCGTAGGCCCTAACTAAATCTTCTATGCATCAAGGGATAGGAAGGATGCCTTATAAAATCACACATGGCATCTCATAGATGTATTTGGACTATGAATATGGATGTTAGTAGAATTAGGTCGTTTTGAGCAGCAGGTATGGAACCTATGAGAAATGATTGAGGGAATATGCTCGTTCCTTAGGCCATAATGGAATATTTGAGGCACCCATGTTAATGAAAAATTCCTTGAAGCACCACATATGACATACTCAAGGTATGCTTGGTCTCCAAGAAAATATGTACATGCCTTTAAGAGGTTTTGAGCATTAGATATGGGTATTAAGGCTTCAATAAGGTCAATGGAGGAAATCCAATACTTGATCCCTAAATAATATTTTTGGCATCTATTGATACACATGTGATTTAATCACTATACCTCTATTCCTTACTCACTGGCCCTCCCTGCCTTTGTAATTCCATATCTCACTATCTCTATTTGTATGTGTGTGTCTATCTTTCACCGTTCTCTCTCTCACAACCTCCCTCTCTCTCTCTCTTTCTATCTCTATGTGTGTGTGTGTCCCTCCCTCACTCCCCATCTCTCAAAACCTCTCTCCAACTTATTTATACCTCCCTCACTATCCCTCCCTACATCACTCTCTCTTTATTCCCCCCCTCCCCATCCCCATATCTCTCCCACACAATCTCTCTCTTTCTATATATATATATATGCGTGTGTGTGCATGTCCCTCCCTAATTCCCCCTCTCTCATAACCTCTCTCCATCTTTACTATACCTCCCTCACTATCCCTCCCTCCACCACTCTCTCTCTATCACTCGCCCCTCTCCCCTCTCTCTCTATCGCTCACCCCCCCTCTCTCTCTCTCTTTGTGTGTGTGTGTGTCCCTCCCCCTTCTCTCTTTATATATCTATGTGTGTGTCACTCCCTCACCCCCCTCTCGTAGAGTCTCTCTCCACCTTCTATATACCTCCCTAACTATCCCTCCCTCCATATCACTCTCTATATCATTGACCCCCTCCCTCTTTGTCGCTCACCCCTCCCTACCTCTCTCTCTCTCTCACAGTGTGTGTGTTTATCCCTTCCTCACTTCCCATATCTCATAATATCTCTCCACCTTCTCTATACCTCCCTCACTATCCTTCCCTCCATATCTCTCTCTCTATTTCTCACCCCTCCCCATCTCCCTCTGCCTCTCACCCATCCCCCCCCCTCCCTCTCCCTCCCACATAATCTTTGTGTGTGTGTGTCCTCCTTTCTTTCACAAAATCCCTCTGTCACTCCCTCTCTCTCCACCTTCTATATACCTCCCTCTATCAATATCTCCCTCCCTTCTCCCTTAATTATCAGCCCTTTGTGCCATTATCCCTCTCTCTCTCTCTGTCTCAACTTGTATCCCTCCCTCCCTATCTATTTTCACCCTCACTCTCCATGTTTCTCTCTTTCACAACCTCCGTCTCTCTCCATCTCTCAGTCCTCCACCCTCTATATTTGACACCATCTCTCTCTCTCTCTCTATACATGTGTGAACCTACCCCTTTCTCTCTTTGTGTCTATCCCCGTCACCCCTCATAGACACCTTCTATCGCTCCCTCAATATCTCTTTCCTTCACTCTATATCACTCCCTCCCTCTCTATCTTATTCTCTCTCATGATCTCTGCACATCATTCTCTCTCTCTCTCTCTCTTCTTCTTCTATGTTTTCAACTTATCCCTTCTCCTCAACCCCCTACCTCATTATGACCCATTTTCTCTTTTTTATCGCATCTCATTCCCATCTCTTCAATTCCCCCTCCTTCACCTCTCTCCCCCAACACATCCTATTCCTCCTATAATACTCAATATCCACCTTTCCATTCACCAAACTCTCTCTCATCAAACGATAACCCACTTCCTCCTCTCCACCTTATCCCCCTTTGTCACTCAAGTCTTGTGTACTACTTCTAACCCTATATGTCTTCAACACCTCTTCTCCTCCTAATAATTATCTCAATCCCCACTCTCCTTCACCCTTGTAACCCATAATGTCCCCATTCCATTCATATTTCTCCACTTGAATTTACAACATCCTCCTAGGACCTTGACCCTTCCCCATACCCTCTCAACTATTAACTATCCCCACTTGAACTTCCAATATCTTCCTAGGCCCTTGAGCCTTCCCCACCCCCTCTCAAGTATTAACCATCCCCACCTGAACTTCTAACATCTTCCTGGGCCCTTGAGCCTTCCACACACCCCGTCTAAACTATTATCCATACATTTGATATATTACATATAGTGCTATATTTTTAGCTCTACAAAACACATGCATGTTATAGAACTACATAATGCATGCGTGTTTTGTAGTTCTATAATGCACATGCATTTTTTAGTTCTATAACGCATGCACATTTTGTAGTTCTATAACGTGCACACATTTTCCAATTCTACAAGGGCGGGAGTTGTAATTTGAATTTAAACATGCCAATTCACTTGCTCGCATGTCACCAATAGTCCTATGTGTATGGTTTGGAGTTTGCTTCGGTAATACCAAACCTATGCTATGGTATATGATAAACCATTACTAATTTGGCATTTCTTCCATTTTATGAAGAAGTCGTTGTTTACACACTTGTTACAGTATGCTACACACAATCATTTTTGATGAAATATTAAACATAAATAGCATTTTTTCTACAAATTCTAAATATGTAATTTTTAATAAAAAATATATTATTTTCATATTTTTTTTCAATTTCTATTATGTCCTAACACCTTAACTCAAAAAACATGTTTTTAGTGTTTTTTCCACAATTTTTTCAATTCTTAATAGTTTTAAAAATAAATTATATGGTCCACTAGAAGACATCGACCTCTACATTCTATAAAAAACCCATTTCATGATTATTTCATTAAGACCTTCAAAGGCGGCACCCACAAAAGACTACCATTTTCTAGGAATGATCACTTAGATAATTATAAAAAAATATAAAAATTAGCAATTTTATTTTCAAAAAAGAGCGCTGCACTAGTACTATATGTTCTCTATATGTCTGCAAAGTTTTGTATCCCGAAACCATCATTTAGGCCCTCAAAGTATACACCCACAAAAACTTATACCTTATCATTTTCCTAAAAAATAAAAAGTGGTTGTTGGAAAAAATGAAAGTTGACATACTTATAAAAAAATTGAATACATAAAACTTCTATATTGGGAAACATGATTCAATTTCCTACATTTAATCTTATTTACTCAAAGTAAGATATTTTGTGCAAGTATTTCTAAAAATACAATTAAGATGATGGATGCCTAATTTTTATGTTTTCTATTGCATCTAACATGCCAAAAGTGACCCTCATTAGCTTGCACTCACCCATTAGTAACAATCATATTAATAAGATTAATATGTTTGAAAAATGTTCAATATGTATATATTTGACACATTGATAAATTATTAATACATAACTTAATCATCCGAATCCTCAGAAAATAACCTGGAGAAGAAGAACAATTCTTGGATAATTGATGAGAACATACCCTATATGGTTCAAACCAAAGATGGAAATAACATTGCCGAAAAATTGGAAGATGATATCTACATTTTTTCACTAGGAGATTAGTACCCTTAATAGCTATAATAGATATTTCTCCATATCTAACATAGTGAATGTTAGGATCCTTCAACGACTAGATCTTTTTTAGTGAATTTCGATGAGAAAATATGAGAATATGTTTTATCTTTCAATTAAAATTAGTTCTCTCATGGAAATATCCATGAGACAATGATAGTGAATGAGAGGATCATTTAAGAAGGGGAACTAAAAATGGATTCACATTCATAGACATAATGATTCCACAGGAACAAGAAGAATCTCATATTCACTCTCGGGGCGACAATAAGATTAATATGTTTGAAAAATGTTCGATATCTATATATTTGATACATTGAGAAATTATTAATGGGATGATGCACAATCATGGACTCCTTTAAAGACACTTTAGGTGCAACATAATACTAGAATAAATGGGAAACTCTGACTTTAGGTGACAATTAGGGGTACTTCCCTAACTTATTTGAAGATGAAGTAAAACGAGAAAATATAGGTAATTGAATCAACTTTCATAATATATAGAATTTATGCAGAGAAAATGTGTGTAAATGATTACAAAATTAGTTTCCGTGAAAGGGGTTTTTCAAATTTTCAGCACATCTTAACATATATGTTTGTGTGGGTGCAGCAATATATGAGGTAAATGATGTCCATTTGGGATAAAATCTTGCAGACATATAAAGGACATATGGGCCTATTGCAAGACTATTTATTCGGAATTTTTCATGAATTATTTTTTTATTGAAGTAAGAAAATCTTGAAATTAAAACCTTATGTGCGCGTGCAACACTTTAGGGGAAACAATTAATGAAATCCTTGATTTATTAATATACGATCATAGAGCTTGATCTCGTCTAGTGCACCATATAGTTTTTTTGGGAAATGGTGATGGAAATCAAAAGTTATATAACAAACAATTGATGTATGTATTTTCAAAAACTGACATGTGTCATTTAGAAAAAAAATTATAAATAAATAAAACGTAGTTTTGAAGGAAAAAATTACATATTCAAAATCGTCATTTCGTACTCTACAATATCCTACATTTTCATAAAAAATAATTGTGTATGTCATATCAAAACACACCATCTAAACTAAGCATATTGATAGAGTTCTAAAAGACAAGCAATAGCCCTAGTTGATTTGTCCTAGCCAATATTTCGGTATTCTGAAGCTGCTTCCAAACCTAATGCCAAACCTTAATCCCGCCAATTAGTTAAATTTTAAAATAATGCATATGCAATATAGCTTATTCATATCGCATATGCGATATGAATAAGCTATATCGGATATGCAATATAGCTTATTCATATCACATATGCGTTATATCGCATATGCAATATGAATAAGCTATAATGCATATGTGATATAGCTTATTCATATCGCATATGCGTTATATTGCATATGCGATATGAATATGCTATAACGCACATGTGATATATAGAATTATGTTCAGAGCTAATTTATGTGGCATGGCTTCTAGATTTACAATGTCACTAGCTACTTCGAATTTGTATGGGTGGTGGGTTCCCACTATATATTACTTCATGGAAGTTCTCTAATGTTGCTAGCATAATTGAACTAGAAAAATTCTAATGGTGCTATAGGAAAATTTTAACTAATTTGTTTTTTTCCTAATGCATAATTGTTCATCACCCTCACCCTCATCATCATCACCAAACTCATCCTCATCATCATCATAATCACCCTCATCCTCATCCTCATCCTCATCATCATAGTCATCATCCTCCTCCTCCTCTTGATCATCATCATTGTTCATCATCATCGTCATCACCATCACCCTCATCAGCTTCATCATCATCATCACCCTCATCCTCATTAGCTTCATCGTCACCCTCATCCTCCTCCTCATCATCACCCTCATCCTCATCCTCATCATCATCATCACCCTTATCCTCATTAGCATCATCATGGTCATCATCATCATCATCATCATCATCCTCCTCCTCCTCATCATCATCATCACCGTCATCCTCATCAGCATCATCATGGTCATCATGGTCATTATCATCATCATCATCATCATCACCCTCATCCTCATCCTTATCCTCATCCTCATCCTCATCCTCCTCATCCTCCTCCTCCTCATCATCATCACCCTCATCCTCATCAGCATTTTCATGGTCATCATCATCATCATCATCACCCTCATCCTCATCCTCCTCCTCCTCCTCATCATCCTCCTCCTCCTCATCCTCCTCCTCCTCCTCCTCATCACCCTCATCCTCATCACCTTCATCATGGTCATCATCGTCATCATCATCATAATCACTGTCATCATCCTCATCCTCATCCTCATCCTCATCATCGTCAACCTCATCATCATCATCACCCTCATCCTCATCATCCTCATCATCACCCTCATCCTAATCATCATCATCATGGTCATCATCATCATCATCATCATCATTATCATCATCATCACCATCATCCTCATCACCATCATCATCATCCTCATTTTCATCATCATCATCATCATCATCATCACCCTCATCCTCATCAGCTTCATCATGGTCATCCTCATCCTCATCCTCATCATCACCGTCATCATCCTCATCCTCATCAACCTCATCGTCATCATCAACCTCATCATCATCATCACTTTCATCCTCATCATCATCATCACTTTCATCCTCATCCTCATCATCATCACCCTCATCCTCATCATCATTATCATGGTCATCATCATCATCATCATCATCATAATCACCCTCATCTTTCTCCTCCTCCTCATCATCCTCATCCTCATCCTCATCATTATCATCATCACCCTCATCCTCATCAGCTTCATCATGGTCATCATCATCATCGTCAACCTCATCATCATCATCACCCTCATCCTCCTCCTCCTCATCATCACCCTCATCCTCATCATCATCATCACCCTCATCCTCCTCCTCCTCATCATCACCCTCATCCTCATCATCATCATCATGGTCATCATCATCATCATCATCATCACCTCATCCTCATCACCATCATCATCATCCTCATCCTCATCATCATCATCACCATCATCATCACCCTCATCCACATCAAGTTCATCATGGTCATCATCCTCATCCTCATCCTCCTCATCATCATCACCCTCATCCTCTTCCTCCTCCTCATCACCCTTGTCCTCATCCTCATCCTCATCATCATCATCATCATCATGGTCATCATCATCATCATCATCATGGTCATCATCATCATCACCCTCATCCTCATGGTCGTCATCATCATCATCATGGTCATCATCACCATCCTCCTCCTCCTCATCATCACCCTCATCCTCATGGTCGTCATCATCATCATCATGGTCATCATCACCATCCTCCTCCTCCTCATCATCACCCTCATCCTCCTCATCATCATCATAGTCATCATCTTCCTCATCATCACCATCATCCTCATCATTATCTTCATCGTGACCCTCATCCTCATCATCATCATCACCCTCATCAGCATTGTTCATCACCCTCATCCTCACCATCATCATCATCTTCATCAACACCCTCATCCTCATCATCATCATCATATTCATCATCCTCCTCATCATGACCATCATCCTCATCATCATCTTCATCTTCACCCTCATCCTCCTCCTCATCATCACCCTCATCCTCATCATCATCAACCTCGATCCCCATCCTCGTCATCATCATCATGGTCATCATCATCATCGTCATCATCATCATCACCCTCATCCTCATCTTCATCATCATAGTCATCATCCCCCTCATCATCACCATCATCATCATCATCATCATCATCATCATCATCTTCATCTTCATCGACATCCTCATCCTCAACATCATCAGCATCCTCATCATCATCATCATCATCATGATAATTCTCATCCTCCTCCTCCTCCTCCTCATCATCCTCATCCTCATCATCATCATCATGGTCATCATCATCATCATCATCATCATCACCCTCATCCTCCTCATCATCATCATAGTCATCATCATCGTTCATCACCCTCATCCTCACCATCATCATCATCTTCATCGACACCCTCATCATCATCTTCATCGACACCCTCATCCTCC
This sequence comes from Pseudotsuga menziesii, assembly GCA_001517045.1. Lineage (NCBI taxonomy): Eukaryota > Viridiplantae > Streptophyta > Pinopsida > Pinales > Pinaceae > Pseudotsuga > Pseudotsuga menziesii. Next base: position 9,619 of record LPNX011194416.1, on the reverse strand, counting down.
TCCTCATCATCACCATCATCCTCATCCTCATCTTCATCATCACCCTCATCCTCATCATCCTCATCACCCTCATCCTCATCATCATCAACCTCAATCCTCATCACCATCATTCATCACCCTCATCCTCATCCTCATCATCATCATCATCATCATCATCATCGTCATCATCATCATCATCATGGTCATCATCTTCATCGACACCCTCATCCTCAACATCATCAGCATCCTCATCATCATCATCATCATCTTCATAATCCTCATCCTCATCATCATCATCATCATCACCCTCATCATCATCATCATCATCATCATGGTCATCATCATCATCATCATCACCCTCATCCTCATCATCATCATCATAGTCATCCTCCTCCTCATCATCACCATCATTGTTCACCATCATCTTCATCGTCACCCTCATCCTCATCATCATCACCATCCTCGTTGTCATCATCATCATCATCATCATCACCCTCATCCTCATCCTCATCATCACCCTCATCCGCCTCCTCCTCCTCCTCCTCCTCATCATCCTCATCCTGATCGTCTTCATCGACACCGTCATCCTCAATATCATGCACATCCTCATCATCCTCATCGTCTTCATCGACACCGTCATCCTCAACATCATGCACATCCTCATCATCCTCCTCCTCCTCCTCATCATCATCGCCCTCATCCTCATCTTCATCATCATAGTCATCCTCCTCCTCATCATTACCATCATTGTTCACCATCATCTTCATCGTCACCATCATCCTCATCATCATCACCATCCTCGTCATCATCCTCATCATCATCACCATCCTCGTCATCATGATCATGATCATCATCCCTCATCCTCATCATCACCATCAACCTCATCCTCATCATCATCATCATGGTCATCATCATCATCGTCATCATCATCCTCATCCTCATCCTCATCATCATCCTCATGCTCATCATCATTGTTCATCAGCCTCATACTCACCATCATCAATACCCTCATCCTCATCATCATCGACACCCTCACCCTCATCCTCATTGACACCCTCATCCTCATCATCATCGACACCCTCACCCTTATCCTCATCGACACCCTCACCCTCATACTCATCATCATCATGCTCATGGATAGTGCCCTCAATGTTCATCACCCTCATCCTCATCATATCTAGATAAATGTAAATTGCACATTTTCATTGAGCACTTAATCGCATATGCGATATATCTCATATGCACTAAATCACATATGCGATATATCAAGAATGCGTTATGGAAAACATGTAAAAACATGCCCATTCATTAAAAAGATGGAATTCAATATCGCATATGCGATATGTGTTTTATAGAAAATGTAGGGTGGCGCCATGTTGGCCACCTTTAACGTATCAAAAGACATAATTCATCTGAACCCGCGCACAAAGAACTATTGGACATGAAATTTTTTATCATTGCTTACATAATTCCATAGTTTTGTACAGGTTTGGGTGGAATTCAATGGGGAATCATTAGAGGAAATTTCAACTGAAAATGGGCCTCCTAAAATGAACTAATAAAATAATAGTTAAAATAATAAAATAATATTTATTAATTTTGGAGGAAGAAAAGAAAAAAACTACTTTTTTGTTTGTATTTTTGACATATCTCCCCGTGTTTTTACTCAAATTTCGATCAAGAGAGCTCGTTGGATGCAGAATTAAATTCTGCATCCAACGAGTACCCACTCGGCATACTTTTGACGGACCTCGCTACCCAAAAAACAAGAAATACCTGAAAAAATGGAATGATGACGTCATCATTCCGTTTTTTCAAGTATTTATTGTTTTTGGGGTAGTAGGGTCCATCAAAAGTATGCCGAGTGGGTACTCGTTGGATGCGGAATTTAATTCCGCATCCAACGAGCTCTCCCGATCGAAATTTGAGTAAAAACACGGGGAGATATGTCAAAAATACAAACAAAAAAAGTAGTTTTTTTTTAATATCTATCCCCAAATTTATATTAAAAAAGTGTTTAAGACCTATATGGTATTTCAAATTTAAAGCAATTTCATTGGCTAACACATGATGACATGGAATTTGAATAAAAGTTAAAAGGCCCATTTTGAGTTGAAATTTCCTCTAATGGTACGTAATAGAGGACGAAAGTCAGCAAGGAAGGTGCTTACACTGGAAGAAGCAGAAAATAAAAAACAAAAAAAAAGGGAAGATTCAAGAAATCATTGGCATTCATTACATGAGCAAATAGTTCCCATTCCCCCTCAAGAGATAGCTGACGTAGAGGCTAAGGAAGATAATGCAACATTAAAATAAGTTGGTTATATAGAAGTTGATATTATTCATCCATTAGTAGATGGACAATCTTGTGAAGAGTTCAATAATTATGTTACTGCCGATGTAAATGTGACTCAACAACAACCATGTTCAGTGGTTCAATCTCCTAATCGAAGTTGTGAGACGGTAGTGGATGTAAATGTCACTCCAACATTTCAAACGGCAAGAAATTTTGCATCAAAACGAAAGAGAACTCTTAAACGAATACAAGTGGACGAGAGCGGATTGACTTCCATGGAAGGTAAGGTGGCTAAACACACTATCCTTCGTCATTCTTCTCAAATAATGAAACAATATTTTGATAACAAATCCGAAGCCGGTAAATTCCAACTGTTTTTAGCTTCGCTTAAATCTAGAAATATGGCAACTATTAGAAGAAATTTAGGCATAACAACAATGAAGAATATGGAATCAAGTAATCACATTGTTAAATCTCTTGCTACTGCATTCACATCTATTGGTAAAAAAACTCGTTCAAAAGACTATAATGTGGCTGAATCAATTGTATGTAGATCCACAAGACAACGTCGTTTACTTAAATGCACATCAAAAATTGTTCCTTTACATCCAAACACACTTAAAAAATATTCAGTAAGAAGAGACAACCCTTATGTAGAGGGACAAATGGAAACATTATGGGAATTTAGCGGTAGGTTTCCCCGCAAAGACATGAATTTAGTCGAAGCAGTGAAGGGCCTAGTGCAAACATTTTGGCATGATAACACTAGGCCTTCTTCTAACACGAAGGATGTGTTAAAACATTGTAGGGGTTCTCATCACATTGAACCTCATGTTAAGGATTATCTTGACATGACACAAACTCAACTGTTCGAGATGTTTAAGGTTGCCCACATAAAGCTAAGGCTCGGGCAAAGATCTTTTGAAAAATGCAAGCCTTGGTATGTTAGAATAAATACCATCTGGAACACTTGTTGTTGTAGATACCACATAGAGTTTGATCTATATTACCATACATTTGCACATATACATCATTTTTTGCATCCTAACCATGTGCAGGAATGCTCAAGTACAGTACCACCAATTTCATCCAGAGATTTCATCCATAGCAACATGTGTCCGAGGCAAGATGGGAAGACACATTACTTAAAACAATGTGTAGACGGTTCTTGCAACAATTGTGGTGGGATATCCTTATGGACTGATTGCATCCATGAAAGTGAAGATCAAGCATTCAGGAATGCAATTGTTGAGAACCAAAACTATCAGTATGAGACATATCAGCTAAATGATGGGAAATAAAGCAGGAAGATTAAATTGGTGACTTCACAGGTAAATTCTTGAATATTGACAAATTAATATTCATGTACACATTTTTTTATGTGGTTTATTGACATATTAATATTCATGTACCAGGTGTGAGTATGTGATTTTATTCCAAAGTTTCGTGGAAAGATCCAACAGTACATTCAACATGTCGATATGGCATGGTGGCAAGATGAGCAATTCAGAATATGCCGAGACACCTTCCCTCTCGGAAAAATACTATCATTGGTTGACTTTGTGGAAAATTACACCCTACAGCCACAAAATGAAATTCAAAGTCGATACTATCACTCAGAGCAGGTGAGCATAATGGTGCATATCACGTATCGACATGGGCAAGATAGCAATGAAGAGAAACATGTGATACTGAAAGAAAGTCACTTCTACATAAGTGACGACCGGACCCATGACATCTATTATGTGCAACATCACTTTAAATTATTCTGTGATCACCTGATAGCTATGGATATACCATTTTATTGTCATTTCATTTGGTCAGATGGTTGTGCTGGACAGTTCAAGAATGCACGTGTATTTGAATGGTTGTGTTTGTTGCACATAAAATACAAGGTGTCCCATGTATTGAACTACTTTGAAACTGGTCATGGAAAAGGAGAGCACGATGGTGCTGGTGCATGCATTAAAACTACCCTTCGAAGGGAAGATATGAAGTTTACAGGTGCTCACGTTCGAGACGCTGCATCTATAGTCCAATGGTGTGCATCTATCATGGGAGAACAAGCAACAAGGAAACACTTAGTGCGAAGAATATTCTGGGAGGTTACAAATGTGGACCAATCACAAACACCTCGGGTGAAAATAGTGCATGGAACTCTACAGTTTCATTCAATTAGAATCTCAAACAACTCGACCCTACAAATTAGGACAAGATTGAAGGATTTCTTTTGCAGTTCTTGTAGCATCGGTGAATGGGGTGAATGTGAGCATATTGATGCCGTTGATACATGGGATCGAGTGACACTTGGCACCAATTTCAATGGGGGTAATGAAATAGACCATTTGGAAGATGATCAGACACATATTTCTAGAGACTATGATCACATATCGGATCTCATACAAGCAGGTACATGAGTAGTACCTAAATAAGAAAATGCATTTATGTATTGTTTACTCGACCTTTGTAGAATTTAATTTATGTAGAAATTAGAAATGCAAGACCTTATTTACAAAATGTATTGTTAACTCGACCTATTTCCTTTCATAGGTCAGATATATGCAGTGGTTGCCCCAAAAAATAATGAATGGGGTTCTGACTATTGGTTGGCACGTTACTTAGAGGGGAAACAAACCCTTCTAGAACCTGTTACAGATGATGAAAATATTGAATTCCCAACCAGCTCGATGGTTATGAAAGGGGAGTACTTGACACTTGCAACACAACAGAAAAGGAAGGGTGGGTATGTATATCAGGATTATAGACCAGGAGCTATTGTATACCACTTCACCAACCTAGTAGTTGGTATAAACATCAAGCTCCACACACTTGCTCACAAAAATAGGTCACATGTACGATACTTTCTACCTCATATAGAGCAAGAAAGATTGATGGACACCATCAGCACCATAGATGATCTGGATGGCCTACTTGTATGAGTGCATTGTCAGGTGCATTATTTAACCCTTTTTAAAAGTGAATTCTGAAGAACAATTTCCATTATTTAGCCTTACTGTATTACCAATGTAATAAACCTGTGATTGACAGATACCATTCACAGACATAATATTATTCAAAGGATACTGGACACTATAAACACGATCGTACAACCTTGGGTGAGTTATCTATAAACCGTGTTTGCATGTTTTCATTGGGTTCTCTTTTCTTTCTTATGATGTTACTAATGTCTAGCCTTTCATGTGCCTAGGATACAAACACCATCTACGGCACACTGGAGGCACCAAGAATGGTGTCTTTAGACACAGTCAAATATAGTTCGGAAAATAACAAGCTCTCGAGTTGTTGAAATTTACATTTCTTGATGTTTTTAGTTTAATATACATTTAATTACATTGCCATGTACAAATCAGAATCCAACTAGAGGCTTTCATACTTGCATGCACCAACTAGGCCTTCATGAGTGACCAAGTTGCATGCTCCAACTAGGGTTAAGACAAGGTATGAGATGTCCAACTAGGGTTTGGTGAGCAGTCATGCAAGTTAGGAGAGGGAACTAGAAACACATTATCACCAATACATGCATGCACCAACTAGGCCTTCATGAGTGACCAAGTTGCATGCTCCAACTAGGGTTAAGACAAGGTATGAGATGTCCAACTAGGGTTTGGTGAGCAATCATGCAAGTTAGGAGAGGGAACTAGAAACACATGATCACCAATACTTGCATGCACACAAACTAGGCTTTCACGAGTCACCAAATTGCATGTTCCAACTAGGTTCAAGACAAGGTATGAGATGTCCAACTAGGGTTTGGTGAGCAATCATGCAAGTTAGGAGAGTGAAATACAAACACATGATCACCAATACTTGCATGCACCAACTAGGATTTCATGAGTCACCAAGTTGCATGCTCCAACTAGGGTTAAGACAAGGTATGAGATGTCCAACTAGGGTTTGGTGAGCAATCATGCAAGTTAGAAGAGGGAACTACAAACATATGATCACCAATACTTTCATGCATGCCAACTAGGCTTTCATGAGTCACCAAGTTGCATGCTCCAACTAGGGTCAAGACAAGGTATGAGATGTCCAACTAGGGTTTGGTAAGAAATCATGCAAGTTAGGAGAGTGAACTACAGACACATGATCACCAATACTTGCATGCACCAACTAGGCTTTCATGAGTCACCAAGTTGTGCATGCTCCAATTAGGGTCAAGACAAGGTATGAGATGTCCAACTAGGGTTTGGTGAGCAATCATGCAAGTTAGGAGAGTGAACTACAAACACATGATCACCAATACTTCCATGCACCAACTAGGCTTTCATAAGTCACCAAGTTGCATGCTCCAACTAGGGTTTCATGCGCAATCATGCAAGTTAGGAGAGTGAACTAGAAACACATGATCACCAATACTTGCATGCACCAACTAGGATTTCATGAGTCACCAAGTTGCATGCTCCAACTAGGGTGATATTTCCAACTAGGGTTTGGTGAGCAATCATGCAAGTTAGGAGAGTGAACTACAAACACATGATCACGAATACTTGCATGCACCAACTAGGGTTTCATGAGTCACCAAGTTGTGCATGCTCCAGTTAGGGTCAAGACAAGGTATGAGATGTCCAACTAGGGTTTGGTGAGAAATCATGCAAGTTAGGAGAGTGAAATACAAATACATGATCACCAATACTTGCATGCACCAACTAGGATTTCATGAGTCACCAAGTTGCATGCTCCAACTAGGGTCAAGAAAAGGTATGAGATGTCCAACTAGGGTTTGGTGAACAATCATGCAAGTTAGGAGAGTGAACTAGAAACACATGATCACCAATACTTGCATGCACCAACTAGGGTTTCATGAGTCACCAAGTTGTGCATGCTCCAATTAGGGTCAATACAAGGGATGAGATGTCCAACTAGGGTTTGGTGAACAATCATGCAATTTAGGAGAGTGAAATACAAACACGTGATCACCAATACTTGCATGCTCCAACTAGGGTCAAGACAAGGGATGAGATGTCCAACTAGGGTTTGGTGAGCAATCATGCAAGTTAGGAGAGGGAACTAGAAACACATGATCACCAATACTTGCATGCACCAACTAGGATTTCATGAGTCACCAAGTTGCATGCTCCAACTAGGGTCAAGACAAGGTATGAGATTTCCAACTAGGGTTTGGTGAACAATCATGCAATTTAGGAGAGTGAAATACAAACACATGATCACCAATACTTGCATGCACCAACTAGGATTTCATGAGTCACCAAGTTGTGCATGCTCCAATTAGGGTCAATACAAGGTATGAGATGTCCAACTAGGGTTTGGTGCGCAATCATGGAAGTTATGAGATGTGCTTTATGAGACGGAACAAGGTATGAGATGTGCTTTTATTATGATTGTTAGTGGCATTGGTATGGAAAAAGAGAACTCAAATTTTTTAAATTAATTATTTGTACATGGTCATATGGGGGATTTGGCTAGGGATGAACTTAGTTCTTAATTCTACTTGAGGAAAAAACCATTCTTTTGTTCAAGAATTAATCTCTTATTCAAGCATTGTCTCAAAAAGTACACTAAACACATGCACATCTAATTCTTTTCCCATGGTAGCTTACATATCAAAGTCATGGGTTTCCTTGATGGTGCATATCAAATTGATCCGAATTTTAATATCACAGGGAATCTTATTTTTCTTTGATATGCATGTCAGTAAGTATAAAGTTGGAACTGGCATTGGAAGAAACAAATTTGGATAATTAATGGCCTCAATGCTCTTGATGAAATGTGCTTTCAATGGTGGTGTAAAAAATCTCTAGGTTTTTGTTGACTAGGATCTCACTCTAAATTGGATGCTAAACAAGACCTAATTGTCAAATACTGCTACTCTTTAGTACATTTATTTTCAGCATGTTTTTGGGAACTAAACATTATTGTTGATTCTCTTCCTTAAGCAAGTCAAATTCTGGAAGATATGGAGTTAGAAGAGATAAATGAAGGGCCCTATTTGGTTTCTTCCATGTGATTTAAATAAAGGCGATATGTAATATCTATGTATATATTTCACTATTTTGGGTGAGTTAGATAATCTTTTGGTTCATATAGTTTTTTGGATGTATAAGACTATGTGTGTTTTTGGATATTTTCTATAATAATATTATTATTATTTTTGGACAATTTTTGAAATTGGCACATTTGCAAAGATCATGTAGTATTTTGTTTACTGTTATCTATTGGGGTATTTTGATGAGATGGAATTAAAGGCCCGTGGTGGAACTAGGGTTACGAAGTTATGAGATGGAACTAGGGTTTGGTGAGAAATTTGCAAGTTAAGAGAGGGAACTAGAAACACATGATCACATATACTTGCATGGACCAACTAGGCTTTCATGAACAACAATTTGCATGCTCCAACTAGGGTTATCAAGGTATGAGATGGAACTAGGGTTTAGTGAGCAATCATGCAAGTTAGGAGAGGGAACTAGAAACACATGATCACCAATAATTGCATGCACCAACTAGGCTTTCATGAACACAAATTTGCATGCACCAACTAGGGTTTACTTCAACCAATTTAGGGTTTGTAGGGTACATGATGTATGTTAGTATGGTATGATGAACTAGTATCATAGGGTATTGTAGGGTATGATATGGTAGATATTAACACATGCATGAATGAATTAGTGTTAAATGATACATATTGTTAGTATGTTATGTTATGGTACATGTTGTTTTATCATAGTATGGTATGATGTTAATGTCGTAGGGTAATGTAGAGTATGTTAGAATTGTAGAGTATGTTACCGTGTGTAAATTAGGGTATGTTATTGTATGTTAGAATTGTATGATGTTAAAAATTTGATGAGTCGTTTAAATTCTTCCTTTAAGTATTGGAAATTCATTTAAGTTAGCACACATGCATGAACCACACATATCGTTATATCACATAGGTGAACCACACATATCATGTTCCAAGACCAAGTCAACCATGATATCATGTTCCAAGATCAAGTCAACCATATATATGTATAAATTTGAACCTTGATTTATATTATATATGTATAGCAATAATGTTATACAAAAATTGCCATGCCACATGGCCATAATACAAAATAGTGGATCAAAAAGTACATCTATGTGTACATATGAACAAAAAGATACATCTATGTATGCCCCCTATACATTTTTTCTAGATATCCCCCGTTTTGCTGCCACTGCCAGAGTCTTCGAAGAAGTGTATCTTTCTTTTGCGACTGCTCACTGGTGATCCCCATCACTGAGCAAGAGGGATAGGTCTCATCAGTGGAGACTGCAGAAAAACCAACATTTGTAAGTTAATTTACCAACCTTTAAAAATTCTATGTACATTTGTTCAAATTCCAA